>JAUTXW010003780.1:0-15000 GCA_030620095.1 Kuschelorhynchus macadamiae
GTTGTTTTGTTGACATTAAAAATGCCTAAAGCATTAAAAAGAGCAATAATTGAGGAGGATAGTGTTAAAGAAAAAATAGAGGCTCTTCGGAAACAAATTTCGGATCTGGAAGCCACACAGGTTGAGAAACGAGTTGAGGAAAAGGGAGACAGATCTGATAAGAGACCACGACGGCGCGACGAGGTTGCCAAGTTGTCCAAACAGCCGAGGCACGAAGATGCTGCCAATAAAACGGCTAAACAAAGGCACGATGATGTTGCCAGGTCTTCTGTACAAAGGCACGAAGATGGTGCCGTATATACAAGACAAAGGCACGAGGAAGTTGCCGACTCTTATTATGATATTTTGGATGAACCCGCTGAGGATAGCGGAGATTTATCCTCAAATGAGGATTTTGAGGAGGAAGCTTCTTTAGCTTCGCTTCAAAGATATTTGCAGCGCACGCAAAGTTCTGTCGCTTCTTTTGTTAAAAGGCGCGAAGATGACGCCAGTTCATCTCATTTTCTAGACCATGTAAATGTAAATAGTAACCAAAAATCGTTGGGTCCTGACAACAATGTCTCTGACTCCGATAGTGACATAAGTCTGAATCAAGATGTGCTTTCCCTTTTGGAAAAACTGTTATTCAGCAATCTAGTTTAAGCCCACCAATTCAAAAGGATCTTTCGGAAATATGGACAGGAATATTAGTTAAGGGCCTTAATGATGAGGAAAGGCAAGAGCTTATTAAAAAATTTCCGTATCCGGAAAACTGTGTTGCGCTAAATCCACCTAAATTAAACCCTTTGGTGGTAAGTGCCTCCTCTGAGTCAGTTGTTCGTAGAGACAAAAGGCTGTCAGACTTTCAAACACAGATTAGCGCGGCTTTGTCAGCAATTGGGCTGTCTGTAACAACCCTCTTAAAAAGTAAGGGGGGGCGACACCTGGAAGTTATCAAGCAACTAGGCGAGGCTGGGCGTCTATTATCAGATTTGTATTGCCAGGAGACGCTCTCGCGTAGGGAACTGGCGGTTATAAACCTTAACAAGAGTTTAAAAGAGACTTTGTTAGATGCGCCTAATGACGAGTGGCTTTTTGGAAAGGACCTTGAAGAGAGGGTGAAAACTCACAAAAATTTGGCCCAATCCAGTAGGGATTTAAGAAATGAAAAAATTCCCTCTGCTAGATCATCCTTAAATTCATTCTCGAGACGTCCTTTAAACCTCAAAAGTCCGCCTCGAAAAATCCAGGGGTCGCGTCGAGGCGGACGCCCACATCAGCAATATCAGCAATCTCATCACCAATATCAGCAACCTCGACGAGATACCAAGATGTCGGACAAGTGGTTTTGCAAGATGGGACAGGGACAGGGACAACAGAGGACCAGAACCAGACACCCATATTAGACCCGAAGGTTAGTAATATTGCTGGTAGACTTAGACATTTTTACCCAGCATGGTCTTTGTTAACAAAGGACAAATGTGTTTTATCTTGGATTCAAGGTATTAAAATACCTTTTACAAAACAACCTTTGCAGTTTAGTGCACCAATTGAACCTAATTGGTCTTTGACTGATAAAAAACAAATTCAAGATTCGATTAATGAGCTTTTAGAGAAAGGAGCTATAAATAAAGTTAAACCTTGTGAAGGACAATTTATTTCTAAGGTATTTCTTACTCCTAAACCTGACGGCTCTCAAAGATTTATTTTAAATCTTAAAAAACTCAATACATTTTTAAGGGTTGATCATTTCAAAATGGAAGATCATAAAACTGTTGTAAAACTAATAACTAAAAATTGTTTCATGGCAACTTTAGATCTTAAGGATGCTTATTTTTTATTGTCTGTCAATAAAAAACATAGGAAATATTTGCGATTTCAATTTAATAATTCACTGTATGAATTTACCTGTATGCCATTTGGTTTGAGTTGTGCTCCCTTAATATTTACCAAATTAAGGAAACCTATCTTAAGTTTTTTAAGGAAAAAAGGATTAGTCTCTGTGTTATATTTGGATGATTTTTTGCTATTAGGTAACACTTTTTTAGATTGTAAACGTAACGTACAGGAAACTATTGAACTATTAAAATTTTTAGGTTTTATTATAAATTTTTTTAAAAGCAATCCTGCCCCCCTGCAAAGTTGCACCTTTTTGGGGTTTACATACGACTCGATAAGTATGTCCATTTACTTACCCGAACTCAAAAAGCAAAAAATCATTAGGCTTGCTAAAAAATTTTTAAAATGTAGGAATTGCATAATTAGAGATTTTGCTCATTTTATTGGTGTTTTGACATCAGCTTGCCCGGCAGTTAGGTACGGGTGGTTGTACACAAAAAATTTTGAAAGAATTAAGGCAAATGCGCTCATTAAATCTGGGGGAGACTTTAACTCTATTATGAATATTCCGTTTGAATTATCAAAAGATTTTCTTTGGTGGATTACGAATATTTCTAATTCTTTTAATCATCTACCATCTAAAGATTTCAAATTAACCATTTTTTCCGATGCGTCATCAACTGGTTGGGGCAGTTTTTGTGAGGGAAAAAGGGCTCATGGTTTCTGGAATAAGGACGAAATTCGGGAACACATTAACTATCTAGAACTCCTTGCTGCCTTTTTTGCTATAAAATGCTTTGCCAATAATATGTTTAATTGTAACATTTTATGTCGAATAGATAACACTACAGCAATTGCCTGTATAAACCGAATGGGTTCTGTTCGATATCCTAAGCTTAACTCACTAGCAAAAAGAATTTGGCAATGGTGTGAAAACAGGAAAATTTTTATTTATGCTTCATATATTAAATCTCAGGATAATATAGAGGCAGACAAGGAATCTAGGCAGTTAAAAACTGAAACCGAGTGGGAATTAAATAATAAAGCGTTCAAAAAATTAACGCTTGAATTTTTTATACCCGAAATTGATCTATTTGCTACAAGGGTTAATAAAAAATGTAAACGTTTTATATCCTGGCTGAGAGATCCAGAAAGTTATGCAGTAGATGCATTTACTGTTGACTGGTCAACTTTTAGTTTTTATGCATTCCCGCCTTTTTCGATAATATTACAGTGTTTACATAAAATTATCGAAGATAAAGCGATTGGTATTTTTGTTGTTCCCTACTGGACCTCTCAACCATGGTTTCCCGTTTTTAACTCATTGCTTGTTAGTAAGTTAATTCATTTTACACCAAGTAAAGATTTACTTCTCTCTTTTGATAGGACTCCTCATCCATTATGGAAAAAGATTACGTTGGTAGCAGGAGTCTTATCCGGCAAGCTTTGCAGTTAGGCGGTGTGCCCGAAACAACATTGGATATTTGTATGGCTTCTATCACCAGTGGTACTATTAAACAATATAACTCCGGTTTAAAACTGTGGTGGAAGTTTTGTAAACATAGAAATAAAGATGTATTTTTAGTGTCTGTGCCAGATGTATTAGAATTTCTAACATTGTATTTTAATAAAGGTGCTGCATACGGCACTTTAAATTCTTATAGATGTGCAATAGCCCAAATAGCAGGATCGGATTTTGCAAATGATTTTAGGCTAAAAAGATTTTTTAAAGGAGTTTTTAATTTACGACCCAATGAGCCCAAATACAGCACAACCTGGGACCCCTCTATTGTGCTTAACTTTTTAAAAACATTTCCTACTATTGATATTTCTTTACAAAAATTAACCTATAAATTAGCAGCACTTTTAGCACTTAGTACCGGACAAAGGGTACAAACTTTGGCCAGTATTGAAATCTGTATCTATCTATCTGTATAGTAATTGCTGATCAAGGTATTACCATAAAAATTCCCAAGCGTCTCAAAACATCTGGCTTAAATAAATTACAGCCAACTTTAGTTTTACCTTTTTATAAAGCGGACACTTCATTATGTGTAGCTACCTGCATAATTCAGTATTTGAAGAAAACCCGTAAATTAAGAGACACCCACGGCAACCTGTTATTTATTACTTTTAAAAAGCCCTTTAGGAATGCAACACCTAACTCAATTAGTAGTGGTCTTGATACATCCATATTTACTGCCCATAGTACGAGACATGCTGCCACATCTGCAGCGGCTCGTAAGGGAGTAAGTATGGATGTAATTAGGTTGGCAGCTGGTTGGACTAACAAATCTAAAACTTTTGCTAATTTTTATCAACGCCCATTAATAGAAAAATCTAACTTTGCCGAGGTTGTTTTGGGCTCATAGGTTCTAAAGATTTGTATTTTTTCTTTTTATAATGTTTTTTCGTTTATATGATTTAGTTTAAGGTATTATGTTAAACCTTTTTTGTCCCTCTTTGTAATTATCAGTTTATTCTATTGATATGTTTTTCTTCGTTTATTATTAGTCAAACCAACATCTAATTATTAGATTATAAAAAATTTATTAATCTTTAATAATTTAATGTTTACTGTTTGGCAATATGTTTTTGTGTTACTAATGTTACTATGTTTTAATATGCTTTTGTTTATTTGAAAAATAAATGTTATATTATATTTATAATTGTTGCATATTTCTTTAAACATCTACAGTGTTTTTAATTACGAGACGAGGCGTAATATAATTAACAGATCAAACGAACTTACCTGTAATGAAGTTCGATCTGAATTATATGAAGCCTCGTCGAAGTAATTAAGTCCTCCCAACCCATAACCCAGGCATACAATTATAAATAAATTTTTAGTTTGCTTTAAAATGAATGAGAATAGGAACGACGGATATTATGGGTCAGCGGGGGACAGGGAACCAAAAAATCGATATCTTTAAAATGCGTGTAGTTAGACGTGAAGTGGAAGGTACTACAGTGTTTTTAATTACTTCGACGAGGCTTCATATAATTCAGATCGAACTTCATTACAGGTAAGTTCGTTTGATCTGTTAATTTTTATTGATTTTAGTATCTACTCTCCGCATGATGCTGCTAGTGCATACTTTGCCAAATTGCTATGGGTTTGCAGCCGGAAACCACCGGAGCCCCAATAGGTGGCGCTAAGTGTTATACTTAGATGTAGTACTGTTCCAGTATGATAGACGTTTCGTTTCCGATTTTGTCGTATCGAGCAATCTGTTATTTCAGATCTCCCTGGGTACAAGCCTGCCTGATGAGGGTAAAGACCCAGAAATCATGATCGCAGGAGGGTACCCTGTGACATAATCGAAAGCAATTCTTCTTGTAGAACGTTTTGCACTTGCAGAAATTATATATTCTGCTATTCTATATATATATATATATATATATATATATATATATATATATATATATATATATATATATATATATATATATATATATATATATATATATATATATATATATATATATATATATATATATATATATATATATATATATATATATATATATATATATATATATATATATATATATATATATATATATATATATATATATATATATATATATATATATATATATATATATATATATATATATATATATATATATATATATATATATATATATATATATATATATATATATATATATATATATATATATATATATATATATATATATATATATATATATATATATATATATATATATATATATATATATATATATATATATATATATATATATATATATATATATATATATATATATATATATATATATATATATATATATATATATATATATATATATATATATATATATATATATATATATATATATATATATATATATATATATATATATATATATATATATATATATATATATATATATATATATATATATATATATATATATATATATATATATATATATATATATATATATATATATATATATATATATATATATATATATATATATATATATATATATATATATATATATATATATATATATATATATATATATATATATATATATATATATATATATATATATATATATATATATATATATATATATATATATATATATATATATATATATATATATATATATATATATATATATATATATATATATATATATATATATATATATATATATATATATATATATATATATATATATATATATATATATATATATATATATATATATATATATATATATATATATATATATATATATATATATATATATATATATATATATATATATATATATATATATATATATATATATATATATATATATATATATATATATATATATATATATATATATATATATATATATATATATAGTTTGACCAACTTTAAGGAATCCGTTTTGAAAATATGAAGTCATGAAGAACTTTGAAAAAAAGCATAAACTTATTTAAATGTATTCACTAAGTACATTTTTTCTGGATCTAATTATTTTAGTTTAACAAATTATTTAAACGTTTCAAAAACTCTTTAATATTTCTTTCAATGGGGATCAATATAAGGCGAAACCCTTTTGATTGTTCAATCAAATTAGTTTTTACTCAAAACCCAGAAACAAGAAGTGCAATAAAAATCTAAGAAATACAATTATTTGCTAAAAATTATTTTTAATAACACAAAATAAAAATTATTCATTTTAATAATAATAATGGATGTATTTCAACGATTGTGTTAAGTGCCATTTTTAGAAATTATTAACTTTCGTTCCTTTTAATTAAAGAACTCTCTATGTTAATTGTAAAAATAACTTTACAGGAAAAAATAGAAGCACTCGAAAAAACATTCACATTCATACAAACAAGTTAAAGCAAGTTGGAATACAAAACATCTTGTAAAGTAAAGTACAAAGAATATCATAAAATAAATTGTAACGTGGAAAAAATGGAGATTTCCCGACTTTTTTTAAACAGCAAACGGATTGTTTAATTTTTATGAAATTATATAGATACGGTTATTGACCTTATTCTATATTGAACGAATTCGCGTAATAATAATATAAAAAATAACTTTTAACCCGGAGAAGTATCAATATCTATTTGTAACCTACGACAATCATCCATAGAATCAATATTTACAAAAAACTTAAGGTTATCCGCATAGAACCAACTGTTAGAGACTCTGAGAGGTCCAGGCAACTCGTTGCCAAATAGCATAAAAATTAAGGGTCCCTTATGGGCGAATTCGTGGCAGTGCCGATTTCATTCCACTTACATTTCAGCTTCTGTACAGTGGAGCCGCTGTACGGCGAACGCATAAAACACCCATTCGCAGTCGTTCGGCTCTCGCTGTGATGACCGTCGGCTGCGGCGTTGATCGGTAAACGATGAGATTCGTGGAAGACGGTGACGCGCAATATTATTATGGTTTATTGATCACCCAACGTTATTATTTAATCCAACAAAAATTCTATCGCTTTAGCCGTTAACAGGGCCATAGCAATTATAGGTCTTGACAATAAGAAAAAAACTTTGTGTTATTTTATGATTACAAAATAAAAGAGATTATTTTAGATTTACGATTAAATCTAAATTTTAATTTACAAATTATTGTTACTTACCTTTTTTTAAGACAAAATTTACTGTTTACATTATTCTGAACTAGTAAATGTACAGGGTGTCCCAAAATTGAGCGTTTTTCCAATGTTTCTGACAAATAAAGCCCGTCATCAGTGCTAATTTATGATGAAGACCGAAACATCGGGTCAAAAATCTAATCACGTTATATTGTCGAGAAAAAAAATGGCAATGAGAATGAATTTTTAAGTAACTTCCGGAGTAGAACAAAAAAGTGAAATATTTTTGAATTAGGTACTTCTTTTTCTAATTCTAATAAAAGAGGTAGAGAGAAATAAATTTAACATTTGCATTACCACATTTTTGGCTTCAAGATAACGTAGATAAATGAATTTTTGACTCGATGCGTGCTTTCTGTTCCTCGGCAATTATTATTAACTAGCATTAATGATGTTTTTTTA
This sequence comes from Kuschelorhynchus macadamiae, assembly GCA_030620095.1. NCBI lineage: Eukaryota > Metazoa > Arthropoda > Insecta > Coleoptera > Curculionidae > Kuschelorhynchus > Kuschelorhynchus macadamiae. The sequence goes on from JAUTXW010003780.1 coordinate 7,873, forward strand.
GTCCGAAACATCGGAAAAATGTTAAGGGTGATACGCTGTTGGATTTAGAATTAAAGTTACTGTTTATAAACAAGAACATAAAATTTTTGACTATTTAAAAAGCAAAGTTTATAACGAACGTTCGGGGATAAATCGTCGAATCGTAAACTTAAAATCGTAAAATTAAATAACATATTTTGGTAGAGGAAACATCCTCAATTTCAAAACGGCATTTGATTGAGCACAAAACTGGGCAACTTTGCCACAATTGGAACTTTTCTATATCTCGTATAGCTTCTTCCAATGGTCATCCTAGAAATTGGAATACCCTGTACACCATGTGAGCGATTTTCCATACGTTTTTTTAAATTAAAAATTAAAGAAAAATATTATTCATAAAAGATTTTAATTTTTTTTACAATGACTATATTTCAAAATTTTCAAACAAAACGTAATTTAGAAATATTACATACTCAAACCAGTAAGAAAATAAATATGCAATGTTTGCATTAAAAAGATAATGAAAATTTAGAAAAAATGTGAAAATAAACTTACATTTAACTACTAAATAGGTACTATCCATAAATATAGAATACATACAATTTACGCAACTGGTGTTCTTTTTACTTCCCTCGTAAAAGGGAAGTATTGTTATCGTGAAAAAATCACTCTCCGAGATTTTTTCGGATCTTCACTAGGGTTCCTAGATGACGAAAAACATGTTTTCTCAATTCCATCGGTCTGTCTGTCTGTCTATTCGCGGCGTAGCTAAAAAACTACTTATCCGATTGACTTCAAATTTTGGACAAAAATTAAGAGTCATATGGGGATGACCTGGAAACATTTTGGTAAATCCAATATGGCGAAACAAAATGGCGGCCTAGTGAAGTATTAAAGAAATTAGTATTAAAAAACTACTCATCCAATTTATTTTAAATTCTGCAAAAACATCAAGTATTATGTTGAAAACAAGTGGTAACACTTTGGTAGAAATCCAAGATGGCGGAACAAAATGCCTGCATAATAAAATATTTAAAAATTCAGCCTGAAAAAACTGCTTAATTGTTTGATTTCAACTTGTGTGCCATAACTAATTGTGGTGTAGGGATCAACTAGTAAAATAGTGGTATTAATTCAAGATGGCGGAACAAAATGGCGGCCAAATAAAATGTTTGAAAAAATCACCCTCTCAGGTTTTGCCCATCTTTACGTTTTAGCATTGCTAGATGCCAAAAAATATGTTTTATCAATTCTGTCGTTCTGTCTGTCAGTTCACGGCATAGCTTAAAGACTACTTACCCGCTTTGCTTCAAATGTTGGTCAAAAATTAAGGGTCATATGGGTATGACTTGGTAAAAATTCAAAATGGCGGCCTAGCGAAATGTTAAAAAAATGATTTTGATAAAACTGCTTATTCAATTTATTTCAATTTTTGCATAAACGTCAAGTATTATGTTGGAATCAACTGATAAAATTTTGGTACGAAACCAAAACGGCGAAACAAAATGGCGGTATAATAAATTATTTAAAACACCAGCCAGAAAAAACTACTTAATGGTTTGATTTCAAATTGTGTGCCATAACTAATTATGGTATAGGGCTCAACTAGTAAAATTGTGTTATTAATTCAAGATGGCGAAACAAAATTGCGGCCAAATAAATTTTTTTAATCATGAAGAAGATCACCGTCTCAGGGTTTACGTATCTTCACGTTTTAGTGTCTCTAGATGTCAAAAAACCTATTTTATCAATTCCGTCGGTCCGTTTGTCGATCTATGTGTCAGTTCGCGACATAGCTTAAATACTACTTACCCGATTGACTTCGAATTTTGACCAAAAATTAAGGGTCATATGAGGATGGCCTGATAATATTATGATAAAAATCCGATATGACAGAAAAATGTGAAAAATTTTTTGTTAGAGTGGTGTATTATTTGTAGTTAAGATTTAAAAAAAACAAGTTTTTTATAAATTGTCGATGTTTTGCAATTTAATTGTTGCATCATCAGGACACATATATAGATCTAATATCGGGCATGAAACCCATATTATCAGAACTTTTACTCCGTTGTTCCGCATATATTTCCCAGATATTAAGTTTCTAAATGGTTTTCGTTAACAATATTCTTGTTTTTATGTTAGAGGGTTTTATTTGGGGTTAGGATCTAGTAAAAAAAAACAAAAGTCTATTTTTAAATAGTTGACGTTTCGCAACTGTATTGTTGCATCTTCAGGATACATATGTAGATTCTATGTCCAGTATGAAACCCATATTATCAGTCTTTACGTATTTCGTTTGTTCGCAGATATTTCCCAGATATTAAGTTTCTAAATGGTTTTGGGTAACGATTCTCTTGTTGTTATTTTAGAGTGGTGGTGAGTGACTTTTAAATTGTCGACGTTTCGAAACTTTATTGTTGCATCCTCAGTGCACATATATATTCTATATCTCATATTTTCAGTCTTTACCTACTACATTGAACCGCAGATATTTCCTATATCAAGTTTCTAAATGGTCTTCGTTAACGATCCTCTTGTTTTTATGTTAGAGTGGTGTATTATTTGGGGTTAGCACCCAGTAAATAAGCAAATGTCTTTTTTTAAATTGTCGACGTTTCGCAACTTTATTGTTGCATCCTCAGGACACATAAATCTTATATCCTGCATGATACCCCTATTATCAGTCTATACTTACTCCGTTGATTCGCAGATATTTCCCAGATATTAAATTTCTAAATGGTTTTCGTTAACGATTTTCTTGTGGTTATGTTAGAGTGGTGTATTTTTTTGGGTTAAAAAATATCTGCGGACCAATGGAGTAGGTAAAGACTAATATGGCTTTCATGCAGGATAGAAAATCTATATATGTCCTGAGGATGCAACACTCAATTGGCGAAAGGTTGTTTTGTTACTGGATCCTAACGCCCAATAATACACCACTCTAACGTAACAACAAGGAGATCGTGAATGAAAACCATTCTGAAACTTAATATCTGGGATATCTGCAGACTAACGAAGTAGGTAAAGATGATAATATGGGTTTCAATTTAAGATGGCGAAACAAAGAAACCGCCAAATAAAATTTTTAAAATGCAGAAAAATTAAATGTGAAAATGGGATACTTATTGAATTTATTTTAAATTATGCCCAAAGGTCAAATGTGGTATAGATGAAAGGAAATGGTAAAGATATTGGTAGGAATCCAATAGAAACAAAATGGCGCCCAATAAAAACGAAGAGACAGTATATGTAACATATATATACTGTGACTCTGTACTGAACTAACTTGGATCACACTTCACTTTTACTAATAAAAGTAATAATTCATAACGAGGAAAGTTCCGGGTAAAGGAATTTACCGATTTTTTTTTACATACTACAACACGAAAGTTATATTTAGTTATTTAATTATAAATTTTAACGCGCGCTATACATGCAGATTTTTAAATATTAGTATATATTTTTGTTAACGCCATTTTTCTGCTATTACTTAAACAATTATGCGAAACGTCCAAATTTCTTCTTGAGACATTTTCTCTATAAATACAGGAAAAAATCCTTGGGCTACTTTATTAATACAAAATAAAGCAGATTGTTTTGAGTCTAGGTTTAAATCGAAATTTTAATTTATAAATTATTGTTACTTACCTTTTTTTAAGACAAAATTTATTTTTTTCATTATTCTGAACTAATAAAGTTACAGGATGTCCCAATATTTCTGACTAATAAAATCCTTCATCAGTGCTAATTTATAATGAGGAACGAAACATCGGGTCAAAAATCTAATCACGTCATATTGTCGACGAAAATAAATGGCAATGAGAATGGATTTTTAATTCTGGAGTAGATCAAAATTTTTGAATTAGGTACTTCTTTTCTGATTCTAATAAAAGAGGTAGAGACAAATAAATTTTACATTTCCATTACCACATTTTTGCCCATTTCAAGATGACGTAGGTAATTGAATTTTTTACCCTAAGCGGGGTTTCCGTTCCGCGGCATTTAATATTAACTAGCATTGATGATGGTTTTTTAGTCCGAAATATCGGAAAAATGTTAGGTGTAATATGCTGTTGGATTTAGAATTAAAAGTACTGTTTATTAAGAAGAACACAAATTTATTTGAAAATATCTTTTTAAAAAACTCGGTAGAAAATTAAAAGGATTTTCAAAAATCTCTATTTTTCCGGATATCTATTAATATCCTCAATTTCAAATTTGGGTAACTTTTTTACAGTTAACACTTTTCCATCCTAGAATCGGGATACCCTGTACACCATGTGATTTTCCCTTTTTTTTAATGAAAAATTAAAGAAAAAAATTGTTCATAGATTTTTATTTTTGTTTACAATGACTTAGGGCATAGATAAGTAAAAGCAAAGTTGAAATAAAATGACTTTATTTCAAAATTTTCAAACAAAACATGTTCTTAAAAAATAATACATAATCAAAACAAAAGGTATAGAAATATGCAACGTTTGCATTAAAAAGAAAATGAAAATTTAGAAAAAATGTTAAAATAAACTTACATTTAACTACTAAATAAGTACTATCCATAAATATTGAAGACATACAATTTATGCAACTGGTGTTCTTTTTACTTCTTAAATTATTTTCGTGAATTAAACGAGGTCCCGCGATTTCTTTCGCGTTTGACGCTAACGAAAGGGATTTAAATAGATAGGTACTTAGATCGCCTTATTTTTTTTTATTTTAGAAACCATGTTGTTGCATTTTCGTTCAATTTTTGTCAACAGGAGCTTGAGAGATTTTTGTTTATAAATTATTTCCGATTTTTGGACCACCCTGTATACATTTTTAAAAATATGTAAAAAATAAAATGAAATATACCTGATCAAGCGTTGGAAAATTAACCGTTTTTAAATAAAAAATATTGTATTATTTAAGGGGCGCTTTCATCCCTTTAAAATTTGATTTTTGAGCAGAATCGTGATTAATCAGTCAATTTTTTGAAACACTCTGTATAAATTTTTAAGAAACCTTAAAATATGTTAAATAATCAAATAAAATACACGAGCTTAAGCGTTTTGCCGAAACACCAACCGTTTGTTTAAATAAAAAATATTGTAATATTTAAGGGGCAGTTTCACCGCCGAGTTTTGAAAAATTCCTTCTTATCCAACCTCTACATTCTACTTCCAACCAAAATGCATGTTTTTTCGTCAAGCAGTTTGAGCAGAATCGTGATCAATCCGTGACCCGATTTTTTTGAAACATCCTGTATACAACACAAGAAATAGATGTGAAAGGTCTCGGATATCAGACGATCCTTTAAAAAAAATGATATAAATCGGTACAGTACAACTCTCACGAACTTGCTGAAAACTTTAGCTCAGTCTTTTAAATATATAGATTTTACAACAAATATTAAAAAGCATTAACACGTTTTTTTTTTAAATATCAAACCATTGTTTTGTTGTTTTTAATTATTTCACTGAATTGAAATAGTAAATATTAAACTTACTATCACGGTCAGGAAAGGAAACTGAAAAACTTATGTATTCGACAAAATTCTTATTTTTCTATGTGGTTTATTTTCTAAAACTTTATTTTCGTGACTATGCGTTTTTTATTCTTTACATTGATACGTACCGCCATTTTGTTACGTCATGTTGAACTCGTACCAGTTTATCCTTATATCACAATCAGTAAAATGGGATTTTTTTTCGTTCATTTTAAAAGAAATATTTGTTCCGCCATCTTGAATTCGTACCACAACTTTACCAATTTATCTCTATATCACATTTAATGCATGCATACATTTTGAAATTAATCTAATGAGTAGTTCTTTCAGGTTGATTTATTAAATATTTTGCTAGGTCGGTATTTTGTTTTACTATCTTATATTCATACATTACCAGTTTATTCCTATGTAACACTTGTTTTTTGTGCAACATTTGAGGAAATTGGATAACTAGTTTTTTAAATAATACTTTTTTAAAGTTTTTTAAGGCCGCCATCTTGTTCCGGCATATTCGATTTTTACCAAACTATTTCTAGGTCATCCCCATATGACTCTTAAACCAGACAGACGAACCAATGGCAATAAAAACATTTTTTGGCATCTAGGAACGCTAAAACCTGAAAATATTTAAAACCTGAGAGGGTGATTTTTTCACGATTATAAATATTTTATTTGGCCGCTATTTTGTTCCCCTATCTTGAATTATACCCCAATTAGTTATGGCACACAGTTTGAAATCAGTCCATTAAGTAGTTTCTTTCAGAATGAATATTCCATTAAGCCGCCATTTTGAATTCTCACTACAATTTTACCAGTTGATTTCTACATAATTCTTGATTTTTGTGCAAAATTTAAAATAAATTGGTTAAGTAGTTTTTAGTAATAACTTCACTAGGCCGCCATTTTCTTTTGACATCGGATTTTTACCAAAATATTACCAGGTCATTCCCATATGACCCTTAATCACAGAATTAAACTGTGCCTTAATTTTTGACCATAATTTTTAGTCAATCGGGTAAGTAGTTTTTAGCTATGCCGGGAAGATACGGATCGACAGACAGACCGATAGAATTAAGAAAACATGTTTTTCGGCATCTTGAAACGTAAAGATTTTAATAAAACGTAAAGATTTTAATAAATCTTGTAGGATGTTTTTTCACGATGACAATACTTTCCTTTTACGAGGGAAGTAAAGATTATTTGGCCGATATTTTGTGTCGCCATCATGAATTCGTAACACATCTTTACCAGTTTATCTCTATGTCACACTTAATACTTGCATAACATTTGAAATTAATGTCATTTTGTTTTTCTATCTTATATTCATACCAAAATGTTACCGGGTTCATTCCAATGATTTTTGGGCAAAATTTGAAGAAATTGGATAATTAGTTTTTTAGTAGTAATTTTTTTAACGTTTCACTAGATCGCCATCTGGTTCCGGCATATCGGACTTTTATCAAAACGTTACCAAATCACCCACATGTGACCATCAATTGTTGACTAAAATTTGAAGTCAATCTAATGAGTAATTTTTAAACTGCGAACTGAGAGACAGACAGGCAAACCGACAGACGGACCGAGGAAATTAATAAAATATTATTTGGAATCTAGGGACGCTAAAACCTGAAAATATGTAAAATCTGAAACGGTGATTTTTCGTG
>JAUTXW010003780.1:17500-115801 GCA_030620095.1 Kuschelorhynchus macadamiae
TATATATAATATATATATATATATATATATATATATATATATATATATATATATATATATATATATATATATATATATATATATATATATATATATATATATATATATATATATATATATATATATATATATATATATATATATATATATATATATATATATATATATATATATATATATATATATATATATATATATATATATATATATATATGTATGTTAGTATGTTTTCATTCCACTTACACCAACGTCATAACAAGAAAATGATCCTTGTTTGGAACATGTTCTGCATCACAGCAGACACAATGATCCATTTTAGTCAAACGACGATCGCGATTTCGCTCTTATTAGAGCTCATCAGGCCGCCATAGACTAGCCAGCCCCGTGTAGGGCAAAGGCACAAAATTGAATCACATATATATATATATGTATACATATATATATATATATATATATATATATATATATATATATATATGTATATATATATATATATATATACAGTAATGTACATGTACAGTAAATATATATTATATATAAAAAACACTCAACATTAAAAATTTAGACAAAAACAAAACCACAAATTACGTAAAACTTATAATCATCAATCATAACGAAATGTGAATTTACATACTTAGTTTTAATAATTAGGAATCTTTGACTTAAAGGCAAAAACTCATCTCCAGTTAGAACACAAAAGGGGAAAAACACTCTTTAAATAAAGTATCATTTGACACAGGAACACAAGTACTCGCAAACAAGCGTTGGCATTAAGGTATTTATGTTATCAGTGTTTTTTTTTTCCTTTTATATTCCCATAGGACTTCAATATATTTATTTACATGTTTGACAAATGATTTGCAAAATTATTTTTAAGATAACTCTCTATATATATTTAGTACATAGTTACAATGTCTTTCCAAAGTCCCACAATTGATGGTGTTATTTAAAGTTATGTAAATCATTTCACTTGTACAACGTTTGTAATAAGAATTACTTTCACTATTCATAATCTGTACATTTTTTTCCGTTTTGTTAATATTATTTTCCCTACAATCATATTCATGCTGGTAAATCCGATGTTTTAAATAATGTTTGGTCATTCCTACATAACATTTATCACACCCTATACACGGAATCGTATATATAATGTTGGATTGAAAATCTTTTGGTGTGGTTTTTTAATTTAGAAAACATGTAATTTAACATTTGGTGTTATAAAATGTTAACCTACACTCTGGATTCTTTTTGGAAATATGTCTATATGAAAGTTTTTCAAACAGGCCTCGTATATAGGAAAATCTACAAAATTTTATCGTGCTGCTGTATTTTTATCGTTACTTAATTTGTTTTTTTGTTGATTTATAATTTGATTTACTAGTAGATTGGATAGTGGTTTGTTTTAAAATATTAATTATCATATGCTCATCCTTATGAAATTCAAGGCTGCTAAAATATAAAAGGTTTTTAATAGTACATATTTTATATGTGGTGGCATGGGATGATAGATTTATTACCCTTCCTGAAGCACTAGGCTTAATATACCAATTAGTGAACAAGGTACTATTTGGATTGCGAATTACTGAGATATCAAGAAAATAAATTTTCCCCTCAATTTCTTAAGTTTATATGATAATCTTAAAAACTCTGCTAAAGGTGAATTAAGAGTGAATGTTATAAAAAGATTTATAGATCGAACATCGATAAGCATTTCAATAAAATGTTAACCTAAACTAAGCAAGTTTAAGAAGCAACCTTAATGTTAACATAAAGATTTTATGTTAAATTATTTCACACTTTTTGGTATTGTTCTTCCACTGAATTAAAAGAAATAAATGCATTTTAAACAATTTTTGTTGATAAGCTATAATTATTTTTGCATCAACGAAGAAATATTTACAGGATTACAAATCACAGTTTTATTTAATTTTTTTAATAAGTTAGATGTGTGTTTAGATTTTTTTTTTGGTGGTGGGGTATTGGTATAAATATGTATATCAGAGGATTTAGTAGCATACCTGTTCCAGTCGAGAGAACTTGTCAAAAGTGTAAAGGTAGATCAATACATCCATATGTCTGTATTTAGTCGCTGTGAAAAGTTTTACAAAGTATACGGACGGACTAAAGACGATTAATAGAAACATAGTCCTTAATTATATTCGAAGAAGTTGAAAGAAGCAGGCTGCAAAATAATGAGTAAAATTATTTTTACTTGTGTCCTAACGTTGACAACTTCATCCACTTATTGTCAACCAGCGACGGAGGAAGGTTTCCTGAAACAACGTAGTTATAATTTTGTTTTAGCAGACGATATTACATTTTGAAACATTTAAGCTTAAAAACATTTCAAGATACAGATTATAATGTATGGTTCCACACACATTATGATTTGACAAAACCTGATCAAAATGTAAAATCAGATGATAAAATATTTAATTTGGCTAACCAACAAATTGGTTTAGTACCAAACTTAACAGATAATGTATCAAACGCAATCTATGTTTCTGTAGATATTAATAAGTCTACAACAATATCTTGTTAAGTGTTATAAAGTTGGATATTTTAAAAATAAAAACATATATCTTGAGAATAAACCCACGGAATTAGGAAACATTGTTAATATAAATTCTGTTATTTACAATACATGTGAAATAAAATACTTTTAATAATAAGAATAGGACAAATGGGCAAATAAGCCAGGTTGTATCTCGGAAATCCCTCATTGTAGAAACTTGCGGTAAAAAATTGTATAACCAAAGTGGCCACGCGAAAATTCTGGAAATAATTATTAAGTTTCTAAGATGACCGCTAGGGGGCGGTCATCTTAGAAAATTATTTCCAGAATTTTCTCGTGGTCACTTTGGTTATACAATTTTTTTACCGCAACTTTCTACAATGAGTGGTTGCCACCTCGCTTATTACATATCGATAGCAGCAACAGTGTTCTTCAGCTTTTGAAATTATTACCATGATATTAATCAAAATCAACCAGTTGCTGTTAAAGGCTTTAAAAAGATGTTTAAATAAATTAATTTCATATGTCATTCTAGATCTTTTGGTATAACAAATCCTACCCCTAACGTAAACAAGTTAAAATATCTAAATAATAATAACTGCAATTATCACTGTAATAATCATCTATATAATAGTGTAAAATGTGCTGGAGAAAATGTATTTTTTATGTATAGGTGGAATCCAAATAAACTCAATAAATGATATATGGTTGTTTTATTTGATACAATGCTTAACAAACAACTTCCTAAATGACGTTTTAAGAAAAACAAAATGATAAAATGGCTCTGAGAAGTATATTTTTGCTATGCTATAATAAAATGTCTAAAATATTGATATTGAAATAAAAACAATTTAAACAATATTTTAAACACATTTTTATTTAAATCAAGTAGTTTCGAACTTTATAAATGTTCAGTATTAAGATTAGTATTTTTTGGAAAAGGTTAACTCATATATTTAGAACTAATTAGCATTAATAGATAGAGTAGCCTACAAATATGTCTTAAGCCTTGAATCTTGAAGAGTTTAGAGGTATTTAGTAGGTAAACTTATAACTTTATATTTTGGCTCGAAATATTTGTTTATTGTCCTGAAAGTAACCTAAATTTATTTTATATTCTAAATACTGAAAATACTAAATTTTATATATTAAACGTAAATTTGTGTTTAAAAGCCACAAGAGTCTATGTTTTAATTAAAAGACGTGTTCAGTTGTAAAAAGGACACTAGAAATAGGCAACATAAAAAAATCTTTCAGCCGGTTGCACAAAACATAATTGCTGTTTAGAATATTAAACTGAATTTTCGGATTTGACAAGGTGCTTATAGAAATCTAGGCACTCGCTGTCAAATTTGACATTCCGTTAAACATTCTAAACTTTAATTGAGCTTTCTGCAACCGGCCGTTAATTTATTCAAAAATATATACCTCTATAGATTCATTTAAATATGTTATAGATTATTTGTTCATTGGAAATATTTAAAAACTAGAAACAATTAATCAAATACATAGTATTAGATACAAATTATTTATTTTGAATGAAATATTCAAATAATGTTGTATTTATATTCTAAATAGAAATTATTTTAATTATATATTAGTCAACATTTTAAAACACAAATAAGTTCCCAAAAACTTGAAAAAGGTACCATAGTTTTCTAAAATTAAATTTGTAGTTGAATAGTTTCTAAATATGTAAACGACTTATATTTCATTACTTTTTAACTACTAAATTTGTAAAACTCTTGTAAGTTTACGTCTAAAAAAACTCTTGTAAGTTTACGTCTAAAATAAATAAAAATACGATCAAGTGAAATGTAACAAAATCAGATTATTACCTATTCTATATACCTAAATAAATTTATAAAGGTTTACTTAATACGAACAACATATTTTTAAGGAAAAATAACAGTTTAAATAAATAACTTTTGTTTAATAGTTCGAATTATTCGTTCTGCGACAGAGACTTTTAAGACACATATAGCCGGTTGCACAAAACTTTTAGTCACGTAATAAATTTAATTGACGTTTAGAATCATTTTTGACATTGCCACTCTTATGTGGTCTGTCACACTCTGAGCAGTTTGATTAGTTAATGCTTGGTTAAATGCTTTGTGCAACTCGCCATAAATGTACTATAGTGATGGATTTCATATTCATATTAATATCTGCTAGTTAAGATATTAATTGAAAAAAAAAAATTAGGAAAAACATTTGAGCAAGATTTAGAGCAACTGAAGGTTTTGAAAAGTAAATTAAATGACGATAATAACGATTACAATGATGTAAAGTACACCACACTAAAACACCGACGAAAGGGGGAGGTATGTCAAAAGCAGGCCGTTTCTATGGATATACAGAGTTGTACCAACCGCGAATGATCATTGCACTGTTTCCATAGTTACTCACATTCTTTTCATAGACTCAGATTCGTGTGCCAAACTTTAGATGTCGTAACTTATCACTTATTTTGCAATCTGATAAACGAAAATTTACCAGTGAATGTGACTCAGACGATTTGGAAGGTGTCACGTTAAAAAAATAGAAAAACTTAATTCCTGTATAATGTTCAGGCAGAGCAGATATAAATTAGTTGGTAAGGAACTTTCTTTTTAACAAGTATTATATATATATATATATGAAAATGGTTAATACAAGTGTAGGAAATAAACAAGCGAAATATTTGTCCAAAGAGTAAGTAACAGGTCAATTCTTTTTAACTTGCGTAGAAAAAAAAACTGATTCAGAAGAAACGACAGAAGCATTCTCCAAGTCATTTTTCTGTTACTGTAGTTATAAGTAATCAATCAAACATGACATGTGGTCCTAAATACCAAGCACATATTTACGTAAATAATTTGTTACAACATAACCCCAGTCAGCCAACTACTCTTCAAGGACCTGAGGCTCCCAATAAGTTTATGGTAATCCCATATGATCTCAGATAAACGAGAGGTCTAGAAAAAGTATTTAAAAACGTAGGTTTTAGAGTAGCCTACAAAGCGGAGGACAGTTTGAAAAATCTCCTTGGAAACCTTAAAGACAAAGTCGACTTAAAGGAGAGTAGTGGCATCTATGAAATTAGCTGTAATGACTGCGGTCTAAAATATGTCGGGCAAACTAAACGCTCCCTAAACATTCGTTTTAAAGAACACATGGCACATTTAAGAAACGGTAGAACAGAAAAGTCAAGCGTTGCCCAACATGCTTTGGAAAACAATCATCAAATAGGAATAAATAATCTTAAGTTGATTAAAAATGTATTTAATAATAGATTATTGGATGCATTTGAGAGTATAGAAATAGTTAAATGTGGTAAGAAAGCACTAAATAAAGACAGAGGGTTTATTCCCTATAGTCCCCAAGTGTGACTACATTTACCTATAAATAGTCTCGGTTAGGATAAGTTACTTTAGTTTATATCATCTGCTGATAATGCTAACTTGGTTAGCGAAACGCGCGTCCAGAACCTAACAAGTTGTGGTTTGAACTCTTGTATTTTGATCTATCTTCCGCCACAGGTTCCAGTGTTAGGAAGTAACTTTACATATGCAGTACATAGACAATAATTAAAATATAATTTTAATTTTTGTAAATAAAATAATAAAATTGGATCAGATAAACTCTGAACCCTAAACCTATTATGTGTTGCTCTGAAAACAATTATTTATATACTACTTTATTAAAATTAATGTTTTGACATCACCTGTTTTTTTAGCCCTGTCATAGGTAAACTGGTTCCTGCAGCAATACCAAACATTCCATACCATATCATGTTCAAGCAAGGTGAAGGCGACGCAGCCCAGTATCTTATTGACTACCGTTTTTCTACATATGATGTTGTTTCCTTAGCAGCCTGTTCTTTGGTTGGGGCATGGTATCTGTTACAAAAACATTGGATAGCAAATAACTTATTTGGCTTGGCTTTTGCAGTTAATGCAGTTGAACTATTACATTTAAATAATGTAATTACTGGATGCATTTTGTTATGTGGTCTATTTGTCTACGATATTTTTTGGGTGTTTGGAACTGATGTCATGGTTACAGTAGCCAAGAGTTTTGAGGCGCCAATAAAACGTAAGTGTATAGCTATAATAATACTTTGACTGCCCTCCTAAGAAAGAGGTATGGTTACCTTCTAGGTCTTTAGATCACAGAAAACCGTCGGCCTGTTTATTCGTCGCAAAGCTAAAAAATTAAAAAAGAACTAATAAGAAAAGCCAAGAAAAGAATAGTACCAAATAGGACAAAATATATTACTGTTGATTTCATATATACACAGGCTTTCTAAGGTGCCCTCTGATTTCATTAGAGAATGGCTAAGGTAACTGGTTATACCTGTAATTTTCTTTTATTAAAAAAAACTGAAAAACAACACATTTTATTTATTGAGTGGAATTTTGAAATAGAAACATCATATTTTAAAAATTTTGTCGAAAAAATACTTCTAGATTTTATTTTTACCATATCGAAATATCTTGATATATAGCGTGCTGGTGGTCGACTTTTATTTCCTAGAAATTTGGTGAAAATCCAAAATTCGAAAAAAATGGGCCGTTTCATTTAAAAATTAAAAGTTAACGCCTGTCTCGTTTTTTGAGAAACGCTTTATTTTGAGAATAATGTCTAAAATATTGTAAAAATAAAAACGAAGCTAAACCTAAGCCTAGTTTTTAAAATACGGGATGTTAAACTTTGTAAAATAAATGCAGAAAACATAATTAGCATATAGTACTTCCCAAAATAAGAATTATAAATATAGGGCCTATATAAAATAAGTTTTATATAGGCCCGCAAATGCAGGGTATTAATATTGTAAACCTTATTGTCTATAGATCTCGGAAACGAAGCGTTTTGGGATCTTTTTTTTTAATTTGGAAAGTATCTACTGTACTAAAAAAGTACTTTCATGTCACCCTGTTTTCCGCATGTATTTTATATGGGACCTTTAGCTACGGCTTGCATTCGTTGATAAACGGAAGGCTTCATTATGAGGGAACCTTTACAAAGGAAAGACACGGAACTTTTTTGGTAACAAATACTTTCTCTTATTGACAAAAATAAACGTTAATATAATTATGCGTGTTTTGAAGTAGCTTTTGGTTTTTGAAACGATTGACTGTCTTATTTCTTTTAACTGGAAGCACTAATATTCATTTTAAATTCTAATTTTAAAATATGTATCATACCTTATGTCTTAAGGCTAGACAATTTTTTCTTGTTAACGTAACAGTAATTATTTCTACTTAGATTAACGAATAGTTATGGGTGAATTCCTGAAAGATTGTTTACAAGTACTGGCTGTACTGATAATGAAACGCGCTATATTAATATTCCCATATTTAAAACATTTAATGGAGTCGTCCGTTACTTTGTGACAGTACATTTTAACAAACAAATGAAAACACAAGTTTTACTTTGTTAACTGTCGCGACAGCTAACAAAGTAAAATTTGTGTTTTTATTTATTTGTTCCCACATTTATGTTTCGTATTAATTTTCTAATCTTCATTATTATTGTTGGATTATTGTAATTAATCATTTGCTAACCTTGACTCAGCCGGCCACGCCCAAACCGTAATTTTTAAAGATACAGAGAAAAGTTATTTAACTTTGGTTATTATAAAAAAGTTCGAAAACATATTCTAACCTTACCTAAAGCTGATCTTAACTCAGCCGACCACGCCCAGACCATACATTTTAAAGGTACAGAAAAAAAAATTATAAAAAAGTGTTGTTTTGTCGAGATATTCAACTTTAGTTATTAAAAAAAAAAATGTGAAAAACAAATAGTTTTCCAGATAATTGCAAAAAAAAATGTAAAGTTTGGTTCACGTTTCCGCAAAAACGAAAAAAGATACCAGCACGCGGGTAAGGAGGATGTAAAAGACACCGAAAAATCCTACCAAATAGAAATTCTGAGCGTCGTAGATAAACGATAAAGAACAAAAACCAAATGGTCAAAGTCAAATCTTTGAGAAAATCGAAACTTTCAATGAGAAAAAGCGGGAAAAAAATGTTCAAAAAAAATGAAAAGAACTGTCTGGGGGTATTGACCACCCCCCTGAACCCGAATCCGCGAACTGTTTTTCTATCGCTCCGTTGAGTACCTGTCAAAATGACAGCTGTCAAATTTTGACAGAAAAAAAGTAATTTTCGGTTTTCCCGGAAGATTCTACGCCCGCTGGTAAGTTTGGTTTTTTCCATATATCTCTGGTTTCGCTGTAATTCGGAATTTGCTCTTAACCTTCTCCGCTTCTTTCATGGATAAAGACTAGACGGTTATCAATACACATTGCTTTTTTAACCATTGATCAGAAATACGAGTTTTGCGGTGTTTTAAGTCGATTTATTCCAGTTTGAATAGACATAAATACTCGTATTCATAGTCAAGCGCCAGGCGAGACGCCATAACATCCGCTAGCCCGGCGCCGGCGGAAGGAGACTTAGCGAAGCGCTGAAATGAGCATTTTGTCTGGCGCGTCGCTGGTTGACGGAGAAATGATAAAGATGTTCGTAGTTATGTAGTTCAGCTACCGCTATTTCTTTAAACACTGCAATGAAAAAAAAATATTTTTTTTTAGAGTGCGGTTTTACCTTCCTAGGGCTACCCAAAAAAATGTTTTACTTACAAACAGTTAATTTTTAAAATATCACAAAAATGTTAAATAATAAATTTAATGTGTTTCATCGTTTTTTTAACTATTACCGTTTAAAAATAAAAACAAAGAGAAAATAAAAGAAAAACGTATTTCGACGTTTTTCGAAGGACCATCCTATGCTGTGTACATCGCGCCTCCACATTCCTTCACTACCCAGCGACTCCTTGCCAAGTCTCTGCTCGCTGAAGTACTTTCCGGCGAGAGTTTGTGTATCAGCGTAGGACTGCATGTATAATCGAAAAATCTGTTTTTATATAAAAAGAACATTTCTCACCGTGTATTAAAACAGACAAATAAGGCCGAAGATCGCACTATGATATCCGGCCATCTGTTTGTTTTTATAAATACAAACGACAACGCCCACTCAGCTGGCGCTTGACTATGAAACAATATTAACTGACTATGAATACAAGTGAAAGTGTTTTTGCAGTAAAGTAGTAAATGGTTTTTAAATAGAATATTTCAATAACTTGTCTGGAAATATTTCAGTAGAACCAGTGGATATTATGTTTAAGACCAAAAGAACCCTTGATAACAAGGCAAAAGTAACTATGTAATACATACATCCAATTGTAAGCATTGAATATATGATAATAACAGCTAAACTCTCAAAAGGTAAAAATAACTTAAACATATATAAAATCCAAGTATATTGATAAATGATCTTATATATATGTACAATTACTCTTGATTATAAAGCTATAGCTGCTGATAGACATATATATATATATATATATATATATATATATATATATATATATATATATATATATATATATATATATATATATATATATATATATATATATATATATATATATATATATATATATATATATATATATATATATATATATATTATCTCCTCTCGTTTTCAAATTAAAAACTAATATAGCTAAAAAAATATACCATCCGTATATCAATGGGAAGGAAATTAACGGTTATTCGGACAAAACGTACTATCTACGGTAAGCTTATTCACGTATAGGGTCCAAGAATTATGGACCATTATACAAACAAGTTTTTAAACACTTTCCAAGCCGCGCCGGTGGCAATGATGGAAAGCGCTAAAAAGCTTGTTAGTATAATAGTCCATAATTTTGGACCCTATACATATGTAGAATGTTTTTTTTTATAGCCATTAATTTCCTTCCCATTTAGAAATAGCTGAATAAGAGCAAGCAACTTAACAGGGATAAACAGTAGAAGTATTTTTTCAGTTTATTTTTAAACTGTGATATATATTTTTAGAAATATTTATAATCATTACCAAAAGTTATGGTGAGAGCGGAGATCGAACCAGCACTTTTGGATCACTAGTCCATCGCTCTAACCAATTGCGCTATCGTACCACTGATAAGCAACTCATTAGAACTTGTACATATTCAAACCCACCATATAACCATTTTTGATCCTGCTAAATATTCTAATCTTATGGCGCGGCATTTTTGACTATATAATATGGACGGACCTAATAGCGATGTCAGATTTGACGTACAGTCAGGAAAGCCGCGCCATAAGGTTAGAATATTTGGCAGGATCAACAAGGTTATGATACTGGTGGGTTTGAATATGTACGAATTGCCTATTAGTGGTACGATAGCGCAATTGGTTAGAGCGATGGACTAGTAATCCAAAGGTGCGGGTTCGATCCCGGCTCGTACCATAACTTTTGCTGTTGATTATAAATATTTCTAAGATTAAACAGGTCGACGTGTTTACAGAGGCATATTGGGTAAAATGTATTACAAAGTTTAACTTCATTGAGCTTCTGATAAGACAAAAGTAACTGGTTATATAATGAAAAATGACAATTGTAAGCGTTAAGTGTACCACAATAAGGTCTATGCCTCTAAAATATAAATATAAGTTATCTTGGAGATTACAAGGGAGTTACTATAAAGGGTATTCAAATTCATCATGAACCGATCATACTCCATTTGCGCTAGATCGATATCTTACATCTCTTGTGAACTTATTTGCAGCCCAATGCATGCGTATGAAATGTGGTTGTGAATGCTGAGGAGATAAGTGTGATATAAATAATGTGGAGATATCCCTAATTTTCATTTTACGAAGTCTATTGGTTACTTTGCTTTAGAAAGCTTATCAGCGTAAAAAAGCATATGAAATCTTAAAACTTAGTGATATGAACATTAATTAGAAGCACCAGATCTCGCAATTGAAAGCAAATTATGTTCAAAAATGAATTTGAAGAAAAAATCCGTGGCTACATTTAATAATAAGTTAGTATTATTTATTTAATAATTACTTTTACCCGCAAACTTTCCAAAATATAGTAAAATACTAATTGATTTTTTTTGCTTAATATTTTTACGGTTTTACATATTTATTCATATTTTAATAAATAAATGTTTAGTCACTTTGTCCGTATGGTGTTATCTGCTGGGATCTGGAACCATATTATGATATTTAAAACCTTTTTTTTAATGAGGAAATAATTATAAATTTATTCATCTCACGTTTTAGTACTTCCTCGGAATTCTCGAAAATCTCATGTTCGACCGCAAATAAAAAACTCAGAAATTATGATACTTTGTGCTTTATACTGGAAATCTTTAATTCTCTACTGTTTAATGAGTGTTCAATTTTTGAGAATTTTAAATATCCCTTACAGTCAAAGCGGACTTTTTCCTAAATTAACTTTTTCAATCAAATGTTAATAATCTTCATATCATTTTGATAATCGTGTTTTGTATACGAAGAACTTTTAAATTGAGTGAAAATTGATTTGTCGTACTTGCTTATAGCAGCTTGCAAGTAAAACAGGCCAATTGTGTTTAGTTTGCAGTTAAAAAGTAATTATCACATATAGCCTTAGATTTCCCATTACAAATTCATTTTTAGCTATCAGAAAATATTAATTTGTATTAGAATTATGATAAATTTGGTCCCGGAACGCATTCAAAATTTCCAGATTTTTCTTTTGACAGGAAATCTTAGTGGAAGACAAAATGAACTGTGGTTTTCGATTTGCTTACTGGAGTCAATATGGGACTGCTAATCAGTAATAATTGGAGTTCTACTTTCGTAGAATAAAATATTGAAATAAACCATTATATTTTTTGGAGTTTCGGGTGGGGGGCCCCATAGGCCCTTCCCCTAGCTACGTGCCTGGATAGTGGGTTGAAGTCCTTAAGCCAATATAGTTGCAGCACTCTCATCGACCTCTTTGAAAATCTCGCTTCTAAAGTATGCCGATGGCGACAAAAACAATTAGGAAAGGCCAGCATAGTGGAATATCAATTTGTTTAGTTCGCTGTTCAACTCGAATTTTTGGGAAAGTCGGAGTACCAGTATATAATAATTTAGTATTCGATAGCAAAGTTTACAGATAAATTGAATGTAAATTAGTGGCTAGTAATAAAATAAAATAAAATGCATTAGAATTAATCGGCTTGTTAAAAAATAAAATAACGGCCAATTTTATAATGGAACCTAAAAGGATTAAGTTAAATTTGCATTTGCTTTAGATTTTTATTAGCAATATTGTTATTGTTTAACCTGCAAACAAAACTTTATTTGGAAATTTTAAAGTAAAGTAAATACGAACTTGGTATATGAAGAAATAAAATAAGCTAAAGGGAAGTTTTTACTGGATGATAAAAGGTTACGTTTGCAAAATCGTTTTTTTTTTCCCAGTATTTTGATGACAATAGCATATTTGCTAGAGAATATATTTTCTAGGGCAATAACATATCCAATAACATTCTTAAACGATATTGCCAGTCCAATTTTAGTTTTTGCTATATGCTTTTAATTTAGGGGAGTTGCCTGAATAAGATGGCGGCCTAGTGACGTTAAAAAAATATTACTAAAAAAACTAATTATCAAATTTAAATTTTGCACAAAAATCAAGTGTTACGTAGGAATGAACCGCTAGTATTTGTATATGAATCATGGATAGCAAAACAAAATGGCGACGTAATAAAGTATTTAAAAAATCAGTATGAAAAACTGCTTACTAATTTCAAATTTTGTGCAAGCATTAAATGTCTATAATATAGAAACAAACTGACAAAGTTGTGGTACGAATTCAAGATGACGAAATAAAATGGCGACGAAATAAAATTTTGAAAAAATTAACGTAAAAAAATCTTATTCAATTAACTTTAAATTTTGCAGAAAAATTTTAATGTGATATAGGGATAAACTCGTATGAACACAACGTAACAAAATAGCGGTGGGTGTGTCAATGTAAAAACTACTTATTGAAGTTGTTTTAAATTAAGTCCAATCAGTTGTGGCATAGGTAGGAACTGATAAAATATTGGTAAAATTTCAATATGATGGAACAAAATGGCGCCAAATTAAAATGTTTAAAAAGACGGTATATAGGTGTTACTAAATAACTATGTACTGAACTAAATTGGGTCACACTTCACTTTTCCTAATAAATGAACAGATTCATAACGAGGGAAGTGTTTTACCGATTTTTTTTGTAGCCGCTGTCATTTTTCGGTCTGATTTTATAACAGGACTATACAAAACAGCATATGAATGAATGATGTTTTTTTGTCATAATTAAAAAAAAATTATTCGGATAACCAATCAAATAAATGACCGGTTAAAGATTTACAAGAAAATATTTTTTCACCGGTCACTAATAATAATTTTGACAACACTAGTTTTAATACCATTCAACAGGTTATCTAGTCAAAATATCAAATTTGGATGCTAGAAGCTTCCAAAAATTTGACATAAGTGCTATAAAACTGCAAAAAAGAATACTTTATTTGTTTTGCAGGTTTTAATATCTTGGTTCGGGAATTTTAAAGTAATGTAAATACGAATTCTATTATATAAAGAAATAAAATAATCTAAAGAAGTCCTTACAGGGATGATGAAAAGTTACATTTGAAAAAGTCTTTTTTTAGTTGACTTTCCACATTTTGATAGCAACAACCAATTCTTTAAATTTGCTAGTGAATATATTTTCCAGGGCAATATCTTCAAAGGTTCTTCCAGTCTAATTTTAGTTTTGCTATATGTTTTTAATTCACAAAATTAAAACATATACATATAACGCAACAATTTTGTTGTAAACATTTTCTGAAAAAATAACCTACATATACTAGACCATTACCTTCCTTTAAGAAATCCTCATTAATAGCTTCCATGCAATTTGCGCCATCCGTTTGGTCCAAATATCACAATGCAGCCATTTTTTTGAATCCCTGCAAAATTATATAAAAATTGTATCAGGTCCCACGAAGGTTCCGAAATTTCCCAAGTTGTATTAATTTAAATTATCAAACAATTTCTTAGTTTTCTTAATAAACTCCACAGTTGGAAGTTATTTGGAAAATGTGTTCACTAGATAATTTTGAAGGTAGTCTATATTGTCTATCAAAATTATATTTTTTTTCCAAATAATTCTATTCTATAATTATGACATGACCCTTTTGTGCTGTTTAAAATAGTTTGGAAAATTTAAATTTTTTCGTTCGACTGTTTGGAGGTTATATAATATAGTTTATTTGTGAAATAAAAATTACCATTAGTGAGCCTACATATGAAGATAAAAACATCTCGATTTTCTGGAAATGTATGTTAATGATTTTTTGCTTTCGTCGTAAGAAAATAGTGTTGTAATGGTAAACAAAACACCCTCCGAGATTCTTTTCCGACCTTC
The DNA here is from genome assembly GCA_030620095.1 of Kuschelorhynchus macadamiae. Lineage (NCBI taxonomy): Eukaryota > Metazoa > Arthropoda > Insecta > Coleoptera > Curculionidae > Kuschelorhynchus > Kuschelorhynchus macadamiae. The sequence continues at coordinate 32,333 of JAUTXW010003780.1, forward strand.
ACATTTAGGGTCCCTGGATGAAAGAAAAATATGGTTTCTCAATTTCGTCGGTCTGTCTGTCTCTTCGCGGCATAGCTGCTTATCCGATTTACTTCAAATTTTCGTCAAAAATTAAGGGTCATGAGGATGACATGGTAGTATTTTGGTAAAAATACACATATCATAAACATAATGGCGGCCTAATAAATTGTTAAAAAAGTTATTAATAAAAAACTACTAATCCAGTTTACCTCATTTGCACAACAATAAAGATACTGGTAAAATTTTGGTGAGGAGCTACTAGGGTAAAACAAAATGGCGGACTAATTAAATTTTTAAAATATTGGTATAAAAAAACTACGTATCCAATTAAGTTGAAATTTTGTACAAATATGAAGTGCGAAACAGGAACGAAATGGCAAAATGTATCAATCTTATATGGCAAAACGAAATAGCCGCCCAATTAAATGTTTAAAAATTCGGTAAAATTTCATTTTCCAGAATAAAGACCTTATTTTTAAAAAATAAACAAAATAGAAATAAATCAACAACAAATAAAAACAATTTAAAAAATGGTATAGTGGAGTATCGAAGTAGTGAATTATTTAAGTAGATGTAATAGGTAAGTGAATGATTGCATATACGAATGTATATTTGTATATAATATGTATGACTCAACATAAAATTGTAGCAAAAACTCAAGAAAATATGTACAAAATAAATAAGAAGGAAAAGTTTTTAAAAAATCGGGAAAATAACCTTTACCCGAAACAGCCCTCCTGCCCCTCAGCAAATTCCACCATACGCAGATAACACAATTTATATATACATATATTTATTTAACTTTAACTTTATACATATTATCCAATTATAATAACACAAAAGTGTAAAACTTTCGATTTATTATAAAGTAAATTTTGGGTTTTGGCTACAAAAATCTCCTTCTAACGGAACTTTCCTGGTAATGAAATATTCCCGTATCAAAAAAATGAGAAATATTTATATTTATATAATGTTTATAAAGTTATTACCAAATAGCTATGTATGGTGGAATCTATCTTTACTAAGAAACTTCAGGGTAAAAACCAATTTTCCGTTTTTTTTTTCTCTAAAATACTCATACTATTGGTAAATGTCCTTAAAAGCCTTTTCATTATTACTTTACTGTACATGTTATTATTAAGTAAATAATTTTGAACTAAATGAAATTTGGGGGAAAAGGTTTTTAAGCTTGCATTAGAAAAAACGCTTATAGGATCGATGATCTTGAACTTAACTGAGGCCTTGATCGAATAAGCTATTGCTTTTAAATATCTTACACATATTTAGATCCTATAAAACTATGCAAATATGACGATCTTGACCTTGATATTCTTTTACGTCAATGTTGAACCACTTTTCATGATCTTTTCAATTACTCACACTTGGCCTATTGCTTTAAAATTGTGATCATTTACATATATTTGATGATGAACATACTATAATTTAACGACCTTGACTTTTACAATGCCTTTGACTTTAGTAGTGCTCTGAACCTTAAAAGTTACCTTGAACTTAACAGTGGCTTTGCGCCTAACCTGGACCTTAATTGCGACTTTGACTCTCTATCAGTGACCTTAAATTTTTTACGTTGATTTTCTTCCACTTTTGCTTGACGATTTATTTTAAAATTTCAATTTGTATGACTTTCTTTCAGTATAATAATTCGGGACTGCCTAAATCACAAAATTGGTAAAAGCGAGAGGATTTTAAAATAGGTAAATAATAAGTAAAATAACTTTTTAGAAACCAGCTCTATAAAAAGATGATAGGTAAATGACGGATGATGGTTCTATTAATATGACTAAATGGTACATCTCGCGGCAAAGTGTTAAAATACCGCCAGAATGAACTAAATTGATTGTAAACTCAAAAAGCCCTATACTGTTTGAAAACAAACTTACTAACATTGTTCAACATCGAATTAATCCATTAAATCCAGCAGATAAAGCCATTTTAGCCTTTTGGTTTATGCAACGGTCCAGCGACTTTCGAACGTTTGATGGAACTGACATTACATGGAATATAGGAAACACCTAGTATATTTAGATGACCTCATTATTCTTGGAAAAAGATTTGAAGATCATTTAATCATATTGAAGCTGTTTTCCAGAAACTGAGAATGGCTGGCTTAAAACTCAGTCCCAAGAAGTGCCAGTTTTTCCAAAATGACGTGAAATATCTAGAACATATAATTAATGAACATAGAGTAAAAACCGATCCAGAGAAGACTGAAGCCATTCAAAATTGGCTAATACCGAAAGACAGATATGAGGAGTTTTCTGGGACTTTGTACATACCACAGACGATTCATAAAAGGTTTTGCTAATATAGCTAGAGCGTTACATCGACTTACTGAATGCATTAAGCTGTGTATGGACCGAAGAATGTGGAGAAACGTTTAACAAGTTGAAAACCATGTATGTAAGCCACCAGTATTGTCGTATTCTGAGCCATATGCAGCTATTGGTATTTTGTCACAACTACAAAATATCGAAATAAAGGGATAGCCTACTTCAGCAAGGTTGTTTCCAAACCCGAACTAAACTATTGTTTAACAAGTAATATGTTATACATTTATCTGTAAAAATCTCATTTAAAAAAAATAGCTATTTAAAAGTTAGAAATACTAGACGTTTTTGGACAGCTGCCTAAATATTTCTCTAAAATAAATTACGACATCAAAAGTTACAAGAAATTGTGTAACCCGTATACATTTTAAGCAGTGCAGAAGTTATAGGAAAAATCTTTTTTTTTGACATGTCGTTTTTTTTGAATTACCTCAATAAAACCTACTTACCTATCGTATTCGAAATTGAAATTACGGAGAAACATGTTTTTGGCATGTCAAAAAAAATTCAAATAAATGACGCCCCTAAAAGTTGCATGGAACTGTGAAAACCGTATATAAAATTTTTAAGTAGTTTTTTAGAGCTGTCACAATATTTTTTCAAAATAAATTACTCCCCTAAAAGTTACATCGAATTTTGAAAACCGTATTTAGAAAATTTAAGCAATTTAAAAGTTAAGGATAAAAAACAGTTTTTTTGTGCAAACTTCACCTCGTAATTGCAACTCCTGTATATATTCCAAAAACCTTCCTAAATTCCGTCCATTTTGTATATCTTTTTGAGTACTTTCCGGCGCCGTAACCAGTTTTCCTATGAAACTCTTACTTTTTTATTTGAACACCATATTGTAAATAAGGAAAAGTTGCTATAAAAATGTAAAATTTATTTTGTAATATCTCTTCAAATGCAGTAATACAGATGATTTATTTACGGATATTCTCGAAAATAGTTAAAAATTTTCCAATTTTGTCAATTACTTATTACCCGACATTAAATTACGCAACTTTGCCCTAATTTAACCGTCCTTGTATCTTTTACAGTTTCCGAGATCCCATTGCTCGTACTTTAAATTTCTAACACTATATATGTCTGTCTTTGAAGCTGTTTAATTTAGTCGGTGTTAGACATTATAAGAAAATACTCTGAAAAGCTAATTATGTGTACCCCTCATAATACATAAACGATTTTAAGATTTTTCAGAAATAATCGGTAAAAGTAGATACAAAATTGAAAATAAAAAGATCAAAAAACTCGAAAATCTACCCATTCCCATAATGAGTATACAAAATTTAATACTGCAGTTCAAACATTGACTAACTCAGTAACGAAAATGATAATTTCAAAAGTCGATAACTTCTTCGAAATAACTTATTCGCAATTCCACCTATTAATCAAATAAAAACGATTCAAAACAAAATAAATAATCATCGTATTGTTAAAATACAAGACCGGTATTTATTATATGTAAAATATAATACTAGGATATTACTAATTGCAAAATTTCGATTTTTGTTTAAAAAAAAAACATTTATAATCTATAATGTAAGTGCATTATAAAAGGGAGATGGTGGTCACTTCACAGGAACTGCCTGGGCAGATGTCTTGAACCACGTTTATATTTTCTTCGGTTTTTTAATAACTCAGGCAAAGTCTCGTTGAAAAATACAGTTTTCATCTCACTAGAGAGTTCTCCGAACTGCGCATACACATAAAACAAATCAAAACTCAGTCGTGACATCACAACTGACATGTCAAATACCTCTAAATTTTATTATCATCCTCGGCCAAGGCCACTTATTATTTCGCGTATGGATCCTAAATTTTTTCTTTAAATCGAATTTTCACCCACTTGCTGAGTAGTTAGAATGTTATTAGAGAGCTTTTTCGTAGCCAAATAAATTCGATTGAGAAGTTGGAATTTAAATTAACAACTTTAAAAAATTACAGTAATTTAACCATTAAAGCTATAAACGCGAAATTTGGTTACAATCTACCTAAAAATATCTTGTTTCAGAAAAAATACCCTACGGGCTTAGATAGGATAATGTTAAAAAATGTACCCACTCTTAGGTATTTTGGTGCAAACTTCACCTCTTTAGTGCACCCCCTGTATATAATCCAGGACCCTTCCTAAATAGTTTATTTTGTGTATCTTTTTAAGCACTTTTCGGTGCCCTAATTAGTTTTCTGATCACATGCCTAATTTTTTTTTATAAAAAAGAAAAAGTGACTAAATAATAATTTTTTTTTTATAATTTCGTTTTTCTTACAAATTTCTATTTTGTCGCCATTTTTTAGAAGAGATCCATTTAGGTTTTTATTCTTCTAGATATTTCCTATGAAATACGTCTCTTGGAAAATTTCGATAGGACTCACCCACTTTGAGATATAAGCGCCCCAAAACACCGTTTTTTTTCAAACGAAAAAAAAATCGTAAAATCATCAAACGAAATTGAAACCGAACCAAAAACAATAGGGTTCTGTCCGACCGTTACAGAAAAATGTAAAAATAAATCTCGAGATCCACGTCTCCTCTAAAAATACATGTCAAATTCAATGTCATATCTCTAATAGTTTCCAAGATATGCCCTCCGAAAGGTCGAAAAACACGGTTTTCTGAAATGACAGGATCCACACCAGATTTTTGTGGGTCGGTCAAGTTTCCCCCCCGAATCAAACCAATTTCAAAAATAGATACACTATCATTTTGCATACATTTTGCACAATTTTGCACACTCACCCGAGAGAAACTAAAGCATTTTTTTAAACGGGGGGCAAACTTGACCGTTACCCCTCGTTTTTCAAAATATCTAAATATTTTTATATCAATTGTCCCATCTAATTTTGCACACTAATTTTGAAATTTTGCACACCCTCCTGGGGAAAGTTAAGGGGAGTCAAAAATTTGAATTTCCCCCCCGTTTGTCACGAAATTGAAAAACTTATTCACCTAATTTTGCACAACTATTTTTAAAATTTGCACACTCCTAGAGAAAGTTCCCCCCGTCAGTCACAAAATTCAAAAACTGTTGTGCTACTCGTTTCACCTAATCTTGCACACTTATTTTTAAAATATGCACACTCCTAGATAAAGTTATGAGGCGTCGAAAATTTGTATTTTCCCTCCCGTCAGTCACAAAATTGAAAAATTGTTGTGCTACTCGTTTCATCTAATTTTGCACACTTAATTTTGAATTTTGCACACTCTCTTGGAGAAAGTTATGGGGCGTCCAAAATTTGTATCCCCCCCCCCGCCAGTGTCAAAATTAAAAAACTGTTGTGCTATTCGTTTCACCTAATTTTGCACAATTTTGTACACCAATTTTTAAATTTTGCACACTCTCCTAGAGAAAGTTATGGGTCGTCGAAAATTTGTATTTCCCTCCCGTCAGTCACAAAATTGAAAAACTATTGTGCTACTCGTTTCATCAACTTTTGTACAATTTTGCACACCTATTTTCTCATTTTGCACACTCTCGGCTCGTGGAGTGGAGAAAGTTATGGGGTTTCCAAAATTTTTATTTGCACCCATCTGTCACGAAATTGAAACATTTTTACGCTTATCGTTTCACCTAATTTTACACAATTTTGCACACATATTTTTAAATTTTGCAAACTCTCATAGAGAAAGTTATGGGGCGTCGAAAGTTTGTATTTTCCCCCCGTCAGTCACGAAATTGAAACACTGTTGTGCTACTCGTTTAACCTAAATTTGAACACCTATTTTCGCATTTTGCACACTCTCCTGGAGAAAGTTATAGGCGTTCCAAAATTTATATCCCCCACACTTCCCCGTCTGTCATAATTTTGTCCAATTTTGCACACCTATTTTAAACGTTGGCACACACTCTCCTAGAGACAGTTATGGGGTGTCAAAAATCTGCATCAGCTAGTTTTGGACACTTATTTTCAAGTTTTGCACTCTTTTTGGAAAAAATTGTGGCATGTTGAAGATTTCATACCATAAAATTCAAAGTTCGTTATGCCCCTCACGGTGGTGGCTGCCAAGGGAGTGTTTAAACCTGATCTGTTTTCTATGACTGAAATCTTTAAATTTTCAATATGTTTAACCCTATAATTTTATATTTTTTTGAACCACAGAATATAGAATAAGAATAAGAATATCGAATTAAGATTTTCAATTATTTGCATAAAAAGCAAAGATCCCATCTTCTTATCTCTACTTGTATATTTTACAACAACATTAATATAACCTTAAACTGAGATATGTACAGCCAAATTCTCATAGAAATACATATTCGATTTGTCGTCAACCAGGCCTAGGCGACTTGAAACGACGTGCCACAATCTGAAGGCGCCTCATTATTATTTTATGATTAGTGGTTTCATCCACCTTTTAAGTTTTACCTAGCAAGCTGGGATCGTTTAGTGGTTTTTTTTTCTAAAGGCAAACAGAGCTGGGCGTTCATATCGATTTACAAAGTGTCGGTTATAGACAGCATCAATCAGACGTAGACGTACTTGGTTTATTTTTTACTATTTAGTAAATAATGTTACAGTATTCCTAATTAAATATAAGTACATTTAATTATAAGAGAACAAAATCGAGCTTTGGTTTTTTTTTTCAATTTTTTGCTTCTATTTATTGTTAAATTGGCCGTTCACCGGGCGGCGGCAGCGTCTTCATCCCCAAACCGATGTGACGCACGCTGATGGTGGTAATACCGATAAGTATACAGGATTAGAAAAAAGAACCGGAACGCTTATATATCTTCAAAACCGCTGAAGTTATGCTTAAAAATTCAGCATTTGAGGGTTTTTGGGCACGCGAAATTGAAAAAAGTATTGGAACTGTTGCCAGATTTTCCAGTTTTGCGGTACTTATCTTTCTTAAATGGAATGACTCTTTTATTTTTATTGCAATTAGCTCTCTCAAATTTAGTAAGATCTCAAATCTTCAACACTCTATCTGTAATAGTTTCTGAGAGATGGCACCGTATTTACAATAAAAAGTACGGGAACGCTTGAATATTTTCAAAACAGCTAAATTTGTGCTTACAAAATTCGATATTTAAATGTTTCTGCAAGGGGAATTGAAAAATGGTATCGGCACTATTGTAAGATTTTCCTAGTTTTGTGCTACACGTGGTCGTTTTCTTATCTTAAATGGAAGGCCCCATTGATTTTTATTGAAATTAATCTATGAAAGTTGAACTGATATTGACGCTTTTTCTTCACACTTTATCCCGGCTTGAGACTGGTCTAATTTCTACCAGTAGTTGATACTTCAAGCGTGTTTTAAAACGGCCGAGACAACAACGACCAAACACCAATAACGCTAAGATAAAGAGATTAAAAGTCAACGAACTAAAGCAACAATAACTTAACAGAATGGATACTGATTTTAAAGACGCAAATTTGAGATCTTACTAAATTTGAGACGATGAATTCAATGTAATAAAAATAAATGGGACATTCCATTTAAGATAAGATATTTAAGCGTACTTTTTTCTGCAAATGCTGTGTTGTCTTAGCAACTAGTACAGATAGCATTATGAGAATTTGGAATCTTACTAAATTTGAGATATCCAATTCATTGCAGTAAAAATAAATGGGGCATTCCATTTAAGATAAGAAAAAGGCTGTAGCGTACACCTGGGAAATCTGGTAACAGTGCTGATTCCATTTTTTTATTGTGCATGCCCAGAAACCACCAAATGCCGAATTTTGTAACCACAATTTAAGCGGTTTTGAATATATTTAAGTGTTCCGGTTCTTTTTACTAACCTTGTATGAAAGTGTCTCATAACTTTCTCTAGAAAGGTGTAGCATAAAAATATTTCAATTTCGTGACAGACGGGTGCAAACGCAAATTTTGGAAACCCCATAACTTTCTCTAGGAGAGTGTGCAAAATTGTACAAAAGTAGGTGAAACGAGTAGCAGAATAGTTTTTCAATTTTCTGACTGACACGGGAGGAAAATACAAATTTTCGACGCCCCTTAACTTGAGTGTGCAAAATTTGAAAATAGGTGTGCAAAATTAGGTGAAACGAATAGCACAACAGTTTTTCATTTTTGTGACTGGACGGGGGGAAAATACAAATTTTCGACGCCACATAACTTTCTCGAGGAGAGTGTGCAAAATTTAAAAATAGGTGTGCAAAATTAGGTGAAACGTAGCACGACAGTTTTTCAATTTTGTGACTAATGGGGGGGGGGGAATACAATTTTTTCGACGCCCCATAACTTTCTCTAGAAGAGTGTGCAAATTTTGAAAATAGGTGTGCAAAATTGTGCATAATTAAGTGAATAAAGTAGCATAGAAGTTTTTCAATTTCGTGACAAACGGGGGGGAAAATGTAAATTTTTGACCTCCCTTAACTTTCTCTAGGAGGGTGTGCAAAATTTGATAACTAGTGTGCAAAATTAGATGGGACGATTGATATAAAAATATTTAGATATTTTGAAGGACGGGGGGGAACGGTCAAGTTTTGCCCCCCGTTTAAAAAAATGCTTTAGTTCATCTTGGGTGAGTGTGCAAAATTGTGCAAAATGATAGGGTATCTATTTTTGAAATTCGTTTGATTCAGGGGGGAAACTTGACCGACCCGGTTTTCGTCTCCGAGTGTGAAAGCCATAGTAACAAACGGCCGCGAAGAGAAGAACTGCTGGCGATTGTAAAAACATTGGAGTATTTTCACAAGTACTTGTACGGGCCAACATTCCTATTAAGAACAGAGCATGCAGCTTCTGATGCTGAGTTTATGTTTTCCACTCTTGCTGATAGTCGCCTGTTAGTTTGTCCCACGTACATCTTTTCACAGCCCGGGCACAGAATGTTGTATACTCCGTGATTTTCCAGTTTAATTTTATTTTTTGGGTTTCCAGGTAGTTTACGTTTAGAGGTTTATAGCTTGTGTATTATTTGTATGTTGTGTTTCCTAAGAATTCTCCCGATTCTGTCTTTTGTGCCTTTTACATATTGTAACACTACTTGTGGCTTTCCCGGTTCATAATTTTTGTTGTTCGTTGTTCGCGAGCCCTGTGCATTAGTAGCTTTTCTTTATTTCCTTCTTCAAGGCACTTCTTCAGGCATTACAATATAGAGTTGATGGAAACTAATATATATATATATATATATATATATATATATATAATTTATGAGCTAAACTTACTTGTAAAGTGAGTACAGTTAAAATTGGTATATTTTCAAAAACTTTCTGGACCCTAGGAATTAGCATAAATTATTTAAATTACATATATAAGTTAATTGATTATTATTATTACAAAATAACACCGAACGTTTTGTTATTGACAGTTAAATGAGGTGATGAGACAGAAGACAATGAAAATCGTACCATACAGGAGACCTATGTCATTTGTAAAATTTTTGGTTTTTAATATTCACCTTTGACAGTAGTGGTGTGAGTAATATCTTTAATTTTAGAATAAAGTAAGTAATATATAGTACGAAAAATGTACATTCTTTGAGTATATACATATATTATACTGACCGTTTACCCAATATTTTTATTCTGCTGTCTAGCTAGTCGGTCAAAATTATATTATCACTCTAAATTATATACCAGGTGACCCAGAACATAGGGTACACCAATGACGTCAAAAAGAAATAGACCCTGCATTTCATTCATAAAAATGAAATAAATAGAATCAAACATCAATTTGTTGTTGTGTATGAGTGGAAAAAAGACGGACTGATCGCATAAAGAATATTTTGCGGTGAAAATTGCAACGCTGTCAGATATCTTCGCGAGGCTTACCAGTGGTGTAGCTATTTTTGAGATAATGTATTATTTGCTATATTTTTTGAGCCCAAATATTATTATGGTGGATACGACAGTTTTTTGTTCTAAGATGAACAGGAACGACTTCACTTTGCAAAAGTGAGAGTTTTAATAACAACCTGAAAACAACTAATTTAGATATTATGTCGTGGAAAAGTCTGCACTAAATGGGAAACTTTTTATTATCAATTTCTCGAAAAACTTTCTTCTTGATAAAACTTGTGTGTTTGTCGAAAAAATAGTTTTCACAATATTCAACTTTAAATCAGATATACAAGGCATTCAAAAAATACGAAAAAGTGTATTTCAGAAATTAAAATTTTTGTGACTGTCGCGGCCGTAAAAAATCGTAAATAAAGGTTTAGTATTAGTTATGTCATATTAGTAATAGCTAAGGAAAGATTTAAATAGAAATATGTTTTTTTGCTGTTTGACCTTAAATATCTCCATAACTACAATATAAAAAATTTTACTCAGTTTATATTTACGATTTTTTATGGCCCGTAAAACTACCGTCAGAAAAATTTTATTTTTTTGAAATTGTTAGTGAAATCCACTTTTTTGAACATCCTGATCTAAAGTTTATTACTATCAAAAATATTTTTTTTGAACCACCAACTTTTATCAAGAAACCAATAATAGAAAAAGTAAATAAATGCATTAAAATGCAAGATGTTTAAAAATAAAATCATCGAAACTTTTTGGTGATTCTGAAGCACCCTGTATAATATTTTACACTATATTTGAAACTTAATTTTTTTTTATAAAAATTTAAATAACAAGATTGAAAGTGCACTTTATAAATTTTCACCCGGACACGTGGTTTATAAAAATAAAACAAAGTTTAAAATGTTGGTATAATTTATTCATAAACGGTTTGATATAATAACAAACAACTATTATTATCGACAAAACAAAAGTAACAGCATATTAATTTAATATTTCATTATTTATATAATAATTAAACTCGTCTATTACATATTTAATGATTCAGTGACAATTTTCAAAATCGGAAATATTTATATATATATATATATATATATATATATATATATATATATATATAACTTTAGGTTAGCAAGAAGCTAATTTAATATAATTGTACCAATAATTTTCTGTGACAAAAGACCAGGCACGTAGTCTAGGGGGGGGGTTCGGACCCCCCCCACGCTCCGCGCGATACCCTAAAAATATTTAGGAGTTTTTACATAATTTAACATACTAAAGGAGAATTCCAATAACTGCTGATTAGCAGTTCGGTATTGGCTCTGCTTACTACAGCTATTTTTTAACTCGAACCTCAGGAAAATTAGGGAGCAGGCTATTTTTTGAAATTCGAACTTTTTGACAGGTTTTTTTAACAAGCCCAAGTATGTAAACAACTAAACAAAGACGCACCTAATTATTTTTTCGTAAGTGCGACAGTTTCTAACATAAATCGATAGGAAAATAAATTTAATTTTTCTTCCAAAATATCTCCTGTCATAAGCAAAATTGCGAATGCGTGCCGAGACCAAATTTATGATAATTCCAACAAAAATTATTATTATTAAACTTAGAATATATGGTAGCTGCTGAAAATTTCTCTTCGTGATCCAATTTCACACAATTTTGAAGTTCTTATCTTTACGTATACAAAACACGATTTAAGGAATAAGAAAATTATTGAATTTACCTTTGGGGATTGAAAAAAATTACCTCAAAAAATATTCGATTTTGACAGTGAGGAATATTTAGAATTCTCAAAAAAAGAAAAACTTTTAAGCAAACGCTCATTAAAAGTAGTTTTAGAATTTCGGGAAAGTACTAAAAAGAAAGATGAATACATTTATAATTAAAGAAATCCAGATTTTTAATGTAGCAATATGGTTCCAGACCCTCTATGGAAGATAGCACCACATTAACCTCGATATTAACAAAGTGACTACGCACTTATTTATTAAAATACTATTAATATATAAAACCTAAAAATATTAAGCAAAAGTTGCCAACGTCCTATTTGCTCAAGATATACCTATAATTTTTTACATTTTCATAATTGCTGTACCTCAATGTTTTAATAGATATTGGCAAATAACTAGTTTTTTGCAACTTTTTTTCATATTTTGTTGCACTTGCAGGGGGGACTAGCAACAAGTGAAAAAAAAAGCATTCTTCTTAATAATTTTTTCGTCATTGAAGTGGTTTTGACACGGTTGGATCCCCCTAGAACTGAAATCCTAGCTACGTGCCTGCAAAAGACATATTTATGTAATGGTTCATGTGGCAATATTTATTATTAGCAATAAGCTTAGTCATTAAAGAACAAGCATTTCCATAACAAAATACAACCAATAAAAGGGTGAGTTCTCATTACTATTGTTACTAAAGATTAAGATAAAACTAAATTTTGTTACATGGACCCACTTTGTGTTTTGATGTCTATACCAAGAGTATAATGCTTATTTAATACCTTTCTTTATCAGCTTATCACCGACTTTATAGGAAATATGTAATAAAATATAATTTATCACTTTTTAATGCAACCTATTTTTTGAAATCGGGTTTGTTTTTCAAAACATTTTGATTTCACCCTTTTTCCAACACATTTTAGTTCTATTTACGCGAAGTTAGGTAAACATTTGGGTCCACTACTATTAAAAGTTTGCCAGGCTCGCGGCAAGTAATATTATATAAAAATGCACCACCTTTACATGTATTGGATCTATTCATATTTACAGAAAATCAGCAATAAACATGGCCCAATATTAATATGAATGCAAAATTGAACTTCGTGTCCCTAAAAACCACAAAAACAATATTATGAAAAACAATATTTTTACAGTACTTATCCCCCAATTTATCCCCTTTTTTCCCCACCATCCATCTTCCCCGCTATACATTTCACTTATTGACAATATAAATATTTTGTGCCAAGATGTTTAATATTTTTAACATTCATTATAATATATTACATTATTATTTATATTACCGAAATCACCTGATAAAAACAGATTCTCCCTAGTTGGGATAATGTACCTCAGGATGGTATTTATTTACTTTTTTGATTACTTATTTTTAAAAACCAAATTTTTAGGCAATAAATTAAAGCATTTCAAATTCATTAAAGAAAATCTATGGTAAATGAAAAATTGTAAAGTAACACTATTGCGCTATTTTCATTTTTTGTATATGCTTGCTATATGAGAACTCCGACACTACCCTAAATATTCCTTGAAAATCCTGGAGTAATTAATGACAACATAAAATAGTGGGTCTTACAGCTTACTCAATTAAAATTTAGTACCTATGCTTTACCAAATAGTATATTTATGTTGTTTATTAACCCCTCAAAAAAGGTGATTTGATAAATTTTAGAGGAATATTTGAGACTTTTCACAAATATATAAATTAGCAAAACGCTGTACTCCGTTTATCATCAGTGTCTTCGACTTTATAGATAAGTTGAAGTTATAAAAAATTAATTTAAGCCCAACGGAAATGTGCAATACAAAAACAATACTTCATTTGCAAATATAAGAACGCTATTAGACGGTGATTTGACCCTTCAACTACAGCACTGGTATGACATATCTTACTTACCTTCGAAAACAAAACCCTTGGATTTCTGAAAAACACTTATTTCACCAACTAGAACAATTACAACGTCGCGCATCAAAAAGGTCGAAATTATGAATGACTACGACCGTCTTCGGCGTTTTCCGAATGATCCCGAAAGAAATCTGTAGTATACTCGAAAAAGGTAGAATTCCGACGTTGCCGATTATTCTGGGCTTTATTTCTTGAAATAAGGAATAATAATTACAGAATATTTAAATTACATCGAAAACAGATTCGGTTTGAGTTATTTATAATAAGCTATTTAATTATCCGTTTTAAAATATTCTATATGGAAATTTATACTGGGAATTTCTGGAATTCCTTGTTTATTTAGATAATAGTATAAAGGATGATATCCGTTATAATCTGGCCACAGTAACGGTTTGGCAAACCAGGGTTAATGTTTGATTCCTCCAAAATGTAAACACCTGGGTCTATGTTATTTCCATGTCGTTGGGGTACACGCTGTAATTTTTTTACCTTTCCATATATCGGTTTGAAACTTAGGTACGTTTAGTAACTTATTAAAATGCATATTTTGACAGATCATTGCATTACACATCATTTCCGGTTTAACCGGAAGTGAACTAAACCTTAATATGTTAAATGGAACGCTGTATATTTTTTTCCATAGTCGTATTCTGTGTAAAATTCCCTTTCCAATAATGTTTCACAAGTTATATTTTTCTTCCACAATGGCGGCACTGAAACCGGTTTTCTGAAAAACGTTATATTCACCATATAACACACAAAACAAAAGGCAGTGTCAAACTTCTAGGGTGACCTGATTAAAATGAAACTTTTTAGGTTAGGAAAAGCATAAAAGCATATTATTGTGTTTTTTAAAAAATATTACGCCTTTTCGAAAAAAAAATAAAAATTTCTACTTTTAATGTAAATTTTCTGCCAAAATTTAAATTGGACCTTATATATTTTATTTATCCGTTTAATTTCACGTTAAGTTACGTTTCCAATAATGTGCCACAAATTAATCCTTTTGTCGTTAAATTACAATAATATTTCGATTTTCCCTCCTAGCTACATAATTTTTTATCCGGGAAACTATTAAATCAAAATTTACCATTTTTATTAGTTAAACTATGTTAGATTTATTTACCCATCATTTTTAGTAGACAATAACTAAGTCTTCTATTTAGTCTTAACGTGTGTCAGATTTCTTTATAACATTTAAACTTAAGTGACCAGGCCTAGGTCAATTTTATACTCATACCTGTATAAGCAGTGTTAGCGATTCTAATACTCTAATATCTATATTTTTAGTTTATAGAAATTGGTAAACTGGCCATTTTATTTTTATAAAAACGTGACAGTTGATTAATATAAGCATTTTAAAATAATTATCGCTTATATTAATTTAAAGTTTAATTGTTCCTAGATGCTTACGATCGTTCAACGTAAATGCAGTTTAAATCGCATACATTGAGAAAAAGTAGTAGGCTACAAGAAACAAAATAGCATAATACGGCCATCATTATCTAGTTATTGGCAGTTGTAGTACCTATGCGAATTAAGCTACATTTACGTTGAACGATCAACCATAAGTAGCAAGCAACCATCTAGAAATAATTAAACTTAAAATTAATATAAGCGAAAATTATTTTAAAATGCTTATATTAATCAACTGACACGTTTTTATAAAAATAAAATGGTCATTTTATCTATTTCTATAAACTGGAATATTGAGATTAGAGTATTACAATCGCTAACACTGCTTATACAGGTATGGGTATGAAATGGCCTGGTTATTTAAGTTTAAATGTTATAAACAAATCTGACACATGTTGAGACTAGCTAAAATACTTAGTTATTGTCTACTAAAAATGATCAATGATATTTAACATAGTTTAACTGAAAATGGTAAAGTTTGATTTAGTAGTTTCCCCGAAAAAAAAATTATGTAGGTCGGAGGAAAAATCGAAATATTGTTGTAATTTAACGACAAAAGGATATCTTGTGGCACATTATTGGAAACGTAATTTACCGAGAAATTAAACGGATAAATAAAATATACAAGGTCCAATTTTGGCATTAACATTAAAAGTCATTTTTATTTTTTTTTTCGAAAAGGCGTAATATTTTGAAAAAAAACACAATAATATGCTTTCATGTTTTTTTTAACCTAAAAAGTTTAATTTTAATCAGGTCACCTCAGGAGTTTGACACTGTCTTATGTTTTATATGTTATATGGTGAATATAACGTTTTTCAGAAAACCGGTTTTAGTGCCGTCATTTTGGAAGAAAAATATAACTTGTGATATATCATTAGAAAGGGAATTTGCACAGAATACGACTATGAAAAAAAATATACAGGCTTCCCTTTAATATATTGAAGTTTAGGCCACTTCCGGTTAAACCGGAAGTGATGTATAATCCAATTATCTGTCAAAATATAGATTTTAATAAGTTACTAAACGTACCTAAGTTTCAAAGCGATATCTGAAAAGGTAAAAAATGTATTGCTTGTACCCTATGTAGGGTGTAAGATTGCTACAGTCTTATATTTTTTTATATTAAAATAAAAATAATTTTATTTCAACTCGAGAAAGTCTATTTCCTGAATAAAAGTTACCAGCAAAGTAAATTAAGAAAAAATCAAAATTGCCAAGAATCAAGCTCGTGGTCAACAGAGCGTGCATTATCCATGCCCTAAGCTCTTTTAACTCGGAGAGTGGGCGTGTGAAAAAAATTTAAAAACAAAAATAAGAGAAAAAACCAACCAATTTATGACGGTCTAAATCGGAAGGCCCCTGGATATTTTCGGCACTTGCTTGTTCATGATACCTTCAATCAAATTTCATATTAAATAAATAAAAATAAAAAGTATATATTTATTATATATATAAATATATATATATATATATATATATATATATATATATATATAATAATATCAAAAGCGAAATATTCAATAAAATCTCAGGTGCGAAATGAAATCGAGAAAGGATGATGAATACCCATAATATTAGCGAGATGTATATTTTAAAAAAATCAGCAGAATATTAAATGCGGACTGCAATAAAAGATATAAAAAATATATTGTTTAAAATCCACCATTGGATGAGTAATAAAATATTAAATAACCATTTACATATCAATAAATACAAAATGTAGACTGATCTCCGTCAATCAAAATAAAATAAAAACCAGCAATATTTTTACAAAATAAAGACATTTACGTACCAAAAGAATACCCAATATCCAAGTGAAACGTAGTAAAAAAAATAAACTTTAAAAATTAATTCAGAAAAATAACGATATGAAATATCTAAACAGCAAAAATATATTTAAATTTCTGACGTTCCCAAAGTCAAAAATTCAAAATACTATAGATTAAAAAAACTCTACGTCATTTTAAATTACTGAAAAGCTATGCAAGATATTTTAATTTATTAGCCAATTTATAAAGAAAAACAATTAATTTAAATCAACTCTCCGAGCGTTTACAAATATTGCCTGATTTATATTAAAAGTGGAAATGGGTCTCAAATATAATAGAAAAATGAATTAAATATAGCAGCTATAATGACCACCAAAAATGTAATTTACAATCTGCCAGTAATCTCATTTCTCTTTTCCCTTTTTTTGCAACGCCATGGAAATTTATTGTAAAAATTAGTTCCCATAGAAAAATTACATTATACGTAAAAGTTAATTTCGAAATATAACAGAAATTATCAAATTACATAATACAAAATCAAAAGTATTCAAAAAGAAAATACACTTTTTAAAATAGATGATATTAAATCAGTCTAAATTACCTATTCAATAGGGTTTATTTCGTCCCGGACGGGAAGGCTTTTTAGCGTACAAGCACGGAAGGCACAAAAATGGCGGCCAGGTCCAACTTCAGCAGCAAAAATCTCCTCTCGGAAAAAATCCTTGGCCTTAACAATAAGTATTATGAAACTCACAAACTCAAAACGCCAAGGAAATTGATGCGAAGCTGCGGAAACATCCCACTAACGGATTCCCAAGAACAACTTGGATTTTGTTTCCTCAGTTTGCGCTGAAGCAAGCCCTTTTGTTGTTGCACGTGACCAGAAAAGTAAAGTGAAAAATGAGTTCCTCCTGGAAACAACCTCCGTTTTACCTTTTAATTTGCATGCATTGGCTAGATTGCCCCAGGTGACATCAGTGTTGTCAAGAGGAACTCGAAATGATTTAAAATAGGGATTGCAGGACAAGAAAAAGGTCATTCGCCGGTTTAAAATTCAAACGGCAACCACCTGGGAAGTTACACCTAGATACAAGTTACTTTTTTAAAAGTATTTTAGATACTTTTAAAAAGATAGATTTAATCAAAAAGTAACTAAGTTCCTAATAACTGTAAGTTACTTTTCAGGAGTTACTAGTTACTCCAAAAAAACACTTTGTTTTTTGAGTTGAACATAGGTAGTATATCTATATTAAACACGTTATTAGGTACTTTATTGTATACTAGGTATGTTAATTTAACCACAGAGTACTTATCAAGACAAAAAAAACGTATTAGGGAAAATAAATTATCAACAAACTTTACGGATGAAGCTGCTACTTTAATATACTAAAATACACGTAACTAAAATAAACCTTAAAACTCGTAAAAGTAATGCAAACGCATTTGAGAAAAACTAATTAAAACTAAATATTATATTACACTTCAGGCAGTGGGTCAAAAAATCATACAAAAGGTGGAGAAATGTAAACACTATTTTTTTTTTGTTTTATGGTTAGATTTAGGTGGTCCCGAAAAACATTAAATATTGTATAGAATTTTATGAGCTTTTATTTTATATGCCATCATATTTATCGTATGACAAAGAGAAAACGAACTGAACAAAAATGAACTAGCATATTTAAGGGGTCTCGCTTTCATCACAAGTGGTAGAATTTTTAATGTTTTTCGTGTCCCCCAAATCTAATTATTAAAGTATTATTAACATCTGAAATATAAACATTTAATTATGTTGCCATTTAAACGATTTGTTTTTTTTATTAGTATGTATCACCAACCGTCACTTTTTTGTTAAATACCGTGCTGTTTTTCGTGAGGAAAAAGTTTACATACGGCCACAAAAAGGAATAAAGTAAAGCGAAAGTATTCCCTCGTAAAAGGAAAGATTTGTAAAAATCACCATCGAGATTTTTTCAGATCTTTACGTTTCAAGGTCCCTAGATGCGGAAAATATGTTTTCTCAATTCCGTCGGTCTGTCGTTCTGTCGTCATAGCTAAAAACTACTTATCCGATTGACCTCTAATGTTAGTCAAAAATTAAGGGTCATATGAGATGACATGCTAACATTTTGATAAAAAATTAATGTGGCGAAACAAAATGGCGGACTAGTGAAATGTTAAAAAAATTTTACTAAAAAAATTGCTTACCCAATTTTCTTCAGATTTTGCACAAAAATCAAGTGTTATGTAGGAATCAACAATAAATTTTTTGTATGAATATAACATGGCGAAACAAAATAGCGGCCAAATAAAACGCTTAAAAAATCAACGTAAAAAAATCTTTTTATTCGATTTACTTTAAATTTCTCACATAAATTGACGGTATGTGTCAATGTAAAAACTACTTATTCAATTTACTTAAAATTATGCCCAAAAATTAAGTTTGGCATAGATAGATACTGCTAAAATATTGGTAGGAATCCAATATGGTGAAACAAAATGGCGCCCAATAAAAATGATTGAAAAGGCAGTAAATTGAGTTACACTTTACTATTCCCAATAAAAGGAATGATTTATTACGAGAGAAATTCCGAGTAAAGGAAATTTACCAATTTTTTTGTTACTTTTTCAATTCCTCTGTCTATTTTTATTTTCTGTGATCACAGTAGCTAATGAAAACGTAACTGTAAGTAAATTAAAAGAAGCGAGTTACTTATTTAAATAAAACTTTTAACAAAGCAATTAATTACAAGGACTTTTTTTGATACTAAAATATAAAAAAAAACTACGTGACACACCCTAAAACCTTAATATTTATCATTTTTCTCTTCCTTATTAGTCAAAACAAGTTAAATGTGGCTTAATTTATATTCAATATCCTTGTACATGTGTTCTTTAAAATTGCATTTAGAATTCAAAAATATACCGGGAGTTAAATTTAAAAAATAATACTTTTTGCTGCTCTACTTTTTTGACGCATCTATTTACGCGGACATGATGCACAAGTGGCCACTACAGAATATCTCAAATATGATTTGTTGCCAAATTTAATCTATAAAGCATATTCATCACAGTGTTGTTAACTTTCCCTGTACATACTACTTAATTTCCTGTCAAATTTGTATTAGTTATCTAACTAACTTATTACCTAAACCCCACCTACATCTTAATATTTATTATCTTTTAAACCAAAACTAACATGAACAAATAATGTTTTTATAGGATTTATACGTTGAAGTTGACCAGACTGCTAAATATGTAACTGTAACCAAGATACACGTTTGTAACTAAAGTTACTTTTTTAACTAAAGTTACATTTTGTAACGAAAGATACTTTTCAAAAGTAGCCGTTACAAGATACTCAACAAAAGTATCTAGTTACAAGGTACTTTTTTCATTTAGATACTACCAACTCTGTCACATGGCAACAGTTAGGATCTTAGCATGCGCCTACAGAATGATGGCATATCGAATGCAGCTAGTGACAGCGCATAGGAATTGACACGCCCCATAACCCTAAATTATACTCTAAACTAGGCAAACAAATTGAAAACAAATATCTATCTTGCAACTTCCAAAACTTAGATAATTAGAATAATAGTTGAAAATGCTGTTCAGAAAAATCAACTTGCAACCAAAACAAAGAACAAATCTATCGGGAATAAATTTCAAATGGGGAAGTGGAAAGACCGTGATAAAAAAGGCTTAATTTAAATGAAATTTCCCAACAATACAATATAAATAACCTTGTTCTTTTACCGTTAAAAGAGATCTATTCATGATGAAATATTTAGGAAATGCATAGAAATCAAATAATTGTGGAGTAATAATTTAGATCATAGGTTCTAAATACACACGCAATCGGAAGAAAATGATTGAAAAATGAAACACTCCGAGAAGTCAATTCGGATTTCCGAAAAACTACACAGAACGGATATAGATATGCAGCTGATTATCTGGCCAGAAAGAAAAGGTGTGAATATTGCAAACTTGCATAAAAGAGGAAAAACAGGTTTTCAAGATTAAATTCCTATTTACTCTGTTATATTAAAAAATAAATATCTTTAGATGTTATTTGAGCTTTCATTTTTTGCATACCGATTAATCATTATAATACACTGGCCCACAAAAAAAGTGGCGAGCCTAAAATTTGTATCAATTTCAACCCTTAATAATTTTTGAATGGATTCTTAGATTCTGTTAATTTTTTTGCAATTTATTTCGATACCTTTTCACAATGATTTTGTGATATAAATTTAAACTTCGGAATAATACTGGATAATATACAGGGTCAAACGCAAACTTGTGTTTTTTCACCAATTTTTGAGACGCTCTATAGAATGACCTGGCTTAAATATCACTATCGTCTATGAGTCATTTTGTTGCCTGTTTCTTTAGAATCATTTTGTTTTTTAAATGATCGTTTTTTCTTTTTTTTTTAGGGAAAGTGCAGCCCTATATGTAATGTGCTGTTTTTACTAAATAAAAACATAAAAAGACTGCGTATCTATAGACAACATTTATTTTAAGCAATAATCAAACTTTTAATTTAAATTTTATAAACAAGAATTTAAATTAATAACGTTTTATAAACAAGAACTTAAATTAATAACGAGTGTTTCCCATTCTGGTCCTTATTACCCTTTCTAAACGCCTTGGCATGCTTTCAATCAGTCGTGCAATTGAATTTTGGGAGATGTGATCCCATTCTTGAACCAGTGCTTCTCCAAGTTGCTCTAAAATGGCGGGTACATGTGGACGACTACAAACACGCTTACTAAGCTGATCCCAAACATACTCAATCGGATTTAAATCCGGGCTTCTAGCTGGCCATGGCAAAAGAGTATGCCCAAATCGTCCAAATATTGCCTCACAATACGAGCAGTGTGAGGCCGGGTATTATGCATGAAAAGGAACTCCTGTCCTATGAAATGAGCAAACGGTATGACGTGTTTAGCCAGTACATCAATATAACGCTCGCCATTGAGCGAATTTCTTGGTAATATGCTTATAATGTTGCTTTTCTACAAACATACCCTCAGCGTACCTTTGGCCTTCCTGCCTCCAAACTCGTTGACGTCCATCGGAAGAATGTAAGTAAAACCGTGACTCCTTGGAAAATAATACTTGGGACTACTGTCGTACGTTCCACTGATTTTTTTCACGTGCAAAAATAAACGATGTTCTGGTAGCAATCTTGGACCATTTGCTGGTACTCTTGACTTTAATCCTCTCTCTTTAAGCCGACGACGCACTGTCTCATCAATACATTTTTATTACGAACCTCAAGTAAATGTCTCTTTACAGTCACGGCATTCTGAAAAGGCCTTCTAAAGGTTTGCAGGGTAACAAACCTGCCGTCTAAGTTTGATGTAACTCTGGGGCGACACGATCCTATTCTTCTCACAAACTGCCCAGTTTCTAGAAACCTGTTCCTTGTCCTTCTAGCCGTGGTTTCTGGAACACCCACTATTCGTGCGGCGTGCGCAACGCTCCTTCCATCATTTACTAATGCTACAATCTGAGCAACTTGCTCTGGACTAATTTGTCGTGCCATTACTAATGAAAACAACGCTTCCAAACTAACAGAAAGTCTTTTCAAGGCTTGACATTTCAGACATTTTAAATTTCAAAGCACTCTACGCTCCTTTACAGGACTTTTACTTGGGACAGTATCGTAACTGTCTAAGATTTTGGGTTTTAAAGAATTAAAATTCCATTTTTATTGAGTCTAAGGGGAATTACAATAAAACATCACGTTACTTACACTGCTCTATATTTTCTAAAAAGAAAGATACGAAGGTCATTCAAAAAACAAAATGTTGCTAATGAAACAGGCAACAAAATGTCTCATAGACGATAGTGATATTTAAGCCAGGTCATACTATAGAGCGTCTCAAAAATAACACAAAATCATTGTGAAAAGGTATCGAAATAAATTGCAAAAAAAAATTAATAGAATCTAAGAATCCATTTAAAAATTATTAAGGGTTGAAATTGATACAAATTTTAGGCTCGCCACTTTTTTTGTGGGCCAGTGTATAATCCGATTTAACAAACGAAATGTTCGCTTGAGATATGGGTAATCTAACTAAGCTAAATAAATCAATACATAAATACTAAAAATGTAAAAAAAATAATACATTATCGACCGACCGGTTGCAGAAAGCTCAATTAAAGTTTAGAATGTTTAACGGAATGTCAAATTTGACAGCGAGTTCCTAGATTTCTGTAAGCAGCTTGTCAAATCCGAAAGCTTGATTAAATATTCTAAACAACAATTAAGTTTTGTGCAACCGGGGGTATAACTGTTAATTTGATTAAACAAAGAGATACACATATAACAAAATTAGAGTGTTACATTATTATTATTTATTTTTTATATCTTTATAAACCCAATTTTAAAAAAATTATATCATTTTTCATTTTCCTCCATAAAAAATATGTTTTTATGTTGTGTATTAACCAACACAATTTGATTATTTATTATAGTTGTGAACCATTTCTACACAAGTAATTACAGCAATTTGTGAGATGTTTTCGTTTTACCGCACATTTTCTGTTTTTTTGCCCTATACCTTAGCAAGCTAAAACCTCTATAGAATGTTGCTCTATAACTAGATGAAAACTTCATTTAAATCCGTCCAATAGTTGCAGAGAACATACATACATGCGTACATGCAATTTGAACCACTTTTTTAAGTAGGTTATAAATCAAAAAAAAATTACCTACTTTTTAAACATTTAAAACGTGATTTTTTTCTTGTATTTATATTATTATATCTACCTTGGATTCGCACGGCTTTATCCTTGTGTCACTTGGTTTTTGTGCAACATTTTAAGTCAATAGAAAAAGTAGTTTTTTGATACTGATTTGTTAAACATTTCAATAAGGCGCCATAATAATTTCGCACCAAAAAATTCTATCAATGTATCCCTATATCACACTTTATTTTGTGCAAAATTTAAAGTCCATTGAATAAGTAGTTTCCTAATATTAATTTTTAAATAATTTATTAAGCCGCCCTTTTGTTCATTCATATTGGATTTTTAGCTATGCCGCACGCAAAAACGACGACAAAACGAGAGGCCGACAACAATAGAAAAACATGTTTTTTGGGCTCTAGAGACCCTAAAATTCATAAATTATTCGAATGTAAATAAAACGAGGTATTTATATAAATACTAGTGTGACGTACCAGTTCATCTCGTTACATATATGCTATATTTCAGATATATATTCGTGTGAACAATATGTGGAGTTAAATGCAACTGGGCTGTTGCATATGTATCTATGTGCAAAATTGGTGTATTTTATTTTAAAATTTGATTGAATTTTTCCTTTAGGTTTTTCAAAATACAAGAGTTCTAACCACACTACACCACAACTTGTTACGTTCTGTACAAGAACGTAACAAGTTGTGGTGTAGTGTGGTTAGAACTCTTGTATTTTGATCTATCTTCCACCACAGGTTCCAGTGTTAGGATTTAGTTTTTCGTTGTCCTAAACAAGTGCAAATCTGTCAAACAACCTTTTGACTGTAAAATCCTTTTGATTTCCTTGAATGTTCTTTTTCTTTTGGTTTCTTCGATATCTGTATAAGTACAAAATTAGTTTTTTCTTTAATTTGATTGTTTTTTTCTTTTCTTTTAGTTTTATATTGTCTCTTGTACTGTACAATTTTTAAAATTAGTATTGTCGTGTTTTTGTCTTTTACAGGACTTTTACTTGGGGCAGTATCGTAACTGTCTAAGATTTTGGGTTTTAAAGAATTAGATTTATATATCTTCCAACTCATCTCTGGCAACTACTTCATGTTCTTTATCCTTCCAATATTTGGGCTGCTGACTATGATAGTCACGGGTTCATTTAAAACCATCTGCCTTTATACTCCCAAAGTTCTCTAGCTGCGAATGATTTAAACAGATCCCCTTCACTTTGCATACAACCTTTTCATTTAACTATTATTTATATATTTTTAAAATAGTCTGGGTTTTTGTGGATTCGATCTGGGAACCTTTGTACGGACACAAACCATAACAGTGGGAGCTATTGAAAAACGTTTTAAAGGATCGAATAAACAAGCGTATATGTATTGTTATTATTACAGAGATTATTATTAATATTCGGAAACAGAAAGTTTTTTTAAATTTGACAGAATTTTTCTTTTCCTTTTAGTTTTTTTGTTGCCTCTTGTATCTCGTACTCTATAATTTTAAAAGTTTTACAAAAATTTAAAAACGATAAAGTTATTTTGTTTTAAAAAAAGGAAAAGTCATTAATGAAAAAATTCTGTTTTATTGTTGAAATTGCCATAAAATTGGACTTAAATTACAATAAAATATTTATAAAATTTAAACAGATCCCTTCACTTTGCATACAACGTTCTCATTTAACTATTATTTATTTATTTAAAAAAGAAGTCTGGGTGTCTGCGGATTGGATCTCAGAACCTTGTGTTCAACTCCAAACTCATTTATTTCAATATTACATATATACATAAGGTGATATACAATTTCT
The DNA here is from genome assembly GCA_030620095.1 of Kuschelorhynchus macadamiae. Taxonomy (NCBI): domain Eukaryota; kingdom Metazoa; phylum Arthropoda; class Insecta; order Coleoptera; family Curculionidae; genus Kuschelorhynchus; species Kuschelorhynchus macadamiae. The sequence continues at coordinate 57,766 of JAUTXW010003780.1, forward strand.
AACATAAAATTAATATATGTATTTCTGAGCTTCTTTCCCGAACACGCCTTGCATGATACAAAGGGAAGGATCAAAACCCTGCCAAGGCAGGTGGCTGCTGTTTTGCCTTCAAAACTGCAGGGAACACCAAGGCTTAATTGGGGGTCCTGACGCCTACACAGTAGCATTTATTCAGGATCTTGTATGAGTATGTGATTCAGACGGATCATAGGCGCAGTAAAGGTTGATCAAGGGTGAGTAGCGACAACAAGATTACGTTCAAGGTGCACAGGGAAAAAGGACGGAAAAAACCCTGTTTGTATGTATGTTCAGGTACTTATTTGGGAAAATTAAAATAACTGTCCCGCTGGCGTAGTTTACAGCTTGAAACTTTCGGAAGCTTGCACAATGTTTCTTCACCAAAACATTGCTATGAAGTGGAGAAAAAACACTAAGCTTTTGTGAGCAACATCAAAGAAATTATATGTAGCGTTGTGATACACTTTGTGTAACACGTTATGTTATCTATACGCATGTTATACCGGTGTTTTGATAGACAATATTTAAATGTTCTTTGAGACACCTTGTATACCCATGTAATCTTAACAATTTGATGTATACAAGGAAAAGAGTCGTCCGTCTCAATAATGTTAGTTAATTACTTGAGTGTAGAGGTATGGGAAGGGTCTGATAATAAGCTCCGCCCAGTGCACGCATGGTTAGTATGCTGTGTGGGGCTCATTGTTGTTTCAGTTGTTCATCGTTAGTTAGTTTGTTTAGTATTGTAGGTAGCGTTTGGAAATGCAAAGCGAGGTGAACGGGGTATTCAGCGAGAGAGTTAGCGTAGTCGGTTTACGGGGGATGATTGAAAAATAAAGGTAGTCTTTTGTATAGAGGTCCGTGTTTTATACGATTGTCTGGATCATATCTTACGTCAGTCAGGTGTGTGGTCAGATCAGAGGCCTGAATACGATGCAGGTAAAACTTTGTTGTAGACCTTTCAATAAAATCTGCAACTGTTTCCACACCCGTCATTGCATGCAGGTCCCTGATTCTAATGTATCTGTCGGTTGAAATGGCGGCTCGGAGAATTCTGTTTTGGAACCTCTGGAGTCTGAGCCGTTGTGTATCAGATACCGATACCCACACAGGACATCCGTATGTGAGCATTGCCCTGATAACGGCTCTGTAGATTGTAAGTTTGTTTGTCGGACTAAGTACAGATCGTGGGGATATAAGTGGGTATAATTTTTGCTGGGAGGCAAATGTCCTCGGTATTAAGCTTGTCACGTGTGCGTTAAAATACATTCTCTTGTCGAATACGATACCAAGATACTTGTCCTTTTTGGAGGGAGTTATGGGATGCCCATTTATGATAAGTTGCGATATTAGTACATTTTTTAGTAAACACTACTACCTGAGATTTCTGAGAATTAATTCTCAACTTCCACTTCTCATAATAGGGAATGAGTAACGTGAGGTGATGGGCGATCTGGAATTTTGCTGCTTGTGCGTAAAATGACTGTGCATAGATTGCAGTATCGTCAGCGTACAAGGAAATTTTTGTGTTTGGAAATTTGGGAAGGTCGGCTGTATATAAGGTGTAGAGTAGCGGTGAAAGGACCGTGCCTTGAAGAACCCCTGCCCTAATGTGTTTTGGTGTTGAGAGTTTATCTTCGACACGTATTTGGAAGTTACGATCCTTTAGGTAGGAAGCGATGAGTGATACTATGTGAAGAGGGAACCCGAGGATAGCAAAAAGTTTGTAGACTAATCCGGCATGCCAAACAGTATCAAAAGCTCTCTCCATGTCGAGAAACAGCATGACGGTGTTGAGCTGTCTGTTAAATCCGTTGAAAATGTCAGAAGCTACTTTCGTTGCAAGCAGAGTGGTGTTATGCCGGGGCCTAAAACCAAACTGCTCTGCAGGAATAACAGACAGTGTCTCTTCCGCCATGTTAATCCTTTTATGGATTACTTTTTCAACCAGTTTGGACAGGGTGTCGAGAAGGGATATAGGACGATAGGATGAGGGATTGTTGGGATTTTTCCCCGGTTTAAGTATTTGTATAACTACAGCACGTTTCCATTGAGAGGGAAAATGCTGTAATTTTAGGATGGCATTGATTATGTACATTAATTGCACGATGGATTTTCGAGGAAGGTTTTAAAGGAGTCGGTAAGGGATGCCGTCTGGTCCGGGAGTTTTGCCGTTTGGACACCAACGGAGAAGCTCGCGTAATTCGTTGGGGGAAGTATATAAGGAGTGGTAAATAGAAGGAGGTATAGGGTATTTCCTTCCACAAAAAATTTCTGCTGTATTTTTAATGTTTTGCTGTTCTATAGTCGTGTCAGGTGACCCACTATGTACACTCTGAAGGTATTCTGCAAGAGCCTCAGCTTTATCAGCATCTGTTAAATATTGACTCCCATTGTGTTCTATATTCGGGATTTTCTCGTATCGTTTTCGCAGAGCCCCTGTAAGTTTCCATAATAAGTGGTCCCTTGTAGAGAGTGAGTTTAGTTTGTTTGTCCAACATTCCTGTCTGTATTGTCGAATTTTTGTCTTTATTGTGTGATTGAATTCGTTCACAAGAATTCTATCAGGTTCTCGATGAAATCGTTGCTATATTTTTCTCAGTCTATTTCTAAATGAAATTAGTCTAAGAATATCATCCGGTAGTTTGTCATGTGTTGGTTGTCGTTTAACTTTTGTCGCTAATAGTCTTTGCACGCTTTGAATATTTCTGGTGAAATTTTCAACCTCCAGTTCACGCTGCTGCCAAGTACCTATTTCGCCAGAAATATTTGTCATTTCGTTGAGTCTTCGTCGGTAAGTTACCCAGTTAAAGTTCTTGTAGCTGTAAGTATAGGAGTCGGTGTTCTGTCCTCTGAGTTCGCCCCAGCGGAGCTGCACTGGTAGGTGGTCCGAGTTAAGCTCATTAAGTGCCCTCAGATCTGACAGGTCCGCAATTCCCTTATTTATTGCCACGTCAAGGTACGTAGGTGTCATGTTATTTGCTGGGTAGTGAGTGGGGATGTCTGTATGTAGCAGTTGTAGGTTATGATTGTGGAGGTAATCCGCTAAAAGAACGCCTTTCTGGTTATTCCTATGATTGTTCCACAATCTGTGACGTGCGTTTAAGTCTCCAAGCAGCAAAATTTGGGGGTGCGGAATAAAGAGGGCATCAAAATCGAGAGCCGTTAACGGTCTAGAAGGAGCGGCGTATGTCGCGATGATCCGGTGACCCGACGCAAGCTCAATACCAACATGTTCAATGTTTGTTTGCATTGCTGCAAGACGTTTGTAAGCAACAGACCTCCGGATTAGCATGGCCACGCCTCCTCCTCTGCCATTGGCCCGATCGGTTCTCTCTGTTTGATAACCCTTAATACGTAGAAAATCGGTAGGTATAAGTTTAGTTTCACTGATACACAAAATGTCTACATTATATGCATGTAAAAAATAAATAATTTCTCCAATCTTACTTTTTAATCCGTTTGCGTTCCACGCTGTAATTATAAATTTTAATATAATACAATTTAAATTTAACCTGAAAGAACTAGTATTAGTTGTTAAAAATTAAAGTTATGAATATGTGTGGTAAAAAATTCCTGCGTAGTTTTGAATTTCTCAATCTTATTGTCGCACTTTTTAAGTTGTTCTATAAAGTATTCGACCGCTGCAAGTACCTCGTCCAAGTCAATTAACTCATTAAGTTCCTGAAATTTATTGCTAAGGTGCTCGAACTTACCCCCAATCTCCTCGGCTATTCCTGCAGTTTGTCTGGTTTTCCCTTTGCGCCGTGCCAAGGTGTCCGGGAAGTCTTGTTCATAGTTGCTGTTTTCGCCATTAGGCCTCTGCTCGGGGGCAGTGACCGTCGGCCCAAGGTTATTGGAGGTCCTTAGCTGTTCCCTTGAGATGTTAATGGTCCTACTTTCTCCTTCACTTGTTCTTTTCATAGCCAAATTTTGTTGCCACGCTGGTGTCTTTGGGGGTGGGGCCGGAATAAACTGTTGTCTCTGCTGTTGAATAATACCAATCTTATATAAGTAGACTGGACAGTTCGGGTCGAACGACCTGTGCTTACCTTGACAGTTTGCACAACATAGATGATTTAAGTTAGCACAGGCCGTTATCTCATGGTTTCCTGCACACTTGCTACAGCGGAAGGCCCTTCGGCAATTAGTCGAGGAATGCCCCCATAACTGACATCGTCTACATTGAGTTATATCTCTCTGTGATTTTCGAAGTTCCCATTTTACTCTGACATGCATAAGAAGTGATACACTCTTATTAAGCTTTGCTATAGTGAAGGAACTATCTAGGACTATTAAATACAACGGCACAAAGGTGTTTTTCATTTCGAATACATTTTTGGGGTAAATTTGATGTTCACTCTTAAGTGCGTGCTTCGGATATTTCGGCCGGTGACATGTCCCCATCTAGTCCTCGTAGCACAAAAGCATGAGTCTTCTCATCAGGGGCTGTGTAGGTATGAAATTCCGTGCTTGAGCTTTCCAAACTCTTTTTTACGGCAAGCCAGTCGCCCTTGTTTTCGCAATAAATTATTGTGGAATTTTTTGCGTATTTTAGTTCGTACTTCTTTCTAACGATGTTTCCCAATTGGCTTTTCATCTGCGTGTGATGTTGGGGTCTTCCAGCAATAACGATTGGAGGTGGCTTGCTTTGCACAGCTTTTTTGTGAATCGTTTTCACCGTTTTGGCTTTAATCTGTGTTTGATGTGTGGTGGCTGGTTTTGACCGGTGAAGTAGTTATTTGTTGCTATTTTAGATCCTTCTCTTTTCCTTTCTTCTTTCTTCATTAAAACTTCCCAACGTACAACTTTTGTGGGGGAAGTAAATTTTGCTTCGCTGGTCTGAGATGAATGAATGAGAGTATCCTTACATACATTTATATTTGTCTCACCCTGATCTTCAATCATAACAATGTCAGTAATATTTTCGTTGTTCGTAGTTTTTGCGGTCGAAGCCATGTTCCGCGTGTCGGCATTCACTCGAGGAGTTTTCGTACTGCGCGTCGAGATGGTGGTTTTACCGGGTCGCTTCTTGGGTATGTGTGAGATGTCGAAGTGCCTCACAATCTTGGTAGCTGCTGCTGTTGAAATTTTAATTGTTGGTGGTTCTATCTTTGAGAGATAATATTTACATTGGGAACAAGCATTGTCGGTACGAAGCTTTTTCACTAGGTCTTGTTTTTGCTCTTCAGTTGCCGAGTTGTTGGGGTTGTGACTGTCCGGATCTGAGAGTAGTGAGTTAAACGAACTGTGGGATGCGGTAGACTGGCAGTCTTCGTTGTCACTCATTTGTGTTTGTTGACGTGTTGGCGGGGAACCCAAAGAGACCCCGCTGGGCGGTGGTACCTTGGGCGCCTTGAAAGACTTTATATCACTTAGCGTACGACAAAGAGAGGATATGTGGAAAAACTAGGTATTTGAAACACTTGGGTTTTGTTTTTGTGCTCGAAAACACGAAGCAACAAAATATTATTTGTGTGCGTCCGCGTGCCTTGAATAGCCAAGGCAGACTCTCTTGTGTTCAACGGTCCTAAACCATAACCGAGAGGCCACCTGGGAGCTATTGAAAAATGTTTTAAAGGATGGATTCAACAAACTTATTGGTGGTGTTATTACAGAGATAATTAATATTCGGAAACAAGTTTTTTTAATTTGATTGAATTTAATATGTGGAAAAACTAGGTATTTGAAACACTTGGGTTTTGTTTTTGTGCTCGAAAACACGAAGCAACAAAATATTATTTGTGTGCGTCCGCGTGCCTTGAATAGCCAAGGCAGACTCTCTTGTGTTCAACGGTCCTAAACCATAACCGAGAGGCCACCTGGGAGCTATTGAAAAATGTTTTAAAGGATGGATTCAACAAACTTATTGGTGGTGTTATTACAGAGATAATTAATATTCGGAAACAAGTTTTTTTAATTTGATTGAATTTTTCTTTTAGTTTTCGTTGTCTCTTCTTCTGTACAATTTTAAAAATATTACAAAAAATTTTTAAAACGATAAAATTAAAGGAAAAGCCATCACTGAACAAATTCTGTTTTTGTTGTTGAAATTGCCATAAAATTTTACGTAAATTACACTAAAGTATTTATAAAATTGCTACAGTCTATTTGCTTAAAGAAATATGTATATTTACATTATTATATTTACAATATTATTACATTTTTATTAGAATATACAATTCATTAATTATTGCTACTTGTCGAGTTTTTGTCTTTTATATCCGATGGAACAGAATCGCAACTCTACGAATTTGCGTTTTAAAGAATTATGTTTATATAGCTTCAACTTAACTCTGGTAATGACTTCATGTTCTTTAGTCCTTCGATTATTTGTGCTACTGACTATAATAGGCTCGGATTCATTTAAAATCATGTCCTTTATACTCTCAAAGTTCACTATCTGCGAAGCGTTATAATTTAAACAGATCCACTTTGCATAAAGCCTTTTCAGCTGTACTGAAAACTTTCTAGGCATAATTTTTGGACCAGCAAATTCTTTAATATAACATCCAGGATCGTATCCTTCTAGTTCATTCTCATATCTCCTATAAACTCTTCTGTAGGCGGTTCAAACTGTCCTTTGTGTAAAAAAACGATATAGTTTGTGTCATAATAAAGAACTATACAATTTTAAGCGTGCCTGAGCAGTAGTGTACGCGGAAACACATACATTTACAGTGGAAAGAAGCTTGTAACTTTCTTCTTTAAATTCATAATTTAAGAACATATTCATTTATAGGAAGTATGGAATTGATGTAAATTGCCGGATTGGTTAAAAAGTTAATATATTCTTCGGGGCTGTTTCTAATTATAGTTTTTGGATTTATTTTCATGCTGACTTAGTTTTCCCCAAAAGCTATACTTTCGCTAAACATATTATTCTTCAAAATTTACTGAAACTTTAATTTAATACCCTCCCGATTGAAAAAGTCCTCGATATATTTATCCTTTTGCTCGAGTGATGTAGAATCTCCGAGCCAACCTGAAACCTTCTTGTTTAATCTCTACAAATTTGTTCTTCAATTGGACAAAGAGCCAGTTAACTGGAACCATAAGTAGAACAAAGAGTTGTTTTGCTTATTTGAACAGTATCATGTTCATTCTAATATTTCCACACTTCGTAAATATCCAATATTTTATAACTTTTTTTCACCTCATCTATAATTCATGTTCCAAACAATGCTCATTCCTCTTCGGATTTAAAGCATTCTTCCTTGCTCATATTTTTACCATATGTACTACAGAGCACAAACAATAACTTGCTCATTTTAACAGGTAGTACTGGGTAATAAAGACCTGACGGGGGTAGAATTTTGCATTTTATTAAAGCTTCAGTTTTCTTAAGATTGTGGGTTGAACATTCGTTTCCGACAAATACCTGAGGATGTCCAACTGGGAATTTTTCGTATTTATATACCCAAGGCTAGAGACTGCATACGTCGAGGTACTTGATTCTCTCCTTCTTCTTTATCTTGTAATATGTTTTACAATTGCATGTTCGATCTCTATAGAATGTGTCCCGAGGATTTAGAGGTGTGCAGCACAGGGTGATTGCCTTTTCAATTTTGGCATTTTCTTTCATTTCTTATGAAAATCGCATTCCCACATCTCAATAGCTTCATAATGGAATTCTCTCATCCGTTCGATTTTAGCCACTGTGGATTCGTATCTCGAGTTTAGCGATTCTGTGGGTTATTATATTGTAATGAATCATCTCTTTGATATTTAAAACAACGGGGGCATCCATGCCAGTAACAACCGGGGAAATCAAAGACCTGGTTGGTGGCTTCACAAAAACCATCAACTTTAAACCCTTGTAAAAGCACTTCTCTATTATTTGCGGCACGCTGAATAGAAATTCCTCTTTGATTTTCTTCCCATATTAACCATTGTATTGCGGTTCTTGACTGGATATCTCTACAACGATAACCCCGTTTAGGAATGATGCCGATCGTGTTGGGTTTAAGGAAGTTTCGCCTAAAAACTATTACAGGCGGAGGATATAGTATAGGCTTCTGTAAAAGAGCTAACATTTGTAGTTTTCATTATTTGATCTCTAAATATATGTCAAGTCTAGGTTAAAATGTCCCCATCGGATACACAATTCTCCTTAATGTCTCGCTGGAAGTCATCCTTATTTCTAAAAATGTCCTATTTTCTGGTTTCATTTGGACTGTATTATTCGATGGAGAGCGGACAGAGCCATTTAAGCAAATCCAAAAACTTTACGTTTCCAATCTGCATTAAAATAATCTTTGCTCCTCTCATTATCAATTCGGGTGTCTCCGTCAGAATGTGATTTAGAATAAACTCTGTATTTAAAGTCCTTAAATCAGGATAATTACAAGTTTCTTGAACAGGTATTAAAGCAACTCAGAGGGTTTAATAATTATGGTTATAGCGATAATGATGCAGTGAAAGATGCAGAAAACGGTCAAACAGAGTCAGGGTTTATGTTTGACTATGTCGTATGTGATATACAGGATAAGATTAGAAAAAATTTTTGCATGGGTCGACATAACGCTATAGATTCCTTTTATATTTGTCTGAGCTACTCGAAAATCCCTAAACAGCTAATTCGCGATAATGCTAATATGCTGATCTAATTAAACAGGATAATTTAAACCTCATACGTGTGTATGACGATTACGTAAATACCGGTATGTCTTTAGATACGTTTAGAAACATTTGTGCAAAGAGCTGGAAAGAGAAATATGGATTTCTGGTTATAAATAAGGATGATAACAAAGGTAGATACAGAAGCCAGTTTCAAACCTATTCCCTAAGTAGCTCACGTACTTCAGTATACAGAGATAGTCTTAATACAGAACACATCTCCACACTACTCCCAAACCATTCTTTCTTTAAACTGGTAAAAGCTGTTATTCCATAAAACAGGTCTTTTTTTAAAGCTGTTTTTCCTGAAACAGATAGCTGTTATTAAAAACTGAAAAGCCGTTTTAGAGCTATAAATAAGGTCATCCATGCTTAGCGACGAAGAAAAAGATGTTAAAAAGAAGATTCTCAGTGTACAAAGAGAGTCTTGACAGAACACACAATTCCATACTACTCTAAAATCTTTCTATTAAACAGGAAACACTGTTTAAAGCTGTTATATCCTAAGCAGGTCCGTTCTAAAGGCTGTTTTTCCTGAAACAGATAGGTGTTATTAAACAAATGAAAACCCGTTTTAGAGCTATAAATAAAGTCGTTTATACTGAGTCAAGAAGACAAAGATGTTAAGAAAAATATTATAAATGGTGCCAGATCCATTCGAAAAAAGTATTTGGCCTTTAAGTTACAACGTTCTGAACAAGATGAAGCACTTAACCGTATATTAAAACCTATAACGAAACCTTTAAGTAAACTCGTAGAAAAGACAGCATACACAGCAATTGAACCCGAACGCCAAGTCGAATTTCAGCCACCGGTAGAACATATATTGTATATACTGCAAGTACAGAAGAATCATATGATGAAGATGATGGGGTTTTCCATGATCCACAAAACAGACTTCACAATATTACTCAAGAGAGTGTTGCCGAATATCTACAACAGTATCCGGACATAACGAGGGAATTTGTTACTGAATATCTCGCAAAGTCAGATAAAATAGATTCCTCATATGTAAATCATGATGAAGGTGATATCGTTATAGAAGGTGTTAAATATCTTGAAACACGAGAATTATATGAATTATTATTCTTAAAAGATCCTCATCCTAAAGGTGACTCGAAGTATTTTTAAGATATTTTAACAGAAACTAATGCAGCTTGAAGAAACAATGACCCAGCAGGGCAAATAAAAGGTAGTAGGTCGGAAATATTTTAATTACATGTAAAGCCAGTTCTGGATCCAGGAGATGCATCGACTTTTTGCTCCTCCCTTGTCGCCTCCGCTAATGATTCCGTAGAAGCTGCTAAACTTAGAATTCCATCAAGAATGACTAGAACTAAGACTAAATCAGGATCTACTTTAGTGATGGAATATAATGAAAAACCGAAAGAGTATATATATATATATATATATATATATATATATATATATATATATATATATATATATAAGATTCGTTAAACTAGACGCATCGCAGGAAATCGGGAATGGTAGTCATAGGAATGAAATAGCGAGTATTCAAGAATTGGAGGAGCTTGGAGTGATTGTGTTTTTATAAATATGCTAATAAGGCAAGAATTACTACTGTAATCATGAACAAGTTCGGAGATTAAAAACTATTCAAATCATCCGAACTCAATATGCAATACATTTTACATACGATGGTATATTGAAATATCATACTTGATTCGTTGGTGGAACAGTTGCAAAAAATGGTGGAAATTGTAAATAGTAAATGTAGTTTCAGCGAAGATATGAAGACAAAATTTGAAGAGTTGAAGAGCAGTAATAGGACTGTTCGTACTTTTCTTTTACATACAGCTAACAAGACTTATGTTGATTCTAATGCACGAGGGCTCCTTAAAACTATCGAAAGTTTAAATAGCCATAAATAGCAAATGTCTTAACTCTTCAGGTCTCAGTTAATCAAATAATGTCTGATTTTAAAAAGATTAACAATGAAATTTCATACTCATGTCGACTTACAGTTGTTCGACAAGATATTTGAAAGTAAAAAACCTCTATATTACTAAGTTATTATTATTAGATAACATCGAGCATGTCTTCGGTTACGAAAGCCAGAGAACAAGTCGTTAAGAAGCTCCATAGGCCAGCTGGTCCTAAATTTAAGAGAAGAAGATTTATTCAGATGGCCTCGATGCTACTTTTTCTACAGATCTCGCCCAGCTTGACCAATATTTTCGCGAAAATACGGGGTTTAAATATATTCTAGTAGTTATTGACTGTTTTTCAAAATATCTTGGGACTATACCTATAAAATCAAAATCTGCTATTGATGTGGCTAAAGCTATGGAAAGTATACTGAAAACTTCAAACGGAATTCCAAAGAAGCTTATTTCTGATAATGGGAAAGAATATTACAACTCACAGTTTCAAAATCTAATGAAAACATACGGTATCCATCACTATAGTATATTTAGTGTCTTAAAAGCATCTATTGCAGAACGAGTAATTTGAATTATAAAGAGAAATTATTTAAACTGTTTACGTTAACTGGAACCATAAGTACTTTAACTTGATAGAACAAGTCACAGATGCATATAATGATACGAATCATAGAACTATTGGTATGAAACCTAAATCCGTTAATAAACCCAACGAGAAAAAACTTTTGAACTCTGTTTATGGAAATATTAAAGTAGCGGAAAAACAAAAATTTAAAGTAGGTGACATTGTTCGAATAAGTAAATATAAACATGTTTCAAAAAGGTTATACACCAAACTGTACTACTGGACTTCTTCAAAGAGCTAAAGTTAAAATTACTAATCCTTTCATGTACCAATGTTATGAGGAGGTATTACAAAAACAATTAACAAAACAACCAGATATTTTTCTCGTAGAACATTTATTAAGAAGAATGGGAATAAGATTTTTATTAAGTTGTTAGGATTTGACAAATCACTAATAATTGGATTGATAAAACCAGAATATAGTTTAAACTGGTTCATTCTTAAACATGATGTCTACATGTGAAGACGGGGTTTCGATTAATTGGAATGCTAGGTTGCCTGTTTTACTAGTAAGTATTATACATATTGATATTCATTATATGTATGTATATTTGCCGCGTTATATATTTTCACTTGCGCCAACCTATTACTTAGGCCTGTCAGATGAGCTCATTGTAACCTCCTTCGGAGTTTTACTCGTCGAGCCAGCCAACAGCATTGATGTAGTTCAGCACCGTAGCGGCCGAGCATCCTCCGATTGTGGCCATTTCTAGCCATCTTTCCCTCATGATGGATTCTCTGGTATTTACAAGAGCTGGGCAGTAACAAAGAACATATTCAGTCTCGTCGTCCTCGTTGCACCCCCTACAACTTGGATCCGGGAGGACGCCCAAGGTGTGAAGGTGTTTGTTTAGCTTACAGTATCCCGTTAGCATTTCTACCAGATTTCCTCGAGAGAGCCCGAGGAGGTACATCGTCGGGGCCTCATGGTTTGCCCTTTGCTCCGTTTCGCGCCAACCTATCGGCTTTTTCATTTTCTTGGATTCCACTATGTCCCTTAATCCAGGACAATGTTACCGTATTCCTCTGGGAAACCGTCTCCAGCATCTGGTGACACTCAAGAATCAGTTATACATACTGTTAGTAATCCTTATTAAAATTATTGCAAAACACGCATATTACCAAGAAGGTAAAAGCACATTTAAATATGGATTAATTTACGTCGGCTAAATAACTAATATTTCATGGCTAAATCACTTTTTTTATAATAATATTTGTACCTGTTATGAAAATTAAGTAACGTAGGTATTGGTAACAACTATAAATTAACTCTATAAAAGTTTTGAATTTACGTTTTGGCATGATAACCGTGGAAGCCATGAAATGTCAAAAAATAGTTGAGAGAAAAACAACGAGGTTTACGTTTTTTTTTTCACCAATATCGAATTTTCAAATTTTGTACAGTTCGTCTAGATTTTGATAAAGTTACTTATATCTTAGAAACTGATATAGTTAAAATTGAGAGCGAATTTATATCAAGTGTTTTGTTTTCCACTAATAGATTACAGTTTTCCAAACATAGACATTTTTCAACTATTGTTACTGCGATTATTCATAACCTTTTAAATGTTTTATACATTTCATGCACAAAGTTGAAGTAATGTGTCACTATTAGACAGTTTATTACAGCCATTTTGGTAAGGAAAAATAGATACCTATTTATTTTAGTCAATATAGGGAAAAACTCCAAAAATACATTTTTTCTACACTATACATCATCGAGGTCGGGCATTTTATTTGTATTGTTTGCACTCTTTACTAATATATATCACTATTGCCCTTAAGTGAAGAAATGTTATGCACAGGGGATCTTAATGTAATTTTTTTAAATATACTCTCACATGACGTTGCCCAATTTAACATGTTGTTGCACTCAGTAGGGCTCACTCAATTAATAAACAATCCCACTAGAATCTCGTCTACCTCTGCCTCACTTATTGACCTTTTTCTGATATCAAATTCTCATTTAGTAAAACATTGTGATACATTACCCGCTCCACTGTTGTCAGACCATGCATTTATTTTTTGTGATCTTTTAGTACCTAATACATCAAAGGAAATTACTTTTAAAAAATATAGAGACTTTAAAAATATCAATACTACACAATTCCTGGCCGATATACAGTCGATTCCTTGGAGAAATATATATGACGTTAATGATATCAACAGCAAAATTGATTTTATAAACAATAATATTAATACATTACTAGATCTTCATGCTCCCATAAGAAAGGCTAGGGTTCTTCATGATAATCTCACCAAATTATCATATGAAAAAAAAATTATACTTAAAAGAATTATCAATGAACACACCAATATTGACGATAACAATATGGATTCTGACGTCCCTCCCGATTAATTATATTTAAAAAAATGAAACTAAAAAATATTCAATAAAATATACGAAGTTTAAACGCTAACAAAATAAATCTCACAATTATAATCCATAAATATAACCCTGACATAGTATTAATAAATGAAACTTGGCTAAAAAATTAACATAATTTTTACCTTAAAAATTTTGAGATTTTGAGACTTTGTTTTTATATGTTTTTCACATCAGAAAATTTTCATTTGATGGACGACTTAAACCCTCATCTTCCGTTGTGGGACAAAAACATTAGCGATTTTGTGTTTAATAATAATCTTAGTATCCTTAATGATGGATCTGCCAACTTGCTAACACACCCTAGCTCAAAAGAGAGCGCTGTTGACCTGTCAGTTATTAGTTCTACTCTCACGGCAATTTCAAACTGGAGCGTACTTTCAGACTGCAGTAACAGCGATCTTTTCCCGACATTAGTCACAATTAATTATAGAAGACCTATATTAGACCAGTCCCCTTTCTTAAAAACTTTTCAAAGAAGAAATCACTTTAAAGCTGATGTAGAACTGTTTCATAATATATTGCTTATGGACATTCGAAAGATAGCTAATCTAACAGATTTCGGGGAGTTTGAAAAAAAGTGTTAAAGATGCAACATCCAATTCCATACCCATGAAAATATGTAATATCTCTACAAAATTTAAATAACCCATGATGGAACACCGATTGTACTGCACTAATCAAATTTAGAATCGAATTGAAAAAAAAATTAAAGAAAACCCAAATGTACCCAGCCTTTATTGAAGCTAAACGTGCAATAGCAAAAACCAAAAAAGAATTAAAAAATAAAAAAAAAAGTTTAAAACTGTCTGCTAAATATTCGACAGAAACTCCAATATAACTTACATCTGGAATATTAATGAAAAGTTTTCGAATGTCAAAAAAACCTTTAGCAAAAACACAATTGAGAACGACATTTTGATGAATATCCCTAGAAGAATATCAGTTTTCAATATAAATGCCCTTTTTACGTTGATGCAAATGGGAAATAATATAAACTTTGCTTGAACTTGAATTTAGTCTCAAAGATAAAAAATTCTCAGCAACAGATATGGATGACAAATCATACAAAATGATTAAATCATTCCCAATAAAAGCAAACATCTTTCTATTAAAATCCTTCAATACATGTCTAGATGATGAACCATTACCATCAAACTAGAAAAAATTTTAATGTCATTAGCTTGTTAAGCCTTGTTAAAAAATCCGAACAATCCAGATAACTACCGACCGATAGTCTTATCTTCTTGCTATCTTAAAAGATTTCAAATAATGATAAAAAATCGATTAGAATAGCTTTTAGAGAAAAAAAAAATTGTTTTGTCGCCAGCAAATTGCTTTCAGAAAAGGAATAGGAATTAACAGTGCTATTGCAAACATCACCTCTAGAGTCAGCCTTGCATTTAAACGAAAAAATTATATAACAAATTAGTACACCTATATCTACCAATAGAACTATACAATATTACATTAAATATACTTTAAAATAGATTAAAATGTACAAAAAGTAAAATGAACACTTCATTGGACCATATTTAGCCACACAAGGGCTCCCTCAAATATCGCCACTAAGTACAATCTTGTTCAGTATCTATATGCGAGAGATCTTACTACACATCAACTTAACCTTGGAAAATGTGCATATTATTGGTTACGGTCATGATCTGGCAATTATAAGTGAACATCATAACATAAATGAACTAACTAATAATATCAGTAAAGCTTTGGAGATAATTCATATTTGGTTTTCGAACCACAACCTAAATCAATTCGTTGAAAAATGTGAAGCTGTATGGTTTACGAAGGGTCGTCGCAGTATACAGCCCCCCTAATATTATGATAGACAATTATTTGATTCCGTTCCAAAACCATGTTAAATACGTAGAAGTTACTTTTCAGAAACATCTAACATGGGACCAACATATTCAAAATATTATACTAAAAGCAAAAAAAGCCTTAAGTCTGCTAAAATCGTTCGGTCGAATATGATGGGGAACTGACCCTCAAATACTCTTAATAGCATTTAATGTCTTGATCACGTCCCATTTAGGTTTTGGTTCGATTTTCATGTACCCCAGCTCTAAAAAATAATATATCCAAAATGAATAGTATATTTTATGAATGGAACTAGGGCTTGGCAACGAAGGGTAAATTCTATTCAAAAATTAAAAATTTCTTAAAAAAATGGTATATGCATATGCTCTTTTAAAGTCGCAGACATATTACCACAATAATTCGGATGAGAACAGGTAACTGTCTTACAAAACACCTATTCCGTATTGGTATAAAAAAATTATCGATATTGCGAATGCGGACACATTGAAGACCTGAATCATTTATTTTCTAAATGCCCGATCAACACCCTCCTACCAAATTTGAATTTGTATCAAAACCTAATAAAAACGGACCTATAAACCCCTATTAATATTGAGACTGTGTTATATAATATTTCCGCTTAAAGTATAAGTATATTGGTAAAATGTCTAAATGAAAACAAAATAATACTATAAATTATACAACTTTCCTTTTAAATATAGACTTACAAAGAATTTGAAGATGCATTTGAACCTGGACAGTATACAGTAGTTTGTGTTATGTATGTTTCTCATTCTTTTTTTGTCTTTGTACAACTAACCGAAATTCGCAACAAATTATAACAAGAAATGACCGGGATGACCGGTAGTCCTGAGCTCGCCATCCGGACATCCCACAGGTAACGTCTCCGAACCGGAAAAAAGTGTAAACCATTTGGGAGGGTCGCCCCAGCTCTGGCTAAGCCCCAGAAGGAGAGCAATGTAGCAAACGAACTATTAATTATTACGTAGAACAACATATCTACGTAATACAAAGCATAAAAATAATAAATATATTTCGCTTAATTTAATATGTTAATACTGTGAGTTTACGAATTTATTCTGATCTAAGTTTTTAGAAACACTATGTACTCCGAAAATTTGTTAATTCTCCCTGTTTCGAACACAACATATTCCAAACCATGATTTTTTTAGATCTTATTGTTTTGTTTATTGTTATTATTGTTCGCAAACTTACAATTTCCCACTTAGAATCCAAGACAAAATTTAAATAAAACATTAACTGAGAGGGAGATTGATTTTCATAACAGGTGACTGGAATGCACAAATAAAGCGCCCGTCATTAACGTGTCCGTCACTCAGAATGACAATAAAACCCACGGAATACCAGTTAGTAGCAGCGCTAACAGAAACTCCATGAAATAATCTGTTTATTATATCATGCAAAAACTCTGCAAGGAACGGCGAATGGTGACCCAATTACACATTAAGAGCCACAATATACCCCACACCTCTACATCCCTATTCTCCTATTATGTGTATTTTTGTCAAAAACGAACTGAAATTGATAAAATTTGAATTATTTTTTTGGAGGATGGATATAGTCCAAATTTTTACCTGAATTTTCGCAAACTTATATTCCTAAATAACTTTTTTTAGGGTTTACTTCTCTGAGTCCCCAATAATATGTATTTTTTTTTACTTGTCAATAATTATTTTTTGAAACTTGAATTAATTATTTTGGCCTGACCAAACATGTCCTTTGAGATATTTTTTATTAGCAGTATGGTCCAGTGGCGGAGGTACGATAGTCATTATGTGGTAGGATATTCTAGGAATTAATTTAACCTTAGATAATAATAATATGTATATTTTTATTATGTTTGCTATAGCATACAATTACTTTGTCGTTGGTTCTTAAATTATATGGATTATTTATATAATAATATACAAAAAACAGGAGGTTACTACGAGGATATGTATTCCGATCTATTTGAATAATGGTTTTCGCAGATGATAGACTTGATACCAGAAGGTTCTATTATCGGACTGGATCACGCAAGTTACCATTCTAAAAAAGTGGATCGAGCTCCAACATTGGGATGGCTGAAAAAGGACGTCCAATGTCAAGCGGGAACTGTTAGATCTTGTAAAGCTTGAACAAGCACGTAACCAGAGGGGATCAAGTGGGTCTGCATTGCTAGACAGTCTGCGAGTGTAAACAAGTTGCATAAAATAGTTTTCTGCCAATATCTGGCAAAATATTTCAGAGAGAGCCAGTATGTAATATATATATATATATATATATATATATATATATATATATATATATATATATATATATGTATATATATATATATATATATATACATATATATATACATATATATAAATATATATAAATATATATACATATATATAAATATATATATATATATATATATATAAATATATATAAATATATATATATATATATATATATATATATATATATATATATATATATATATATATATATATATATATATATATATATATATATATATATATATATATATATATATATATATATATATATATATATATATATATATATATATATATATATATATATATATATATATATATATATATATTCCTTTGATGCACCTAGTGACAAGATAATCAATATGTGTTCTCCAGGTTAATTTTTTATCTAAAATGATACCTAGGTATTTAATTTATTTTTTAAACGGTATGTTTACGTTTTGTAATGTTATATAATCGAGGTTAGGTGTATTATGCCTAGTAAATGTACAGAGCATCGATTTTTCAGGAGATATTTCAAAACTATTGATACGGGTCCATATTAAAATATTTTTGAAAGCATCAGATATTAAACTTGGACAATTTCATAATTAATTCAAAATTCATCAGCATATTGCACTACTTTATAGATAGGTGAATTATGTATATCAGCTTTATAGATATTGAAGAGCAAGGGGCTAAGTACTGACCCTTGAGGTAGCCCTGAAAATACTTGTCTAGGGCCTATATATTCATTAAGATTATTTCTAATAAAAATACATCTGCTACTGTACAGTTTTACAATCGATTGAGAGACATTTGGTGGAATCCGAAAATCTCTAACCATTTTTGATACTAAGATATTTAAATCAATGGAATCATATGCGCTTTGTATATCAAGAAATAATGATGTTAGATACTCATTAGATGAAAAACAGTCTTGTATGTCAACAACTATATGTGTAAGAGCGTCAAGAGCACCGAATCCCTTTCTATAGCCATATTGATTATTTGGGAATAAATTATGATTAGCTATCCAATATTCTAACCGTATCCTAATAAGTCGTTCCAGAGTTTTAAGAATACATGACAGTAACGATATAGGTGTATAGAGCTTCCAAAATTTGGATCTTTACCAGGTTTTTGTATGGGTATTACAACTACTTTATCAAAGTCTTCTATTTTAGCACCATAAAGGTAAACTTCGTTAAATATTTCTAAAATTAAACTTTTTGCTTTAAGTGGTAAATGTGATAACATACAGTATTGTATATTATCATATCCAGGAGCTGTATTTGCAGTATTAAGACACA
The DNA here is from genome assembly GCA_030620095.1 of Kuschelorhynchus macadamiae. Lineage (NCBI taxonomy): Eukaryota > Metazoa > Arthropoda > Insecta > Coleoptera > Curculionidae > Kuschelorhynchus > Kuschelorhynchus macadamiae. The sequence continues at coordinate 76,734 of JAUTXW010003780.1, forward strand.
ATCCAATTCGAAGGTTGTAAAAGGTCGTCAAAGAAAGTGGCTACTACAGAAATCAAAATTTGAATTATTTGGTTTTGGCAGGACAACAGGAGGTGCAACTTTATCGAAAAATTCTTCAAACCATTGATTATCATTGGGTTTTTGGCAGTTGGCTTTTCTTGACATTCTTTTTGCTTGAGACCACAATTGTGAGGAGGGTGTATTTTTATTTAATTTAGAGCACCACACTATCAAGCTTTCCCTGGCTTTCCTTTTAAGAAATTTTTTGGTTTCAGCCTCAACTTTCTTACATTTAATATAATTATCTAGGGTTGGGTTTCTTTTGTATTCTAAAAGGACTTTTTTTTATTGCCAATAGCGACATTACATGTGTTTGGATCCCACCAAGGAGGGGGCGGTCGACGATTAGCTGAATATGGTTTGTAAATGGGTATGCTTCTAAGAGCTGCAGCATTAATAGAATTTACTAGAAAGAAATATTTTTGCTCGGCATTTAGACAGAGGGGGGTTGTCATAAAACATGAATCTATGTAGTTAATATAATCATTCCAATTTGCTTTCCTTGTATTCCATTTTGTTTTAGGAATTTTCTTTTTTCGAGTTGTGTTGGAGTAACTAAAACATATTAAAATTGGAAAGTGGTCAGAACCAAATGTATCTGAAAGAATAGACCAAGCATATTTGTTGGAAATGTCTGATGAGCTCAAACTTAAATCAACAGCTGACTTGCCAGAACTAGGCTTTGTTCGTCGGGTTGCCGAACTATCATTTAATATTACCATATCAAAATCATCTACTAACTTAAATATTAATTCACTTACATTATCTTTTTTGTGTGAGCCCCATACAGCACTATGAGCATTAAAATCACCACATATAAGATATGGTGATGGTATTTGCACTACAAGATTAACCCAATCATTATTACTTGCCTTAATTCCAGGAGGCCTATAAACTGACACAAGCGAAATATTTTTACTATTTATGGATTTAGTGATACCACAAACCATAATGCCGGCATTAAAATTACGAATAAAATTAATAGTTTGAAAGGAAATATGTTTTACAACAAGAATGGCAACACCAGCCTTGCCATCTGCTCTATCTTCACGTATCATGTTGTATCCTGAAAAGGTTATATTACGACCTGGCTTAAACCAAGTCTCGCATAATAATGCAATGTCAATATTATTTTGATACATTAACATTTCAAGATTTTGCCTTTTAGCTACAGCAGATTGTGCATTCCACTGTAAGATATTTAATTTATATTCCTTTTTGTTATTATCCATTGTTAATCTGTTTTGGTGGATGATTTAAAAATTTCAAAAAGGTCCCTTTTAACAGTTTCTACATGTAAATTTTTAAGTTCGTCAAGTGAACTTAGATTTTTTAATAAACCTATAAAATATCCAGCAAAACTTTCGTTTAGTCGACTTTTTTCACAAACAAATTTATCTAATTCTTTCTCATAATTATTATTTAGGGTATTAGTGACTGCCTGTTTTGCAATTTACACAAAATATTTCCATTGGTGTACACTTGTGCTCAACATTTTCTGTTTTGGGTTTGCCACATGAAATACAAAGATTAGCATCGGATTTACACTGCTTAAATATATGCCCATATTTTAGACACTTGAAGCATTGTGTGACCCTGCTATAGTAAGTCTCAACTGGAAAAATAACACTATCGATCGAAATTTCACTCGGCAATTCAAACGTTAAAACAACGGTTTGTTTTTTAACATAAAGTGGATTTTGGCCTTCTTTAAATACTTTTTTTGTTAGTCTTTTCATACCAAGTACCCTATTAGGAGATTTAATATTTTGCAAAATATAGCTATCTTCAAAAAACGTATCTATACCTTTGATAATTCCTTTCGTTTCTAAGATATGGTTTGGAATAAAAGCGCGCAATTTTTCTTGTTCTAATAAATTATTTCTTACCAATTCATTAGCATCCTTAAAAGATCTTAACTGTATTCTAATTCGATTTTTACCGACAGATTTTATTTCTATTATGTTTTTTACCATTAATTTTTTGTGTAATATATGTCCAATCCGTAGAGGATGTATACGCCCAAAATTCTCATTATTTGTACTTTCTATCATAACATAAATTGAACTAAAACTGTACTTATCTGAATGTAAATTATAATATTTTTTTTCAACTGCCTGTCTGCTTTCTTCAGACTCATTAACAACCCCTTCCATCTGACTAACTGAACCACTTTGTTCGTCCACTGACGTCCTTTGTATATTGGCACCCTCCCCATTTAGGGGAGGTTTCATGTTTATTTATATCTAAATCACCTGTACTAATACACTATTTTTATTCTTTACGATCCGAATTGTCCGCAAAAAATAACCGATATGGTAAACAACCGGTGTAGATAAGATTCGTCTATATCGTATGAAATCTCGACATGTACTGTACTGTAGTTTTAAAATGTAAATTAAATATGTGTAGTATGTCAGATATGTGGCTTATGTGTACTTTTTAATTCAACTATTTTACGTTCTATGGTTTGAAAAAGACCAAAACTATGGTTGAAACCTCACCTTAGAAACACAAAATATATGTTTAAAAATATGTACTAATTTTGTTTGTTAATGTATTGACCTCAAACCAAGAAAAATTAGATATATATATATATATATATATATATATATATATATATATATGTATATATATATATATATATATATATATATATATATATATATATATATATATATATATATATATATATATATATATATATATATATATATATATATATATATATATATATATATATATATATATATATATATATATATATATATATATATATATATATATATATATATATATATATATATATATATATATATATATATATATATATATATATATATATATATATATATATATATATATATATATATATATATATATATATATATATATATATATATATATATATATATATATATATATATATATATATATATATATATATATATACTGATTATATATATATAAATAAATAATCAACATGTATTTTTCGAGGTATGTAACCTTATTTTATTAATTTTGTAATAATTATTGTCAATAGTATACAATTTTAAATCAGTTTTAGAAAAATTGTAAATGTCATTTTATAATTAGACCACTAAATGTTTTTTAAATTAATTGTAGATAGGTAAGGAAAGCCATATATACCGAAAAATAAAAATAAAGGAATGAGCAATTTTTGAGAAAGCCTACTATGATAGGCGAAACGTCAAGTTAATCCCATTGTTTGATTTTGCAAATAAAACTATACCTAAGAAAGAAGTCCAATTATATATATATATATATATATATATATATATATATATATATATATATATATATATATATATATATATATATATATATATATATATATATATATATATATATATATATATATATATATATATATATATATATATATATATATTATATATATGTATATGTGTATATATATATATAGGTTATCTACAGTAATGGTCATTTATAAATTTAAAAACAATGAGCAGTTACTTTCAAATATGCTTGCGATTATTTGATAGTCATGTTGGCGCTTGCAGAAGCAGCGTAAATAGCTATGAATAATGTATTATGATTTTTTTTAGTTGTATTCCCTCAAGATCTTCTTACCAATGGGTTAGCAGCCAATAACTTTGCCATGTTAGGACTTGGAGACATCGTTATTCCTGGCATATTTATCGCTCTCTTGCTGAGGTTTGACCACAGTTTAAAGCGTAAAACCAAAACATACTTCCAAGCCACTGTAGTAGCATATTTTATGGGACTTATGGCAACAATTTTTGTTATGCATATCTTTAAACACGCTCAACCAGCTCTACTTTACTTAGTTCCTGCTTGTCTTGGTACGCCGTTGGTGCTGGCTTTGTTGAAAGGAGACCTGACTGTTCTATTTAAGTAAGTGAATTACAAGTTTGAAATATTAACCATAATAATTTTGTCAATATTTGTTAGACCTTTGTATTCATATGTGTGAAATATTTTATTTTTATATTTATAACAATTGTTAGGAGGATACTGTAAAGAAGGTACGTTTATTTGCATTATTTTACGATCTAAGTTTACCACACATAAAGGCTTTGCTCCTCAGGTTTGTTAAATCTGTATTTTATCAGTATTGCTTTGGAAAACTATAATGAAAAATCAAAATAAAAATTGATAATTAAAATAAATATGTAGCAAGATATATGTTGTGTATGACAATAATCGAAAATCGCAGAATTCATATAAACGAAATATGGCAAGGTAGTAAATGAAGTTTTAAAACGTAATGGATTGCACCTGTTAATTTTCTTGGCATATATGTAAAATTAGTAAACGGGTAAGTAAGCAACGAGTCAGTGGGGGTGGATAAACGGTATTTATTTGAAAACGTTACATTATGAGATTGCAGATGGAACAAATTAAAGTAAATATTTCTTGTGTCTTCGTTTTTGAATATTTTCGTAGTTACTGAGTAATCTTGACTGTAGTGGCAAACATAAAATAGGGGAAATTATTAATAGCAAATAATGATTTTATTTTTAATATTTTCAAGGTGTATTGTTATTGTAACCTGATAAATCTAGATATTATTCTATGTTCGGAATGAATATTAATGGTTTTTTCTAATTGCTTCTTAACTTTGGTTTTGTTGACACCTTTCAGACTCTAATGAAGAAAACCCTTTTTAATTTTTCTGTTTTATCTAAGGAAACTAAAAATTGAAATTTAATCTCTTACAAATCGTTTCATTGTATATATAATTTTTTAGCAAACATTAAAATATTCCAGAATAAATGTGAGATACATATATCAAGTACTAATACCACTTGTTTTAATAGGTTCGGTCTATACCTCCTTCAAATTCTATGTATTTAATACAGTACATACCTGGTTTTAAGTAAATAAATTCCTAAGATTTTTAATCGAATAAGGCTGATAGATGGTATACATTTTCAAATTTATTTTCTAGATTTGTTTAACACTGGTATATTTCCAATTAGTTCGTAAATACATTTTTTTTTATAAACGGAAAAATAAATCCGATTCATCAAAACAAGCGATGACGCTAATTAGTAAGTAGACCTTCAAGAGATAAGAACTATATAAATAAACTACTCTGACAGCAACTAACAAGTATATTCAAAATTTTGTTATTATACTCGGCAAACCTGTCGACTGCTAACCACATCTGCCTGCACGCGGTTGATTTCTGGATGACATCACTAATCTTAAAGACCGACGATCTATTTGGTGACAGTTTTTTTTTTATTGGTATCTTCCAGAATTTATTCAGTCAGTGGACAATACAATTATATAAATATAAAGCCGGTTGGCATAAGGAGTAACGTTCTAACAGTTAAAATAAGTTTAATTGTAAAGTAAAGTAATAAAATACCACAAATAAAATTGTAAAGTATATTGCCCTTGCAAAGGATATTTTTTAAATAAAACCAATTTTATCTTCAAACATGTCTAAATAATCATAATGATACAAGTGTTACAGCTTTACAGGTGGGTATGACGTTAGTTCTTGTTAATAGAAATATCTCGAACCTTAATAACGAAGAAATTCCATTAACACCTGGCATAAGAGAACTGTTAGTTAAACACAAGCTTGATAACTATAAAATGGATGACTTAATTATTTACAAAAAAAATCCTCTCAATCGATCACCGTAAAAAGTAGTCAATCCAGGAAATATGTTAATATTATTTCAAATCTTTTTCCTGCCTAATGTATTACAGTTAAAAGTTATCAGAAACTGAAGGAAAAAAACCTATTCAAGAATTTGAAGAAAATGAGGTTAAGAAACAGAAAAGGGCGAAGATGGCTTAGAAAAAATGATTTTTTGCGAGATGAAGTGGTAAAAGGGCAGTTAGTTGAAGAGGGCATAAGCTCATTTAAAGAGGAAGTTGATATATAAAGTCTTACTGAAAATAAGAAATATATATCCTATAATAACGTGAACCAGTTGGTCGACAGACTTGTCGAATTAGATGGATCTCAAGAAGTTGGAAATGTTAATTATACAAATGAAATAGCAAGCAGTCTCAAGGAATAGGCCTATAGATCATAGTTCAATAAAATGATTTTAATACTTTACTATACAGTTTACAGGCAAAAAGTATGTCGGATAGAATTGAATTTCAATTCAAACTTTGCATCTTAATTTGAACTATTTTTCTTCAGATTCAATGCGTGTAACGTCAGAAGTCGTTTGTGTTTTAGTGAATTCGATTTTATGTAATTTCAAAGAACATCAAATGATAGTTTATGTAAAAAAAGGTGCTTAAAATACGTCCAAATTTCAAATTTTGTGTGAAATATGAACCTCTTGTCGTAATATCGCATTTTTCAATTAAATAAATTAATATATACCTATAAAACAAGGCCAAATTATAAGAAAAAGAATCCTTATATGTTTACACATGACAGACAATGGAAACAGGCCTAGAAATCATCTTCTAGAGCATCAAAACAAATCGAATGTAAACGAATTTCCACGCCTAATCTCGAAAGTTCGATGGAATAAATTCGACCAATAGAAATACAGAACTCATACCTTCGAACCAATCAGGATCGACCAAGTCGAGCTTGTATTCGTCTACTCGATTCTAGAATTTCTATAATTATAATAATTAAATTAAAATATTTCTAGTTCTATGCGCTTCACGCCTACATAAAAATCTTTCATTTATCTCAACTAATTCTATCAGAAATAAAACTGTTTTAATTTTTCAAAAACCAAAAACTAAATATTTTTCAAAAATTTTAACATTTCCAAAAAGCCATTATCAAAGTAAACAATCCAGTAAAAGAATCATCAAATTCCGTCCATAAACAATTGAGAAAATTAACTTTAAGGTTTTATATTCAAATTTGCAAGTACGTTATTTTTAAGAATTTCAATTTCAATCTCTAATAAAATTTTTTCTGTGAAAAGCAATCAAGGGTCGTAAGGACTATCTGAAAGACACCCCTTAGGGCTACCTTATACAAAAATTTCAAATTGAAATATTAAGAAATGACCAACTTATGGAAGAAAGAAGGTAAGCGTCGTGAACGCCACACCTAGAAAAGGACGCCACGTCTGTAACTCCTGAACGCGACCTCCTAGCGTAAAAAGGCACTAGGAAGAAAATGTTCCAATTAACTCAAACTACAACATATCAAAATTCAAAACCGTAGAAAAACTTTTGTGGAAGAAAAATTTTTTATTTTTGAACTTTGCCGAATTTTCGGATAAAAGAAAATCAAAAATTAAAATATCGAAATGGGACCTTCACAGGATGAAAGCCCTTAACAAAAGAAACGTTTTATATGATAAAACATTTTGCGAAAAAAATAACAGGAAACCAGAAAATAGACTTCGGAAGGACAGCACCAGGTCCTGGTGAATAATTCCAAAATCTAAAAAACTACACATAGGAAAAGCCCCAAATTTTACAGGCATAAATACTAATAAAAGAAAACATTCAAATTTTCAGAACTGTATGAATTTTTTATTTGAAAAAATAAAAAGTTATCCGAAATTAATGAAACTTGGCCAGAATACGCATTAAACAATGCTATTTTGGGAAAAATCGAAAAAAGTAAAATAACAAAAATTATTAGTACAAACGAAACCCCAGTAGAACATGGCATCCTCAATGGGGAAATCGCTAAAGGATCGTTCGTGTTCGCACCCCAATTAAAAAATTTTGGTAATACAAACTGTGATCGGTTAGAACATGGCATCCCTGGTGGGGAGAATGGAAAGGGCGATTCGTTGGAAAATATCCTACCAAACCTTTCGGAAGTCAAGTCCAAAAAGCTTTGCAAATCTTACGATCAAGACGTAACCAAGCCACTGGCGAAACGCCCGCTTCCATAGTCCTTGGTTATGAGCTTCCTCGGCCAGGTACCTGGTTCACCCCTGAGGCTCTCAGGCGGAAAAAATTTGATCAAGCCGGAAAGGAAGGCTCGTAACAAAAGGATCTATGCGAAGCAACTCGATTATCAAAACCAGAAATATAATAAAAATAAAGAATGCCCTCATATCACTTTTGCGCCCGGTGAAAAAGTCAATTTTCGTACAAAGTACACAATCGGCCCAGGCACATTCGCTACGACATGGACTGGACCACACACTGTTGTTAAACAACTAGGTGACATATCCTATGTTGTTAACATCAACGGACGCGACTGGGTAACACATCTGGACGACTTACGAAAGCATCCAGATGGAAACGAGGTTGAAATTCGAGAATGATGACAACCTATCTTCGGACGACGAAGATAGTGTTTACTCATTTCCCCAAAACTCTGACTCTGAAGGAGAAAACTCTGACCCTTCAGGTCAAGAATCAAATAATAATAATAATCCAAATAATCAAATTGATAATCAAATAATTTAACTCAAATAAATGAGCAAAATCTAAATGTAAATCCTCAAAAATTAACTAATTCCAAAAATAAATCTGAGCAATAACAAATAAAAATCCCGGAGACAGGGCCACTTACCCTCAACCAGCCTCCAGGAAGCAAACCCATGATACGACCAGAAGAACTCTCTGACGAAGAAGATTAACAAGTTAGTCTTCGAGGCTTAAATTGACAATCGAAAGGACAGTCAATTTACAGCTGGGTGGGGGAGTGTCGTAATATCGCATTTTTCAATTAAATAAATTAATATATACCTATAAGACAAGGCCAAATTATAAGAAAAAGAATCCCTATATGTTTACACATATCAGACAATGGAAACAGGCCTAGAAATCATCTTCTAGAGCGTCAAAACAAATCGAATGTAAACGAATTTCCGCGCCTAATCTCGAAAGTTCGTTGGAATAAATTCGACCAATAGAAATACAGAACTCATACCTTCGAACCAATCAGGATCGACCACGCCGAGCTTGTATTGGTCTACTCGTTTCTAAAATTTCTATAATTATAATAATTAAATTAAAATACTTCTAGTTAAAATAACTTAATGAAACTTTGTAGAGATGATGGGTTTTTTATGCGCTTCACGCCTACATCTTTCATTTATCTCAACTAATTCTATCAGAAACAAAATTGTTTTAATTTTTCAAAAACCAAAAACTAAATATTTTTCAAAAATTTTAACATTTCCAAAGAGCCATTGTCAAAGTAAACAATTCAGTAAAAGAATCATCAAATTCCGTCCATAAACAATTGAGAAAATTAACTTTAAGGTTTTATATTCAAGTTTGAAAGTACGTTATTTTTAAGAATTTCAATTTCAATCTCTAATAAAATTTTTTCTGTGAAAAGCAATCAAGGGTCGTAAGGACTATCTGAAAGAGACCCCTTATGGAAGAAAGAAGGTAAGCGTCGTGAACGCCACACCTAGAAAAGGACGCCACGTCCGGAACTCCTGAACGCGACCTCCTAGCGTAAAAAGGCACTAGGAAGAAAATGTTCCAATTAACTCAAACTACAACATATCAAAATTCAAAACCGTAGAAAAACTTTTGTGGAAGAAAAATTTTTTATTTTTGAACTTTGCCGAATTTTCGGATAAACAAAAATCAAAAATTAAAATATCGAAATGGGACCTTCACAGGATGAAAGCCCTTAACAAAAGAAAGGTTTTATATGATAAAACATTTTGCGAAAAAATTAACAGGAAACCAGAAAATAGACTTCGGAAGGACAGCACCAGGTCATGGTGAATAATTCCAAAATCTAAAAAACTACACATAGGAAAAATCCCAAATTTTAGAGGCATAAATACTAATAAAAGAAACATCGTTTAACAAATTTTCAGAGCTGTATGAATTTTTTTATTTGAAAAAATAAAAAGTTATCCGAAATTAATGAAACTTGGCCAGAATACGCATTAAACAATGCTATTACTGGGGAAAATCGAAAAAAATAAAATAACAAAAATTATTAGTACAAACGAAACCCCAGTAGAACATGGCATCCTCAATGGGGAAATCCCTAAAGGATCGTGCGTGTTCGCACCCCAATTAAAAAATTTTGGTAATACAAACTGTGGTTAAATGATCGGTTAGAACACTCTAGTATAGTATGTTTTGAGTAAAATGGCCTCATGTAATCACGCCAGTAGTGGTTTTGTGAGAGCAACATCTAATAATGTATCCAAAGTGGACATGTCTATAGTGCATTTTTTTAAGGCACGACGAACGCTTTAATATTACTGATGTCGGCCTTTCCACAATCATAGTAAGCATACGTTTGAAATTATATAAAATACTACCATACAAAATAATAAGGTAATTTACAATAGTGACAAATATATTTGATAAAAAAAGAGTTTTTCCAAAGAAAAAAGTGTCCTGTTTTTCAGTCCTTAGAACATCAACACACATGGAATAAACATATTTGGAATAAAATATATTAAAAAATGTCCCAATGTTAGGTGCAATAAGGAGATACGCATATTTCTTTTTAATGATATAGTTCAGACCTCATAGACTTAAATACTTGCGTTTTACAAAGTGCAGTAAACGGGGATGTCCTCTAAAATAGATAAAGCTACAAAGTTCTTAAAATATATTTCATCGCTTTTTGTTTAAAATATTTTATTTTATTAACAAATGACGGATAAAAAGTAAATTATTAAGTTTATAAAGATTAAAAATTAGTACGGGAGGTTTTTCGGAACATGCATTTTGATGAAAAGATTTAAAATGTATAGAAGGGAATTATTACGAAAGTTGTAATAAACAGCAAATTAACAACACAATAGCAAAAGAATAGTAACAGTAATAAATCAGAATTAAATGAAAAAAAAATAAGTATAAATCAGACATAAACCCACGATAAATCATGAACAAATTGGGGTATAGCAGTTGGTGTCTAGCTTGTAAATGGTACTTTTATGGTTTCCTTTTAACTTGGAGAACATATGGATCAGATAGTACTGCAATAGCATGCACTGGGTCACCCCCCTCTTACTACCCTGCCCCCTCGTTCTGTTACGTCACCTAACTTTTAAGTGGGCCCTGCCCATTTGACCTTGAAGTTTTTAATGTCAAGTTAACCTTGAAGTTTTAAGTGTCAAGTTAACCTTGGAAGTTTTAAATGTCAAGTTGACCTTGAAGTTTTTAATTTCAGGTTGACCTTGAAGTTTTTAATGTCAATTTAACCTTGAAGTTTCTTATGTCAATTTGACCTTGAAGTTTTTAATGTCAAGTTGATCTTAAAGTTTTTAATGTCAAGTTGACCTTGAGATGTCATTGACTTTTTTTGATCTTGAGATGTCTTTGACTTTTTTTTGATCTTGAGATGCTTATACTAATTATACTTTGAAAAGCACTTGAGGATGTTTTGAATGTCAAGTTGTGATGTGGTGGAGCGGTGGAGGTGCTTGTTATTAAGTAATGCGTTTGCTATTTATATGGTTAGGGGGTGTTCGATCTTGATGGTTGCCTCTATAAAAATGCTTGGTTAGTATAGAAAACCACATATTCAAACGCAAATCATTTTCGCCCATAAATAGAAATATTGTGTGGTGTATTCTGAAAGTGCTTTAAGGTGTACTATATGCGTTTTTTTTTTGCTTCCAAAACTCCTGTTACATTTTTAATAATGAGTATTTCAAAGCAAATATTTGTTGAAATTAATAAAGCGCCTAACGTAGATGTTGAGCGTAGTGCGATAACATCATTAACGTTTGGAAAAGTACATATTAAGAAAATGAAGTTAATGACAAAACGTTTTGGGGAAAATATTCTACTAACATTATATGATAAAACACGCAATCAAACTATTCAATCATTTTTGCCAATACAGGTTGTTGCGGCTCTTCCATTGGACGCATTCGAAAACATGAACTCTGAGGATAAATTCACTTTGACTATTTGGGGCAGAGCTCGCAAGTGTTCTCCGGTGGTAATAGAAGGTCATTATTAATTTTTTGTGTGTTGGAATAATAATATTTAATATTAAAACTACTACTGTTTTAGTTTAAAAAATGTATTGAAAAAAAAGGATGTAAATGGATGTATTATCTTGAATACCTTTTAATAGATTTTTTAATCAAAATTCCACATATTTCAAATAAGGAATACCGATTATAGGAAGATTTGGGAGTTGACGTAGCAGTAGCTGAGCATAAGCAACAAGAGGAAAATTACAAAAACATGGTATGGTTTCTCAAAGTAGTACCAATAGTGACCAGAGTTATGTAAAAAAATATGTGGTTCAGTATATATGCAGATTAGGAAAGCAAATTTTTATTGGAACTTGTTTATAAATAAATATGTACTTATTACCTTGTGTTATTTATTTTTTAATATGTATGTAGGAAATCGCTAGAAAGACAGAAACAGTATAAATTTAAAATGGCTATTGTTAACAATACGATTAATAAATTTGAACGAAAAGAAATAATCCCGAAGTCGGATTACTACAAGGTCCACCCATAATTGGTTTTCAGCTTGCGCCTGATGAATAATACGATATTCCGAGAAAGACTTTGACTAGTGATCCTCATTCAACGAAAAAAAGATGCTGCTACAAAGGAGTATGTTATTAAAGAACTACACGAACCACTTAAGCATTTCATGATGATAATGATGAAGATGAATTACCTTCTTTGGTTTTATATAATATTTATAAATAGTAAATCTCTAGGACAATTGTGTAATATAAGTTTAAAGGGCTAGTGTTAACAACACGATTGATTAATTTGGACGAAAGAGAAATAATGCCGAAGTTGGATTACTACGAGAACTACCCGGGGTCGGTTTTAAGCTTGCACCTGATGGATCATATATTCAGGGAAATACTTTGACCAGTGTTGCTCATCCAACGAAAAACAATGACGCTGCTACAAAGGATTATAGTAATAAAGGCATATTACCTTTAGTTAAACTTATATTTTCGTATCTTGGAAAAGAATTGGCTAAAGAGGGTCGGCAGGCAGATAGAAAGTCTCATAAATGTATTATGCTCATACTTGAAAGTTGTGTATTAATACGCGTGGTGGATTTAACGTTTATTGGTTTCATACCAATAGTACGATGCTTCGTATTGTTATAGGTTTTCGTTACCGACGGCAAAAGTTGTATCCTTTTGTAGGAACCTCTTGCTGAAAACTCCTTATACAGATAATATTTTGAGCATGCGTATGACTCTTTCAACTGTCGCTGCTTTTTTGGTGCTGTACGACGAATAATGATTAATGTTGTATTCCTTGATAAAATTATGGAATATGCTATTAAAAAGTTTTTTGCATTGGTCGCTTTACAGATTTACTGGCGTATATCCGGCTTCTTCAGTAATGTCTTTCATTGCTTTAGTGACTTCAACGCCAGTCTTGTTTTTAATTATCCGAGTATAGACAAATTTGGAATAGCAATTGATGCACACTAGGATATAACGATAACCATCACGAAGTTCTTCGATAATTGACATTATTTCATTATGGTGTCCAGTATGACCAGCCATCTTTGAACTCCACAGCAATCGTAACCGTTCCACTAACTCTTTCGTTTTAATTCAGTAGACGTAGTCGATATTTTTCAATAAAACACGCTTTTTTAATGGTAATACAACTTTTGCATATGTATTTTTTGCAATCCCACTTAATCGGTTTCCTGTCATTAGAGGTTTTATAATATGTAAATATTTTTTCCACCTGGTAACTAGTCATCCTCGCTTCTTGTCTTAGCCATTGTATGCTGCATTTGACAACTGTAATATATTTTTGTAGATTTCTATCAGTTCTGGAGTAATCTTGTCTATATGCTCTAACACTGGCAGATTTTCTAAGAATATTAAGTCGTAAAGTACCGCATTCCCTTCAAATGTCGCAATATCATCATGCCACACTGCCACTTTACCAGGAGGAAAACGTATTTCCAAATTACCCATATACTTTTTATGTTTATTTATTTTTATATCATAAACCGTGTCATAGCGGGATGGTTGTGTCTTTAACTCGGTTAAATATAAATGAATTATAATATCTGAAGATGAACGATGTCTTAAGGTTGTTAGTTGATATCGTAGAGTTGTTGGAGGGAGAAGGTGTTGCATTGATTCCATCAAACGTCTTTTTTTTTGAGTATCTAATGATATTTCAGCAGTATACTTGTGCCCTTTTGCGGTTGGTGTTGATGTTTCCAACGGAAACTTCTCTAGATGCATGTTGGATGCATCTAATGGTTTTGCGGGTGTGTTGACACTTTTAGATTGTATTTGTTTACGAGACTTGTGATATTACATTGGATATAGAAATCAAAGGTTTAGCAAACGGCAAGCGGATCATAAAATTTCTCCAATTCAAATTTATCTTGTTCATGAGCAGCTCTAATTTGTTTAAACATTTTCGGACGGCACCTGTAACCCCGTTTCAGATCAATATCATTATCCATCGTGAAAGTGTTGCTACCAGAGTATCACACAACTGTGAAACAAGCATTCACTGATCTTACTCTGTACATATATAGTTATCGAAACCCTTGTGATATCTTCCCCAATTTAAATCGCTATCTTTATCAGTAACTAGAAATCCATAGTTGTCATTCCAATATTTAATACACATCTCTTGAAATGGTATGAAAGTTACATCTGGTGATACATTATCAGAAAAAATATGACGTAAACGTCGTGTTTAAACATAATTAAATTAGCATTATCACCTACTAATTGCTGGGGGACTCAGGAGTCGGTTTGCGATAAGCAAAAACTATCCATATTTTTATGTCATCCTATATTGAAATATGATCGTATAACATCCTGTTTCTCACACATCATCAAATATGAAAATGGAGTTTGGCTTGGCATCGGATGGCTCCACGATATCTGTTGTATCGCTAAAAGTGTTATAACCAAAACCTTTGATTGATGTGAAAATGTTTCTGAGATATTCGTATTTGGATTGATACAGCGGCTTTGAATATATTTAAACATTTTCAAAGTGCAATCCTTATGAAATCAAACTAATTATTACATTTGTTTTCCCGAAAATAGAAGGTCCTATTAGCAATCCACGAATCGATAATGGCAACAAAGGACTGTGCCGACGTCTTACATTTTTCCCTACATGGCCGGGTCCAATCTTTTAATCAAGATTATCTATTTCTAGTTTTTGTTTCACTTACAATTCGCATTTTTGCAAAAAAATTATATGTCAAACGAAGTGGGCGCTCTCGGCATTCAAATAAGACTGGGTGTGGCATAGTGAATTAATTAATTAGTAAGCTTTCGTTTGAGTTACATCTTTCCGGCTACCAATATTGTGGGCCCGGCACTAAACTTACAGAGTGATTAGCGAGAAATTATTCGGGAATTAACCAATTGGATGGAATTTGAAAATCACGTCATCAAGCCGTTCATGATCTTGAGCGACGTGCTTGGGAGAGAGTAAAATCAAAGGACGCTAGTGTGAGTGGGAAAACTTCTGCTTGGTGGGTAACAAATATTATGAAGGCGAAGCAACCGTCTAGCATGGGTATTTAGACGCTGTCAGCTAATATAAAGTGTTCCAAAGGAAAGCGACGCCGCGGTAGCAGATTGTGAAGGGGAAACGTATATGTAAACACAAAAGAGCATCCAAGTTTGCTTTTCGGTGGGCGGTATGGTGCTATTTCCATATCAAAGTCGTTCACTGGCGCCGTCAGTAGTGAAATATGTTTGTTCTGGAGCAGCCTCTCTTATGTATCTCCCCTCTCGCCCTGTGACGTCATTTTCCGTGAGGGGGGCCCCGGCCACTTGACCTTGAATTTTTCAGCACACTCCCCTTTCCGTCTCTACCCCTTTGCCCTGTGAACACCCACCCTCTTACGTCCCTGCCCCTTCGTCCTGTGACGTCATTTGACCTTGAAGGGGTTGACCTTGATATTTTTGAGGGTCAAGTTGCTTGGCATTGAAATAACCTTGAGAAAGTTTAGAAGGTCGACCCTTTGACCTTGGGAATACTCCTTCCTCTTACGTCCCTGTCCCCTCGCCCTGTGACGTCATTTGACTTTGAGGGGGCCCGCCCTCTTGACCTAGGGTCCATTCGACTTTGAGATGTGGTTTACTGGTGGGGGGTACTTGTTATTAAGTGATGCGTTTGTTATGTAAAAAAACCTTGGGATTTTTTGAAGATCAACTTGTTCGACCTTGAGTTTGACTTTGAAATGACTTTGATATCTTTGGGTGAAGGATGTTATGAGCTTGAGATGTTTTGAAGGTCAATGCCCCTCCCTCTTACGTCTCTGTTTTAATATAAAAGCAGTGATTTACTATTTTTATAGTGGATATCGCTGAATGCCTGCGTATACCTTATACATTGGGAACCCGTGGTGAATTTTTAACATCGTATTTTTATGATGGATTGCTAGACGAGCAGGTCATTTTTGCTTTGCCTTGAAGAAGTTGCTGTGACTGTGCAAATCTTAGCATGGATTCAAAGTGGAATAATATATTTACATCCGACACAAGATTAGCAAACAAATGTAATTCCAGTCCGCAGTGGATTACTCCTACACCTATTTTTGAGTATAATAAGGGTAATATAAGAATAAAATATAATACCGCAAAAGAACTACTAATTTTGAAGCAAGAAAATGGATTCGATATTGATTCTGGTGTTGACTTTGATGAAAATTATATAGATTTACTGTCAGCTAATACAGCATTTATTTGTGAATTTGTCGCATACTAAAAAAAGTGTAATTAGTATAGGAAATAAACATTTTATTAAGCAATGTTTTTTATTTAAATAGACCTATGATACCACCCTAAGAGAGCTTGTCTTAAGTGTAATACAGTTGTTTTGAGATGTGTAGCATTTTAGTTCGCACTCAATAATGCGCAAACTGCCGCCTTCGTCCAGTGCTTCGAGTTGGTGGAACTCCACCAACTACCGAATATACGATGCGAGTCTCCTTTTAAATGATTCGCCAAGCGAAGCCGTTGGCTATCCTACACATGCTTAGCGTATTACTGGCGCGGAGCGTTATAGCACTCTCGGAAATGTACGCGGTTTTTCCGCATGTTTGCATATTTTTAATTATATTTCGATTGGTTTCGTATTTTTAACTATATTTTGATTCGTAGTTCGTCTAGACACAAGCTTATGCAAAAAAAAATCGCTAGGGATGTGCGGAAAGCATGAAAAAGTTGCGGGATTTGGTAAATCTGAAGAAATTGTAGTTTATTAGTATTATCAATATATATTAAAAAATATAGGTGTGTAACGTGTTTCCCATATATCTAATAATTTGGATTTCAGGCGAGTCTGAGATATAAAAAAATCTGCTATATCGCTAAATTCACAAATAATAGCGTGCAACAAAAATTAGAAAATTAAAAAATGCTGCTGAGGGCATGGACATGAAAAAAACACAGAGCTTCCATATTTGTCGAATATTTCTTTATTTTTTAAAATAAAAACAACATATGCACATGAGATATGCAGGAGACAAAAAATGCGTATTTTTAATTATATTATTGGTATTATCATTTTTCATAGTTCGTCTAGAGGCAAGCTTATGCAAGAAAATCGCTAGGCATAAAAAAATACTGCGGGTTTAGTAAAAAAATGTGAGGAAATCATGAATAAGTTGCGGGGTTTGGTAAATCTGAAGAAATGCTAATACTTAGTGAAAATATAGGGCACTATATTTTTGAAACTAACAATAAATTAACATGCAAAAAAATATATCAATAGACTTTTTTGTTATAACTATAAATAAGCAATATTTCATATGTAATAATTATTAAGGAGAAAAAAAATTACATTCTTGTTTTCTTTTTCAACCTTGAAAGACCGAATATATGGTTGAAACGTCGGCAACTTTACATTAAAGGAGCTTTTATTTATTGTCCTAAACCCCGAAAATAAAAATTTGAAATATCATATGTTACTAATTGATTCTCTCTAATGTCAATATGCTCTGCTATTTTGTAAGATAGACATACAAACCTGGGTATATTTATATTCAAGAAGTGATTTTTTTTTAAATATCTAATAATATTCAAAGTGCTCCATTTTAAAATAACAAACTTGAGATTGTTTCCGTAACTACGAATAAATTGTTCTTGTATATAGATTTTGCATCTAAACTAACCATATATCATTCCAAAATTTCAAATTTTATTTTAACGGAGATATTACCTGTAAATGTTTTTGTAAAACGTTTGTATAACAATATATCGATATTTAATTTTCTTTTTTAAAAATATATGTTCGAAACGTCGGCAACTTCACATTAAAGGAGCTTTTATTTATTGTCCTAAACCCCGAAAACAAAAAATTTTAAATTCCATATATTACTAATTTATTCTCTCTAACACATTACTTCTTATGGTACGGTTTTTATCAATATGTTCTACAATTTTGAAAGAAAATTCAATACTATTTGATTGATTCTTTTTAAATACCTACCAGATACCACCATACTTTTTAGCACGGAATTTAATACCCACCATGGAATAAATAAAATATTTGCATATGGTTGGCGCCCATAACTGAGGGTGTGAGGATGTATCTGCGTTCGTTAGAAAGCCCGTTCATGTAATATGACTATCTCCGCAAACATATGTTGACTATTTAGAAAGCGTTATCTATAGGATTCGTGTATTCTAATTGGTCTAGCTACGCCTATTAGATGTTTTTAAAATTCTTGCGGTCTCATATGTTTCAGTCACATGTGTCTAAATTGGATTTCTTTTAAATCTATAAGAAGGCCCTCCGGCCTGTGATGGGTCTAAATACGCTGTTATAACAACATTTCTCAGCGCTATTTTTTATATAAAAACAATGATTTTTTAAATAAATAATAAGTAATATTTTTAAATAAATAAAAAATATTAAATATATCGCAAATTACTTTTGAATGCAACGGAATCAAAACTCGCATTTTTTGTTACCCTTCGTTAGACGACCTTTGAGTGTGCTACCTTTCAGATTAATTCGTATAATCTACCTATCTCTGTTCCATACACACATGCATGGTGTAGTGTGTAGTGTGGTTTAGCAGGTATATTAGAAACTGGTTGTGAAAAAAAATATCTTTTCTACCTGGAACCAACCATTTCAGGGTTGCCGACTTGTCGCCTCTGTGAATATTAACCGGTATTAAGAGGAATTCGGACGGAAAAATATACATATGACAAAAAATACATTTGATTTAAGTTTACGGTTCATAAAATGTTAGTTAATCTTATTTTTGCACCTGTTTAAATATCTGTAATTAGGGTTATTACATGACGCCCCGCTAAAAAAAAAGAAGTCTGGATGGCAACCATGTAGCCAACTTTCTTATTATAATACAGAACTCCAACACCTGTATATCTACCTTTTCGTATTCTTGCTAACTTAGTGATGCAGGTAGAGTCTTTACAGTTTCTGATGTTTTCGCGGTTTAGGACAATAAATACAAGCTCCTTTAATGTGAAGTTGCCTACGTTTCGACCATATATTTTTATAAAAGGAAATTAAATATCGATATATTGTTATACAGGTGTGCCCTAAAAAAGAAAAACAAAGCAACATTGTATATAAAGTCCCCTGTGGTAATTGCGAGACATGTTACATTGGACAAACAAAACAATACCTTAAAAGTAGACTGTCAGAACATCATCGCGAATGCCACACAACTAATTTAGACAATCCTAAAACTGGCTTAGCTAGACGTCACTTACAAGAGGAACATATATTTAATTTTGAAAGAACGTCTATTATTAATAAAGAGAAAAACATAAAAAGAGGCTGGTCTTGGAGATGGCCCATATTCACAAAAATCATCCTAATGTGAATTTTAATCGGGATGTTCAAGACCTTCGTTTATTTTATCGTACTATAATATCTAATTTTCCCTAATTTGAGTTTATAATAGATTTTAAGACACACGTTCTACGAAGCGTGGGAATTATGTTTTACGGCCGCCCAGCATGGTCTTTTCATGCATCGTCATGGTAGTACCAATTGCTAGCTGCGATAAGACGTATGTAAGTTGTCTTAATCCTTATCTGACAAAATTCTCGTGCGTCAGGAAAAAAACTAAATCAAAACAAATTTAGGTAGGTTACATTGCTCTTTCCCTTTCTTTCTAATTATATTCGTATAATTTTTAAATCTATATTACATTACATTACACTTACAAGTAATTCTTTTATTTTTATTATTTCTATTTGTTTTAGTACAAACTGTATATATCCATGTACATTTCATTTTAATATCTGAGTGAAATAAGTAATTTTTTTATTATAATATCTTTATTTCTATTTATTTTACTATAAACTATAGCCCTGTACATTTTTTAAATTCCAACTATTGTTTTTTTTTTGCGTAAATTTGTCATTTATATATGTGGACAATAGATGATGTTGATGTGTTCTTTGTTGTTTTTTAGGCCTGATGAAGACACGGAGAGTGTCGACACGTCGGTTCGTCCAAACAAGCTGTTGTATTATTTTAAGAGTTAGATACGTAGTGGACGTGAAACGAACAAAACGATTGATATATGGTTGGTTTAGATGCAAAATCTGCATACAAGTAGTTACGGAAACAATCTCAAGTTTGTTATTTTAAAATGGAACACTCTGAATTATTAGATATTTAAAAAAAGATCACTTCATGAATATAAATATACCTAGGTTCGTATTTCTATCTTACAAAATAGCAGAGCATATTGGCAAAAACCGTACCATAAGAAGTAATGAGTTAGAGAGAATCAATTAGTAACATATGGTATTTCATATTCTTGTTTTCGGAGTTTAGGACAATAAATATAAGCTCCTTTAATGTGAACTTGCCGACGTTTCGACCATATATTCGGTCTTTCTAGGTTAAAAAAAAGAAAAAAGAATGTAATTTTTTTCTCCTTAATAATTATTACGTAATATGGAATATTGCTTATTTATAGTTGTATCAAACGAGTCTTCATATATTTTTTGCAAGCTAATGCGAAAAACAAATTTATATTTAGTATCAAAAATATAGTGCCCTATATTTTCACTAAGTATTAGATTTTTTGTTAGCATTTCTTCAGATTTACCAAACTCCGCAACTTTATCATGATTTCCGCACATTTTTTTACTAAACCCCTCAGTATTTTTTTATGCCTAGCGATTTTTTGCATAAGCTTGTGTCTAGACGAACTACAAAAAATGATAATACCAATAATATTATTAAAAATATGCATTTTTTGTCTCCTACATATCTCATGTGCATATTTTGTTTGTATTTTTAAAAATAAAGAAATATTCGAAAAATATGGAAGGTCCATGCGCTCAGCAGCATTTTCCAATTTTTTAATTTTTGTTGCAAGCTATAACAGATTTTTTCATATCTCAGACTCGACTGAAATCCAAATTATTAGATATATGGGAAACACGTTACACACCTATATTTTTGTATATAAATTAATAAAACTAACAAACAACTATTTCTTCAGATTTACCAAACCTCGGAACTTTTTGATGCTTTCTGCACATTTTTTTATTGAACCCGCAGTATTTTTTTATCCCTAGCGATATTTTTGCATAAGCTTGTGTCTAGACGAACTACGAATCAAAATATAATTCAAAATACCAATACCAATCGAAATATAATTAAAAATACACATTTTTTGTCTCCTACATATCTCATGTGCATATTTTGTTTTTATTAAAAAAAAAGAAATATTCGGAAAATATGGAAGATCTGTGCTACTTTCACGTCCATGTCCTCGGCAGGATTTCATTTCAGACCGATTTCATTCGCAAGACAAAAAACATCATATTTCGATACTGAAGCGACAAAATGTCAAATTTAGATGTAACTTTGGAGACCTTCGTTAACCATTAGCACAAAAAATCATCAAGGTCTACAGAACCATACAAATATTTTACACAAATGTGCTCCGGCCATAAAATTGACAGTACTTTTTTTTGTACTTTCTATATAGTTGAGTCAACATCCAACCCATCATATATTGTAAAAAGTAGTATACCTATCTGGGGTCTACTTAATTTACATGACATTATCATATCAAATGAAACATTATCATACATCTTTAGAAAGCAAGCGTGTGTATTCCGATTTGTATATATAATATATTTTTTATTCTAAACACTCCAAGCTTAAACATCGACCTAGAATTGCTCCCGAAAAAACTTTATACCTCATGCTAAACAGGTCAAATGTATTGGATATTCTGTTGATTCATATTTATATTAAAAGTGCTAAGAGGACGAATGATAACAAGCGAGTTAAACAATCAGGTAAACACTTAGAGCTGGTGTGAAAGCAACGATCTGAGATCGGTGAGTAATAAAAATAACAATTTTAATGCTAGTGTAAGAACGAAAAAACATAAAATAGAAGTTCGGTGTATTAAACCCTGTTTTTCAGCCACACTCAAATACACAGACAAACGGTCAGACAAACAGGCAGAAACACAAACATTCATACCCATAGACAGACACAAAAAAACAGACACGTCAATAGACTGACGTATAATATAGCAATTTGTTTAAAGTTTATTTATCATATAATTGTTAATAATCGCAAAAATGTACTTGGACATTTAAGAACGATCAACAAGAACTCTCCAATATGCTCTGGAGCTCCTTTCCTCATTTAAAATAATAAAATGTGTCAATTATCAACTTCAAAGTACATCCAATCAAAACGTGGGATGCATGTAGATTTAAAAAAATACCCTCTAAATAACCAACATTTGTGTGTAGTTTACATAAGAACTAACACAAAACGACAGTTTTATAATTTATACAACATGTACTTTAAAACTGATTTTTGGGAACTCACAAGAATTTAAAAAAAACAATAGGGTAGTAAGTATACTTACCGAAGTATGTTTTTGAAATTTTTAAAAGAGTGATTATTACAATCACACCTCTCCTCACTTTGGTTGTCTATATTATATTTTAAAAGTTAAAAGTAGTAGGGAGTTTAAAATTGTAGAATTTTAAAAAATGTCAAACGTCAAGCATTTAGGATTTTCATGATTTTTTTTATGTGTAAGGAGCGAATTAAAGAAACGTCAATAACATCATATCTGTAAACTATAATATCCTTTGTTCATTCATAGATTAATTCCATATAGTTTTAATTGATAGGAAAAAATTTTCTTTTAAATATATTACTTCTGTATTTTCATACATTTTAGATATTATAATGTGAATTATATATATTTATTAAAAAATGTAATAAATTTGAAATATTTTAAATACGCGTTTCATTTACTTCGTTTAAATTGCTGAACCATTGTTCCAAATTTCCACGTTTTGAAATTTCTATTTCTTCCAATTCAATATAGTTTCTCCTTTTTCTGCATTGAAATTAACTGAAAATATAATTTTCACAGCGTAAGACCTAGCTCTTAAGGCTGTAACGAAGTTAATACATTTTTGGCAATATACGTCCACCTGTAGAACTTTTAAAGTATTTTAAATCTAGTGGTGGTGGAGCTTGTAATATATTTTATAATTATGCCCAATACCAGTTCTACAATTCTTACAATTGTGGTCATTTGTGTTTAAAGTTTTTATCTAACCCTGTACATTAAATAGAATTTTAATAAATGCCTTTGCACTATTTGAGTTGTTTATTTTAATAAATCATAAGAACATTTTAGATAATATGACATACTAAACAGTTCATGTTTTTGATATTTTCTCGATTTCTCAGTGCAATTTCTATCATTATACTTGACAAGCATGCTCTCTAAATCTGCGTAAATAGCAAAGAGGGCCATTAACTAATTTGCAAAATTTTTAAACTTTAAAGTATTTTTATTTTCTTTTGGTAATATAATTTTACATTTGTTAAACAACTGACCATCTGTAACATAGGCAAAAAAGACAATGAGTTATAACATGTTAAAAGTGGGAGAAAATGTGCTAAATGATGATTTAATCATAAATTATCAATATCATACACATCAACCTTAGTCCTCAAGAACAAAAACGATGAAATTAGAATACCAATACCTACAAACACAGGATTTATACACGTCAAAGCTTTTTAATTCATACATTGAAGGAAAATTAAAAACGATAATACCTATAGTGATAATGTAACTTATATCAATAATGGTATTGTTCATTTGTTCGATGAAATTCGCTACCAACTAGGAGGAGTGGTTATCGGTCGGGTTCGAAATCCTGGTATAGCCACAACAATGAAAGGTTACGTATCATTTTCGAAAACTGAATATTATGCACTTCAGAATGCTGGATGGGATTGTAAAGACATCCCAAGTGCATCGATTCGCTATTCAACTCATATCTTTATTATAAATCATGGTAAAAATACGTTTCTTTGAAGTAAATAATCAGAAAAATACGCCCGTTAAATATATATAAAAAACGCGTTGCGCAACGTGCCGAAAAACCCTGTAAATTTCACTGAGGGTGCTATAATGCACCGCGCCAGTAATACGCTAAGCATCGCAAGGTATTGGTCGTGATGAAACCACGGTCTGACGGCGTCTGATACAACACGAGGGTTCGTGTAGGATATCCATCGGCTCCTCTGGCTTGAATTTATTGGAGAACCCCGATTTTAGAAAGGCAATGAGCAATTAACCTCATTAGGTATTCGTATCTTAAATACCTTCGAAACCTTTTTCGATTCATAGGATTAAGCAAGTCTGCAAAAGCATCGTGTTTTGATCGAATTGTCAAGTGATGAAAGTAGTACAACTGAAGCAGAGAGAAGTTTAACTCCCGAATATAAAAAAAAAGAAAACGAGACGGAAACTCAAAACCAACTAAAGATTTGATAAATCGGATGATTTCTTCTAATTTGTACCAAGAAGCAGACAGCGATGATGGAACTTATCTAGTTTTTGAAACCTAATTTTAAACTGTATTTTGTTTTTAACATAAAGTCAATGTTTTTAAGCTTCTATTCTATTACTTAGATTCTAAATAGGTACCTATGAACTAATTATTAACAAAGGTAACATAGTTTTTCTCTGAAACGGCTCAAGAGATTTTGCTTAGATTTTGAAGGAACTACTGTTTTTGGTTTCGAATAAACCATTAAGATATATTTCTACTTCAGGAAAACCCGTTTAGTAAGTGTTTCGCCGAAACAAAAAGTTTTAATATAAAGACGGACGTGTTGGTCACAACTGGCACCTGTTGGACAGAGTTGGATGGTTCTTGTCCGCACCGTCCGATAGGTGCTAATGGTGACTAACAAAGGGAGGAAATATCGGCTTATTTTATATAAAACCACTGTACTTTTTATTATTTCTGGTATGGTCAAATTATTTATTGTACACATCTTTAGATTAACGCTACTCAACAGATGAGATAATTGCACGATAAAATACGATAATTTTAATCTTTTTAAGATACGATTATTTGTCTTCGCTCATCATTTAACACTAGAGTCGCACCGCATATTCGGTAGTTGGAGGAATTCCACCGACTCGAAGCCCCGGACGAAGGCAGCTGAAACACGAAGAGTATTTTGCACCAGACCGCTCATCCCGCGCACGCGCATTAGTGAGTGGGAACCGGGGTTGGCTCCGTATTACCGTACTATCGTTCTTCGGAGAGTCTACTTTAAAACTTTCCTAATAGGAAGCCATATTACTTTTTTGATTAGATATTAAAATATTCTCCATACATTATACAGGGTGTTTCGGGAGGAAAGGGAAATATTCTAAGAATGTATTTGAGGAGGTCAAAATAATTCAAAAATTATATATTTATAGGTCCGCAAATGCTTAGTTTCCGAGATATAGGGTGTAAAAGAAAATTTTAAAAAAATCAGTTTTTATTAAATATTTCAGAAACGAATTTAGATATGAAATTAAAATTGGATATGCTTTTCTATGACATAAAGGGGCATCTTTTGGAACAAAATTATTTCTAATAGTTTGGCCAGTGGCGTGGGTGACATCATTTAGTGAGTTATTTTTCACGGAAAAATTGGACGCCACTGCTTTTCTTCAGAATTAATAACTTTTTCTTAATTGGTTTTTTTCTAAAGGAAACAGGTCTCTCTATTTTTTTTTTCGTCTGATACATTGTTTTTGGGTAATAATTTAAATACTGCTTTAACACCTTGGTATCCTTAAATACTTCAAATGGTTTTTAACAAATTGACGTTGAAATTGTCAAAGTCAATTCGTGGCTCTTAGGTTGATTTGACATACCTAGTTGCACTTTCATATAATATTAATATAATAATAATCGTTTCCGAAATATAAAAAAAAACGAATTTTTTTAGTTTTCTTTTACACCCTGTGTCTATATATATAATTTTATATATCTATAATATATAATTTTAATTGTTTCGATCTCCCAAACACGTTCTTAGAATATTTCGAAACACCCTGTATATAAAACTACCATTTTTTTAACGATGATATCATGAGATAAAATTAAAGCTATATTACTTAATGCGGAAAAAGGTTTTTTGAAATTGAGCCTCTTTAAATTATATAAAGGATATAGTTATGAGTACCACTTAAGCTTTATATTGAACATAGATTTCTGAGATAATTAGAAAAATATTGTGACGGTCGTGCGAGAACTACAACTAACAATGTTAAAACTTTTTAGTAACAGCCTAAGGTGGTCCATTTAGTGAGATATTAAAATGTTCTTCATGGAAGCTTTACACTCTAATATATGACACTAAACTTACTCGCTTAAAACTGATATTTTTGTGTAAATAGCCGACTATTATTTTATTATATTTTTGTGAAATTCGGTTAAGTAAATAATTTCAATGAAAAAATTGACGTAAAATCATGTATTTCCGAAATATTCAAGTGGGAAAAAAACGTATTTGGGCGCTCTTAGCGAATAACAGAGATGGTCTGATGATTGTTTCTACGGATTGTCAAAAATAATTGAATGGAAATCTGGGAAAATGATTATTTATATATACAAATGAACACTGAGAATTGTTTATAGGTACATATTTAGAGCAATCAAACGCAGGAGTTGACCTTGACTTTTAAAAATGCCCCTCTAAATAACTAACAATTGCTTTTCGTTTAGATAACAACTAATACAAAATATAGCCCAAAGTATTGTGATGTCTAAAAAAGTTTGTACTATTTCTAAATTGTCAAAAAATTGTGGCACCTCGGAAATATGTTTAGCTGTGTCGTTCAAAACTAAATTTAACACAACACATTGAAAGTAATCGACATTTGGTGTACTTTCAAGTCCTGTTTCTGTACAATCTGTTACAAATTTAAACTCCAAAATGGTTCACGAATTTCTGTTTGTGTAGGTATACCATATCGAACAACTATAAAAAGTTGGTCAATTTTTGGCAAATTCTGTGTTGTATCCATAATAATCGAAAGAAAGCATTGTTGATTTCGAAAACATATTTTATAATTTCGAATCCCAGCCATTTTATAATTTTATTCAGAATCGCGGGGTTTAAATAATTTAGTGCATGCTTTTGGCTTCAGTAGTGAAGATAGGTATGCACGAGTACAGATTTTGCCATGAGACCGATTTGATTTGTGTAGATTTAAAAAATACCCTCTAAATAACCAACATTTTTGTGTAGTTTACATAAGAACTAACACAAAACGTCAGTTTTATAATTTAAACACCATGTACTTTAAAAACCGATTTTTGGGAGCTCACAAAAATTTTAAAAAAATACTGAACATATGCAGATCGACCAGTCAAAACGCAGCATTTTAGTTTGTTTTGAGTTGTAAGTCTAAGTTACAGTTTTCTGCATTGAAATTAACTGAAAATGTAACTAACAGCATAAGACCTAGCTCTTAAGGCTTTAACGAAGTTAATATATTTTTGTAATGTATACATCGATTCGCTATTCAATTCATTCTTATTAATTATAGTAAAAATACGTTTCTTTCTGGTAAATATTCAGAAAAATACGCCCGTTAAGTATATATGAAAAACCCTTTGCGAAATGTTCGGAAAAACGGCGTAAATTTTTCTGAGAGTGCTGTAACGCCAGTAATACGCTAATCATCTCCGGGTATTAGTCGTGCTGAAGCCACCGTCTGACACATCACGACGGGTTCGTGTAGGACAGCCATCGCGCAGCCTTGGCGCAACAATCGGTCCGCGAATCCTTTAAAAGGAGGCTCGCATCGCATACTCTGTAATTGGTGGACTTCCACCGACTCGAAGCGCCGGACGAAGGCGGCGCGCGGCGGCAGCACTAGACCGCTCATCCCGCGATTGCGCATTATTGAGTGAGAACTAAAATGCTTCATATCTCAAAACTACTGTTTTACACTTAAGACAAGTTCTCTTAAGGGGGTACCATAGGTCTATTTGAATAAAAAAATACAGCTTAATAAGATGGTTATTTCCTATACTAATTACACTTTATGAGTATGCGACAAACAAATTCACAAATAAATACTCTATGAGCTAACAGTAAATCTATATAATTTCCATTAAAGCGCCAGAATCAAAATCGAATCCATTTTCTTGCTTCAAAATTAGTAGTTTTTTGGCGGCATTATATTTTATTTTAATATTCTTGATATTATACTCAAAAACCGGTGTAGGAGTAATTCTCTGCGGACTGGAATTGCACTTGTTTGCGAATCTTGAATGACCTCTCGTCTAGCAATCCATCGTAAAATATATATGCACTATAAAAATAGTAAATCGCTGCTTTTATATTATAACAGGGACGTAAGAGGGAGAGGTATTGACCTTCAAAACATCTCAAGGTCATAACACCCCCACCCAAACAGATATCAAAGTCATTTCAAAGTCAAACTTCAAAAAATCTCAAGGTTAATTTAGATCGCAAACGCATCACTTAATAACAAGCACCCCCCACCAGTGAACCACATCCCAAATATGCTCAAGGTCAAGAGGGCGGGGCCCTCTCAAGGTCAAATGACGTCGCAGGGCGAGGGGATCCATAATAATCCAAGCGAGGGGGCAGGGACGTACGAGGGGGTGTATTCGACCTTCAACTCTCTCAAGGTCATTTCAATGTCAAACCATTTGCCTTTAAAAATCTCAAGGTTAAGTGGGCGGGGCTCCCTCAGGGTCAAATGACGTCACAGGGCTAGGAGGAGGGTGTTCACAGGGCGAAGGGGTAGAAACGAAAGGGGGAAGGGTGCTGAAAATTTCAAGGTCAAATGGACCCAAGGGCAAGTGGATTTGAGCAGATTACTGGCAGAGATGCCTTTTTTTTTAATTAAAAAAACTTAATTGTATAAATATATTTTTCGATTCTAGATGTTAACGAAGAACTGCTGTAACACTGAGTTCGGGTCGTTTTATACACCACATGTAGCCCCTTCCACATAAAACACCCTCATCTGCTCGAAACATCCCACACCATTTGTCGATAAAAATTACGAAATTACATTTTACATAACTGCTGACTTCATATATCTTACCAGCTCGTTATGAAAGATAAGAAAATGTTATAAATATAAGGGACATTCATTTAGAGGACCACTTCTGTAGTAATCCTGACTGTTAATGTTTAATCGTCAAATTTGTTCCTCTCAAAATTTATTGTTTTAATACATTTTTTTTTTAAATAATATTAAATGTTTTTCCGTCGGCCCGAAGATTAACTGACGCAGTCGGTTATTTTCAAAATATTATATCGCCTTATATACATATTAAAAAAACCCATTACGTAGTAACAAAGGTAATTTATGTAAAAAGAAAAGCTACGCAGTGACTAAAATTTTTACTAGTATCCAGAAATTTAAAAAATTTCAAAATAGAGCTAATAATGTCAGTGAATTATCAATTACTTCGATATCAATCAGATAATATTCCACTTCTTGGTGGAAATATAAAACCTTTAAACAGATTGATTTCGGCAGTAGAAAATTTTCTGAAAGTTTTTCAAGTTAAGAATAATCTAACTACTACTATAAATGTTCAGATCAGAACTAAACTCTTGGACTTTAAGTAAAGATGTTCTAATAAACAGCTTTTCCTATCAACGATCGATAGATTGTTTATTTCAAGATTTAATACACTTAAAACCATTAAAAACGAAAATTCAATTGCATTTGACATCAGAGTATAAGATTCTCGTAGCTTATTATTTTCAAAATTAAATGCAGGTCGTGATAATCCTGAAACTAAACTAATTAAAATACAACACTATGACGAATTTGCTTTAAAGATCTTCGAAATAATTTCCAGCTAGTTACTAGGTAAAAATGTCAAGAGAAGAAGGAAATTTTGAAAGTTAGCCCAATGTAATAAAGATTCAAAACCAACATACAATACATTTGCAAATAATATGCCACAAAATAATTTCACTATACCTTTTTCAAATTTTCCAAATTATGCTTCACAAAATACTAATTTTAACCACCAAAGATCAAATTTTCCAAATAATCAGCAAAACTTGTAAAGCCCCAAAACTTTATTCAACATAGCCCATTAGTAATCAAAATTTTGGACAAATGCCAAGTCAAACAAATTTAAATTAAGTAGAGCCAATAGACACTAGTTCTGGTAATATAGCTCTACATAAAATATGCAAAAGAGGAATTTCATTTCCCAAGATCTATATAATCAAGAAGTTCTGCAGCAAACTCTTGAAACTAATCTCGACAATTCTTTACGAAGTAGTTCACATAATTGTTTTGATAAGTTGGGAAGGACCATCCATTTTTCCGATTACGACTTCGAAAACGGATAATACGTAATATTTTTGAACCATTATAATATTCAATTGCCCTACATTAATATTCCCGAAATTAATGCTACATTTCTATTAGATATGGGTAGTACAAAAAGTTCAATTAACCCCGAAATTGTTTTTAATTTAAAAAGAATTATTTCAAGTGCATTTAATTTAAAAAGAATTATTTCAAGTGCAATCAGCTCACGCAACATCGTTTCACGATGAAATAGCAACTTTACCAATTCTTCCTACTTTTAATACTACAGAATTACATAAATTGTATTTATTTCATTTTACTGGCAAAATGCATGGATTACTAGGTTTAGACCTTGTAAAACAATTAAATGCCAATCTAGATTTTAACAAGTGTGTGTTAAAATTACCCAACGTAGATATACCTATACGTAAAGAAAATAAAAACACTAATTTGAACAATATAAGTAAAGTTATGTAGTATATCATAGAGCCAAGCAGTATTCAAAAAATGCATATTCTCGTTAACATTTCAAATGGTTATGGTATTTTTGTTATAAAAAATTAGGACATATTGAAATTCCCCAGTGCTTAGTAGAAATTAAAGACAATTTGGCTTTACAACAGCCTTAAATCCTAGAGAAAAGAGATAGAACCCTTAAACCTTAATACATTGAAATTTATTGATCATCCATCATCACAGCAATATACCGGAAAAAGATTTAAATAATAACCTTATAGCTAATCTAAAAAATATTAATCTTGACCATTGCAATTGTGAAGAAGTGCGTTTAACGTCAACAAATACCATTAAACATGAGATTAAAGTACGAGATTTGAACTCCCCATGGTCTTCCCCTATTTGAATTGTTTCAAGAAAACTTGACAAATAAGGAAAACAACGTTGGAGAATTTGTGTAGACTACCGTAAGCTTAATGACGTCACGACAGCTATGCTTTGCCAATGAATCAACAATTAATAACCCGCATGACACTGATAACAATATCGTAAACTTCCTTTGAAACCTTGCTGAAACTCTTTAAATGATGAAGCAATCGAAGAACAAAGACCTGGTTGTAGTAAGCAAAAGATAAACATTATTGCTGACATTTAGGTCGCGCCAACCTTCGACATCTGATGCCACCGTGCATAGTAATCAAGCTAATATGGAATCTAATGGCATCAGCAACCTTGATAAACTGATAAATAATATGACCTTACATTATCTTATTAAAAAATCCCCTCATCATGAAATTAAACTTAACTCAGAGAAATTCCAGAAAAACGTAATTAATAATGTGGAATTACCTGAAAACCCAGACGTAATAAAAAACTATTCGAGAATATTTAAACAACAGTGTTATATATATTTTCTTAGTAAAGGATTAATTCCAATTTTTACTAACGTTTATATAAAAAATTTCAATAAACCAAAAATCGTGACATGCTCGAAATTGCTAAATATTTCGGTAAAAGAAAAAATTTTGATAATGACGCACGAACATCAAGGTAAAACAAATCATAGAGGCATAACTGAAACGTATGAACTCTTCAAACACATTTATTTTTGGCTCAAAATGAAAAATGATTAAACCCAATACATTAATGATTGTAATCGTTGTCAAACCTCTAAATATAGTAGGCTTAAATCTTATATACCTCGTACAAAAACAGAATTTCCTAGTAAACCTTTTCAAATGATACATATCGACACATTTATTTTTAAAACTCAAAACTGTTTAACTATATTTGACAAATTTTCAAAATACGGCCAAGCATACTTTTATGATAAGAATGCAAAATTCGTTGGTAACAGATTAATTGATTTATTTTCATTTTTCGGATGCCCTGAACTGATAACTTGTGACAATAAGGGCGAATTTAATAATAAACTTTTAAAAGAACTCTTAAAATCTCAAAAAATAGATATGCATTTTACTACGCCTAAACATGATGAGTCTAATTCTCCTGTAGATCGTTTTCATTCTACTCTTATTCAACACCTTTGGATTTTAAGTAAAGAAGATAAAAATAAATCAACCTGTAAACTCATGCATTATGCAATTATAGCTTACAATGGGACTATAAACAGTGTAACAAAGTTTACACCGCACGAGGTTATCTTAGGTCATACAAATTCCAGGGATCCCCTCGACTTGATTTCTACTACGTTTTATTGCGATTACGTTTCATCGCATAAAAATAAAATTGACGCTTGTATAAGAACGTAACTGATAAAAGATATTAAAGTAAAGAAATAGTTTTAACAAGAACCAACGTCAAAAGTAACGAAAGCACGGATTTTGAAATAAACCAAAAAGTATATAAAAGGGTATCAACCAGAAATAAAAATAAACCTAAATTTAGTAAACCTTACGGAATTATTGAAGTGTTCGGGTTAGAATAAAAAATGTAAAATACCCCGAAAAGTTCGAAACTACATATACAGGAATTAAAAAAGCCACTTGTTGCGGATGGTCTTTTATCACATGAAACACCTCCAGATACCACAACCTAAATAATAACCAAGGAATTCTTCACTATCCAATAGGAAATGCACAAGAGGTCACTATCATCGGACTTATACAAATTATTGACAATTCGTGAAAATATAAATAATCTTACGCAATACATGATAATTTTAAAAACAATAATTAGAATTCATTAACAATTAATAATCAAATAAGTCAAATATTGGCAACAAAATTACGACAAAAACGAGCCTTAGTAAACATATAAAGTATATTCATCATAAACGGAAGTGACGCGTAAACAAATCAGTATCAGGTGAACACTCTGACACATGATAAGTAGGCAGGGCCGTATTCTGTTTAAAATAAGACAATTTCATACAATTTTTACAAACAATTTGATATTTTTCAAAAACAAAATTCTTTTTTACTTAATAAGTACATTACTTACATTAAACAGTATTAGGTTGACAATACATTAGTCGAAAAATCATTATATGCAAACTCAAAAATATCTACAATTTTTTTTTGGCTTTAGCTATTTAATCGACTATATATTTATCATAAGCTTTTTTGTGTTCCTTTAAAATTTCTAAAAGTTGAACTTTTAAGAATGACTCTTCAAAATATTCATAAGGAATATTTTTTGAGCGCAGCCAGTTTAGAATATTAGACGTCTTCTCAGAGCTCTTAGAAGCAACAATATTTTCTCCAGTTTGCGTGAATGGTAGGGTGCATTGTCCATAAGAATTACCGAGTTTTCTTCCATGATTGGTAATACTTTTGAAAATCAATTTTCAAAAGATTTATCATCCATTTCCTCACGGTAATCTCTAGTTTTATTGGATTCAAAAGTCTATAGACCATCAGGTACCAATCCATCTTCACTACCGATATTACAAATGAGCAGTTGTTTTCCTTTTCTTAAAAGAAAAGGAAATATTTATATTTTAAGATAAATTATACATTTAAATAAATTATTTTTTACAGATAAAGTGAAGTTTTTTTTAGTTTAAAATTGCAATAATTATTTACACATTGCAATAAAGCACATGCTATAAATTGGTTTTGCAATTTCTAAGCAGGGGTTCCACATTCGATGTTTGTAATTGTAATTTGTATTGGAAAAAAAGTAGTGCAAGGAAATTTACTAATATCTACTTTATTGCAAAATGAACCTTAAACAATTAAAAAATGAGTTAGTTTCACTGGGGGCTAAAAGCAACTGTAGAGACGATAAGAGTATACAATTTTTGCGATGTTTATAAATAAATAATGAATAAATTGATATTCAAAATTTTAATTTAAGTTTTTTTCCTCTTTTAGTTTGCCTTTGTGAAAAAAAAAGGATATAAAGGAACCCTGAGCATAACCACTTTCTGTTTCTTGAAAACTGATGGACATCTTGGCACACAACAATTATATGGCATATTTAAATGAACAATAATAATTATAAAACATCTAGTCTTGTATTAAAATAAAATAAAAACTGTAAAATGAACTCTATTTACGTAAAAAACCATCCATTTAATGTAATTTGAATAACAGAAAAAGGTAAGGTTTTTTATACAAAACTTCGACGTCATCTCCATCCACTTGCAAAAGCTTTAATGCTTTATTGTTAATAAAAAAATTAATAACTGACGGATCTTTAAACCTGTTGAAAGGCCATCCAGGCCTGTCTTGAAGATTTGATAAATTGATCAACCCATATCTTTGGCTTTGTATGTCCGGCATTTATCCACGTTTCATCCAAATAATTTTTTTTTCTTCTCATTTCTATAACCTCTAATTTGGGTCAAATAATTCTTTCTGACGGATTTTTTAAACCTGTTGAAAGGCCATCCAGAAAAGCCTGTCTTGAAGATTTGATGAATTTATCAACCTATATCTTTAACTTTGTTTGTCCCGCATTTATCCACGTTTCATCCAAATAATAATTTTTTTCTTCTCATTTCTATAACCTCTAATTTGGGTCAAATAATTGTTTCTCCATATTACAATCTCGTCCCTGTCCATTAAACTGCTATTTCTTCCACGTTTTTCAAATGCAAAATTTAATGATTTTAATAATTTGTAGAGTGTAGTCCTTTTAAAAGTCGGTAAATAATCTGTGTCATCGTTGACTTCTTGTGATATTATGTCAATGGTAGGAATTTCACTAAAAAAAAAATCCATGTACCTTTATTTTTATTGCGTTTTTGTCAAAATCGCCGACATAATCGAGGCTGCTCTTACGATTGCTACGTGTTTTTGGGCCAGATAATGAATGTGTATCCTTGTAATCTTTAACTATTTTAAAAACACTACTAGTGGATACTCCGGCTTCATCGATTTCTCGATAAAACAATACTATTTTTTGTTTTTGTTTTTTTGCCTTTGATGATTCTGAATAATTTCAATAAAGTATCGAATTTTCATTAAATCAAAGCTTAAATAATAAAAGTCGTAAGCTTTTTTAAATGCGACATTTTAAATCCCTTAATCCCTTATCAATCATTTTAGGCTGACTGATGACAGAAAGTGCATAAAAAACGAATCAAGTTTTAATAAAGCAATAATTTTAATTGCTTACTTACCTAACAGATCATAAACACAAAGCTCCTAACAAAGGTCACAACAAACGATGGCAAATACTTTTGAGATGAAGAAGAACAATAGTTTTTAACAAAAATAAAGTACATTAAACCACAAAATAAGGCGGATGTCAGTGCTAACTGAATGCGTCCCTTCAGAAAAACTACACTCACCTGGGCAAGCCCTTAATTACCGGCTGGCCAATAACAGTCAAGCTTTTGCTGGATCATGTACGTATCATACTGTCGTCTTGCGGGTATTTATGATTACATGTCACTTGCGTTTAAGATGAATAAACTTTAGGTAGTGTAATTAAAAGCATAACCGGCAACATGAATCAAGACGACAAAATCAACATGATTGAATATTTGTCTTGACTAAACAAACAATTTTATTAACTAAACCAATACAAAATTTCGAAAATATTAAATATGCTTCACATAAACAAATTATTTTAGAATCACACGTAAAGGAAATAACAACTCTAAATAAAATCGAACTTAATAAAACTCATCTTGTTCAATTATTCCGAATTCAAATGACCTTTACTAAAATGACTACCCTCTATCAAAATATTTATGATATTTTATAAAAAATAGAATTAGCTATAACGTTTGCAAAATTAAATATCTTTCATAATGCTATACACTAATGTGTTTATACATGAACTAAAAGAGATCAATTCTAAATTAGTATTTCAAAAGTTGCCGTTTGAACCAACTATGGTTAATATCCTATAAATAAAATAACTCGCTAGAAATAAAAAGTTATATCAAATATTTCTTATATTTGATATAACTTTTGATTAGTTATATTTATTCTAGAAATTCCCCTGGTATAGAAAAAAACTATGATTTATATAAACTGTTTCTTTTACCTACTAGAAATGATATAAAATATTATAATATAATTGTACCCAATTTCAAGTATTTATTAAAAAATTAAAAAAATTTTGGATATTCGAATCTATCATTTAAATATATTTCCAATAATGAATATCTGTGTACACATATACATTCAGAAAACTTTTATAAAAATACTCTGCGAAATACAGCTAATATGCAACTTCAAAATATTGACGAAAATAAATGGATACTAGTTACCGTTAACTTATATAGGAATAGAGTCACGGGAAAATTCTCAAAATAACGTACTATTTAATGGAAGATATTTGTTAGAATTAAGCTTTCCATTCAACTAGGCGATATCATTATACAAGCTTATAAAAATACGAAACGCTTATTTCAGAATATTCCATTACCGAAAGTAAAATTTAATTATACGAACAAAATTTCTTATGTCTCCAATCTAAAAAACGTAAATTTTAATAAGATAGACTCTAAAAAGTTAACTTTAAAAAAAATGAAAATATTTGGGTTATTATTTTGTACTTGACAAAGTAGCGTCAACAATTAATTATTTCCTCATATGCTGTTATAACTATCAAAATCGAAAAGTAATTCAGGTAAATAAAGGAGTACGAAGTACAATTTCCAATGAAGCAATTAAACCAATATATATATATATATATATATATATATATATATATATATATATATATATATATATATGTATGTATGTATATATATATATATATATATATATATATATATATATATATATATATATATATATATATATATATATATATATATATATATATATATATATATATATATATATATATATATATATATATATATATATATATATATATATATATATATATATATATATATATATATATATATATATATATATATATATTCAACAGTGTTATAATTGAACTTATGATCGAGCTACTTCTCTCACTTCTCCAGAATTTCGACCAGACACCAAGTTTTTCCAAATATAACATAATTATATGTCATAAATCACATGATTTATTAACAAATTTATACAGCCCTCTAAAAAGAGAAATTCCAAAAAAGTAAAGGTGAAATGTAATTTATTCTCTGCCTTGCATATATCGTCCCAAAAACTATATAGCCAAGCAGTACTTAGAAAATCGGTTAAACGGCCATAAATATACAAAAAACGCCTCTACGGCCTTACATAAACACGAATAAAGTGAAAAACATGAATTCACTTTTTCTGAAACAAAAATCTTATATCAAGGCAACAATTATCATAAACTGGCATTTAAAGAAATTATTCTTATAAAGAAAAATCATAATACAGTAAATTACATAAAAGAAATACAAAATCTAAGTCAATTACTTAATTAAATAATAATACAAAATTAAATAAACTAAAATGTAATAATAATTTTTAAAACACTACATTTTTAAATTTAAGTAGCACCTGTAGGTAAACAATTATACATGTTTTCAGACATCCTCTGTATAAGAGAATACATAGGTTTTAATTAAAAAAATCAAGATAATGAGTTTTTATAATTGCGCAATTTATATAGATCTGGCCTATCGGTTAAAAACATTTAGAACTATCAAAATCTGTCATTTAGAACTATCAAATTGTTATTGTGAATAATATTATTGTTTCCAAGGTATGGTACACATTATTTTAATTACTTTAAGTTATAATTGTTTTATTTGATTGTTGTGACTACAAAAATATTTTAATTAATTATTTGTTCAATAGTTAGGAATGTTTGTTTGGTTAAGTAAATCTTAAATATTGCGGTATGGTTGTTTGAAAAGTGTACTAATTCGTATGTTATATTTTTTTTAGATATGACATATGACTCTTGAAATGCTTCCAACAAACAAGAAGCGAAACGTCGAGCTAGTTGCAAAAAATAAGTTTAAATATTCAAACCTAAACCCAAGAAAAATAAAAAAAACTATATATATATATATATATATATATATATATATATATATATATATATATATATATTTATATTAGATATATATATATATTTATTTATATATATATATATATATATATATATGTATATATATAAATATATATATATATATATGCATATATATGCATATATATATAAATATATATATATTTATATATATATGTATATATATATATAAATATATATTTATATATATATATATATATATATATATATATATATATATATATATATATATATTATATATATATATATATATATATATATTTATGTATATATATATATATATATATATATATATATATATATATATATTTATATTTAGATATATATATATATATATATATATATAATATATATATATATATATATATAATATATATATATATATATATATATATATATATATATATATATATATATATATATATATATATGTATAAATATAAATATATATATATATATATTTATATATATATATATATATATATATGGGTGGCCCATCGAAAACGTACCGCAAGGCATAACGGCCAGGGTAATTTTTTTTTCAAAAAATCCAAAAACATGTCAATTTTGTTTGTGAGGGGGACAACTTTTGCCCT
>JAUTXW010003781.1:0-115099 GCA_030620095.1 Kuschelorhynchus macadamiae
TAAAACGGAAAATAGTTTAACAAAAAAAAGCAAAAGGTGTTAAGAAAAGTGCCATTAAAGATCAGTTGGATTTTATTCATTATAAAGATGTTGTTGAAAATCATTCTAAAACCTTTTGTTCAATGTATGTTTTTCGATCTAGACAACACACAATTTTCACCGAATTAATTAATAAATTGGCTTTGAGTTCTGAAGATGATAAGCGGTATAAAATTCCCTATAGTTTTAATACATTAGCTTGGGGACACCAAGATATTGCTTTGTATCAATGGAATGCAGAACGTGAAGATTTAGATATATTTATGTAGATATTATAAGGTATTTAAATTTGTTGTTTTTGAAACCAAAGTTAGTCTTCATAAGCCTTTCACAAAATGTGCTTAGAAACTTTTGACAAAGAAATTGATAATAGTTATTTTAAAACATATGAAAAACGACTTTCCACTTTTAAGAAATGGAAAGGAAAATTGAGGCCAGAAGTGTTGGCTGGAGCTGGCTTTTACTATATTTCAACCAATGATATTTGTAAATGTTTTTATTGTGGTATTGAAATTTTTGATTGGTTAAGTTATGATGATCCTATTGTGGAGCATAAGAAATTTGCTACGAATTGTGATTTAAATAACTGTTTATGGAAAAATAGAATCGAATAATTGTAACCATTCAAAATAAGTCTTCAAGCTACACATTTTATATAGTATTATTAATATCCTTATTTATGAACTTTTACATATCTTTAAATTAAGTATTTTATTGTTATTTTTTTACAACTGCTTTTGCTTTCGTGGTGAAAGTATCTGCTTAATGTTAATAAATTTGGAATATAATTATTAATTTGTTTCAATGACTATCAGTAGATCGCAATTCATTCTTCTTTATTTTATTTTCCAAAATGTTTTTTATGTTCATCATCCCCCTGGCGTAACACAGTGTGAAATATGTTTTTCTAATAAAACAGACGTCACTCTAAGTAAATATTGTAAATTTATGAAAATTGGATTAATTAACAATAGTACAATTAGTTGGATGGAACGAATAAATGGAGATGAAAATGCATATAAATTTTTTAAAATTTTGTTACATTATCCAAATCGATCTATTTTTGATACAAATTGGATCGAAAGGTTAGAGTTTAAAAATAATCAGTTACAAATTATAACCCCCAAACATACCAATTATTATGACGGATTCAAAAATTATTACTTTTCCATCATTAGTGTTACATTAAACTTTGCATTATTTTTATACATTACCATTTTAATTATTTATCTTTATTACAAATTTCAAACTGGAAATCTATTTTTTCATTAATCCATTTTAATCGAAACTTTAAAGAAAGTGGGGATGAGAATATTTAAGTACAAGAATAACGCAATATGTTTCAGTCTCGTTTAGTCATTATGAACAACGCCGTGGTTCACAAGCATTTAGAAACGCTTCTTAATTCAAAAATTTATTTTTTAAATAATTCTTTGTCAAAATTTCTTCTTGTTGGCATTAGTTTAAATGATTTTTCTCCAAAAATTGTAATTGGTGGAAAAACTGGATTTTTAATCGCACTAACCGAAGAAAATTGGAAAGACATTTGTGTTCATCAAGGAATTATTGTAAACAATTTCTACTTTCCTCAAGTTGATCAAACCAGTGTGAAGATAAACAACATTCATCTGCAGGTCCAGAAAACAAATGATATTCCTGTTCTGCAAATTATAAAAGGCCCACACTTCATATACTTAGGACAAGAGTCTTTGGACAATTTGTGGCGATTGAAGGAAATTATTGATTATAGATTATCTATAATTAAAAGGCAAGAATTCAATACATATTTCAAAATATTTCAAAATAATATTTCAGCTGATTGTGGTGTCTTGTGTACGCATGTTTATAATATAATAAGTCCAACACAAAATCCTAACAGTGAAAATGTTTCAACTATGATGGAATTACTTGCTTTATATCCTGAAGAAATGGAAAACAAATTGAAGCAAAATGGAACAAAAAGAAAATATTACGAAGAAAACAATGAAAATGGATCAAAAAGAAAATATTACGAAGAAAACAATATATTTTCTGGAAGAGAACAATAAGGTGCATGTGCTAGTGAAGTGGAGCTTTGCTTACAGACAAGCCCGTAGGAGTAACTTTCAGATGTGGTACTTAGATAGACTCCGTTTTGAAAAAAGAATAAATGATTGTAAACTTATTCTAGATTCGATATTATCTGAGGAACATAGAAATAAAATATATTTGACACGTTTTAATAAAAATTGTATTTGATGTTTTACTTAATAAAATTTTAATTTCTCAAATGTGAATTTTATTTGAAATTAATTAGCACATAAGAGTAGGTACTTTTCAGACATTGTAATTTGTATCAGCTAAATCATAAAGTGAGGAACAGAAATAAAACAAATTTAACTAAAATTTAATTTCAATTTAATTAAACAATATTTTTTTATCAATCCATGTATTATATTTTTTATCAAGTCCTAACCATTTCACATAAACTTTGTTTCCTTTACTTCTCAAAATCTTCTCAATAAGACACACGTATGCTTTACTTTTAGTAATTCTTGCTTATAAAAACCACCCAGAATGTCCTGATTATCTTCGTCTTGAATTAAATATGTCCAGGGGTTTGTCATCTTAACTTCTTTAATGTGGAATATCTCATTTGACCAATTTGGTGTGTAACCTTTCGAAAATGCCTCTCGATGCTTGCTTATTCGTACGTGATTACCCACTTTAAACTTTGGAGATTTTATATCTAACGTTTTCGCATGAGTAAATGAAGATTTCAAGATTCTCTTTTCATTTGTTTTATTTATTTGTTTTGGCTTCATTCCTATTGAAGAATGTTTTGTATGGTTATATTCTTTTACAATATCCGCTAATATATTAAACCATTTGTAATTTCCTTGAATGCTAAATATTTTCCACATATTATTCTTTAAAGTCCTGTTCACTCTTTCTACTATACTCGCTTTCAAATTGGAAAACGTGCTATAATGGTTAATTCGAAATTGTTGCATCAAATTTTGAAAATTTACATTGAAAAACTCTCTCCCTCTGTCCGTTTGCAAGTTTTTTGGTGGAGTTTTTGCACTGATTAATATTTTTTTCATTGCCGCTGTTACGTCTTTTCCAGATTTAGATTTTACCGGTTCGGCCCAAACATACTTAGAAAATACATTTATGGTAATCAAGATATATTGAAATCCTATATTAAATTTGGCATAGGGTAACATTTCAACTAAATCAGCTTGAAAAAGATCATTTAGCCCTTTCACCACCACCCTTCTGCGTTTGTAGTTTTTTCTAGCAGGTTTATGTAATTCATTAACTAACTAACTAACTAACTTGTTGTTTAACGGTTGACATGACAACAAACTTGTTTATTCAATTTAAAGGAAGTTCAATTTCTATGTTTTGTAATAATTCGAAATATAACTTTTATATGTTTTTTCCCATTCATTCAATTTATCAATTTGTATTGTATAACTTTTTTCATTTAAAACTTTACTAATTTTAGTAATCTCCTTTTCTAACGCATTAAAGGAGTTTTTTATCTCTCCAGTTAAGAAAGTAGTTGATCTACTATCACTATTTTTGAATTCCTCCTCTGTTTTATTTAATTCTTGTTCTAATTTCTTAATTACACTAGACATTATCTTTCCAAAGGAAATATATTGTTGTTTTTCTTCCAAAGAGAGTTGGTCAATTGTTCTACTGTTAAGAATACTATTTTGATTTCTTTTTTTTTATCATCTAACCTTTTTATAAAAGTTCTTAATTGTTTAATCTTTTCTTTGTGTTTTTCAATTATTACTTCTCTTATATTTATTTCCATTATTTTATTAATTTTGTTGATATCATCACTTAATTTTTTGTCTTCCTTTTTAACATGTTCATTTAAAAATTGCAAATCTTTACTTATTTGATTTAGCGTTAGCAACTGTTTATTAACGTTTTCAATTGAGGTATAACATACTTTAATTTGGTTTTCATACTTTAAAACATTTTCATCTAAAACCTTAAGCTTTTTAGCAAAGATTTCATTATTTATTTCATTTTCACCTAATCTTCTTTTTAAATTATTAATGTCACTTATTGCCTCTTGATTTTGATTAATAAAATCTAACTTAAAATTGTTGAGAATTTTACTTTCAATATTTGAATAAATTGTATTTTACAAAGAAGCAGAATTTATTAATTGACGTTTTGAAATATGGCGTCCAAATTTATCAACTGTCATGTTGAGCTTTCATTAAACAATAAATATGATGATATTTAATAGCTGTTTTTATAGTATAACTTTATCTTCTCTTAATTATTCAATAATAGAGATAATCTCGTTACTATGAGCATTATTTCCCGCATCACTTGATGAAATTAATAAACGTAGCCTATCAACAATTTCGTTTACATTATTCCAGTATACATAGTCTGTATTTGATCTGTTTGTTTTCAAAATTAATCCCTTTCCTGTTGTTTTGGCTCTAGTTTTTCTAAACGGAGGTTTTGGTTTGTTAAATGCTGTAACTAATCTTTGCAAGGTTTTTGTCTTTGTAATCCCCTTTCTTTGTAAATATGGTCCTATTATTGTAACATATTTGTGTGATGTATTTCCTTGAACTTGTTCATTTGAATCAAAATTCCTACGATATACATTTGTTTTAGCTAGAATGTTCATGTAATTATCTAAATCTTCCTTCTTATAACCTTTCGGTTCTTTTTTGAAAAGCAATTCGTATAAACCTGGCGTGCCTGTGTATGTTATTCCTCCCACTTTAATGTCTTTTCCAATAATTTCTACCGCTATCTGTGTTAAACCAAAAGAAAACTTATCCGTTTCGAGGTCATGAACTATTCCATAATAATGGTCAAATTTATGTTGTGTATCTTTCACACCCTCATCAATATATGATCTGGGTAATTCATGAAAATCTGCTAAGTAATCTTCATATGACGGTGTACCAACATAGGTTTGAATTGTTTTTCTAGTTTGTTCCAATATGTCTGACAAGTTTAAATTTGTTGTTGTGTCACTAGAAGGATCTGAGGTTTCCGCTATAACAGTTGATGTCAATGGTTGTGCTACAGAAGAGGAAGAAGTGATACTACTGTCATCTAAAAATGTTGGTAGTTCTGTGGGGATTAACGGAGTTTTTCCTGTTTTCTGAATAGTTTTTGTCGGAGTTGATTTGTAGGTGTTTTGAATTCTTCATACTTTGAAACTCTTTCTTCTTTTAAATCGAATGGTTCGGATTTACCAATATTTAAAATTAGCTGTTTAAGAGGTTGTTTTATTGGTCTATAAATTTGTTCTAATTCAGACTGAGCGGTAGAAGTAGCTAATTTCAAGCTTCGATATTTCTGCTTCACGGCTTGTCTCGATTTTATTCTCTAGCTAAACGTTTATCCATGCTGTACAAGTTTTAAATGAAATAAAACTGCAAATTTTTCACTTTTATAAATATATAAAGGAATCGAATTTACTCCTGTATCTGCCGTGATTTACTTCACAATCTTTGTCAATTACAAG
The DNA here is from genome assembly GCA_030620095.1 of Kuschelorhynchus macadamiae. Lineage (NCBI taxonomy): Eukaryota > Metazoa > Arthropoda > Insecta > Coleoptera > Curculionidae > Kuschelorhynchus > Kuschelorhynchus macadamiae. The sequence continues at coordinate 5,546 of JAUTXW010003781.1, forward strand.
AAAGCCATATGGATCCATCCAACAGTTAGCACAAATATTTTTAAACTGATCAAATGTCATATCCAATATACAGTGGTCGTTATATATATATTTTAAACTTTAAATAACATTAATAAGTTGGAATTTTGTCGAATTAGACGTTTAAGGATTGAGGAATATCCTTGAAAAAAAAACAATCAGTCTATGCCTTCCATGCGTGAAATAGTCTCTAATAATAGATTGATTATGACAAGAAATATCGTCAAAAATGATAACGGAATTTGGCTTTATCTCATGAGGTGAAATAATGTTCTCATCGCTATCGTATTCAAAGTATCCAATTTTTTTCATAGGCTTTAACAACTTTCTTAAATATTCATATTTTGGTTGATCTAATGACTTTGAATAAACATAGACATTTTCAAACCTAATTCCATTAGGATGCTCGAGCAGTGTAAGCATAACGTTGGTTTTACCGCTACCACTGCAACCAACTATGAGTCCTCTTTTTGAACCACCGCAAAATAAGTCACCATGCTTTCTCAACTGTTTACTTAAAATTTTTTCGTCATGACTATTTACTGGTAAAGAGAATTTTTGTTTTTCAATCCTCATTCTTAATCACACTAGTAAATATTTTTAGCTGTAAAAGTATTTATACCAGAAAAATGTCAACGTGTTTTTAGTATAAAAAGAACTTCAATTACTGTGGGTCGGCATAAGTTGAAAAAAACTATCAAAAGACGTAATAGAAAAGGCTCTGGTTTAGTAAATAAATTAATTAATAAACTACCCTTCGAAGTTCATATACCAGGATATAATTATTGTGGTCCAGGCACGAACTTGGAGAAAAGATTAACTAGAGGTGACGTTGGTATAAATCCATTGGATTCCGCTTGTAAAGAACACGATATATCATAATCTCAGACTGAAGATTTATCAAGAAGACACATATCTGAACAAATATTAGAAAAAAAGCCTGGGATAGGATAAAAGTGAAAAAATGAAAAAAGAAAATTCGGTTTGGGATTTAAAGATAAAAAAGGGGGTAAACTTAAATCGAGAAAAAAACGTATCATTCGAACACCCAAAAAAGTTGGAGGATTTCTACCTCTTTTGTTTCCCATTCTTGGCGCCCTGGATGCACTAGGTGGAGACGCGGCAGGAATTGCTAAGGCAGTAAATGATGCTAAAGCAGCTAAACTGCAACTAGAAGAAATACATAGGCATAATATTGCAATGGAAAATGCTTCTAAAGAAGGCAAAGGATTATATATTAGACCATATAAAGGAAAAGGACATTTATTAGACCTTATAAAGGAGGATCAGCCAAAATGAAAGCAATCAGACAAAAAAAAACTCAAAATAAGTTTTCCAAAAAGAGCACTTACGAACAATGATATTATTAAATATGTAAAGCTGTTAAAAATAACTGGCTTTAGAGATGTTTTTATGCTCGATGAACTTCCAAAAAAAATTAATCTGAAAGAGTGTGGTATTGTAAATTTGGATAAAAAACAAAATAAAGGATCTCATTGGACTGCTTATATTAAAAATAACAAAAATGTAATATATTTTGATAGTTATGGAAATTTAAAACCACCTTTTGAACTTCTCAAATATTTTAATTCGAATGGCAAAGTGGATGTATTTTATACTTATGAAAACAAACAAAAATTTAATTCATATAACTGTGGTCAACTATCCCTAAAATTTTTGCAAAAAAATATATAAACTCATTATTTGTTATAATATTTCATTCGTAAATAAAGTGCAATGTCCACTACAATTGCCATATCAGGAAACAGTTCTGTTTTGTCTGCTGATTTTAATCCGCCCATATATTTAGAGGATGGAAAACAATATTACCTGGGTTTAGCTGAGTTTGAAACGTTTATGACTATTCCCAATATAAAAGAAGGATATAATAAATTTTATATAGATAATAAAGTAATTGTTATTCCCGACGGAACTTATGACATTACAGATATAGAAACATACATAAGAGAAAGTATAGAAGATTTATTTCCGAATGAAATAATTTTTTTTCTTTTAAAAGCAAATGTTAACACTCTAAAAACTTTTTTAATGTGTAGTAGAAAAATTGATTTTACAAAGGAAGATTCGATAGGAGAGGAAGAATCAGATAATGTTGCAAAAATAACTAAGGTGAATGCTATTTGTATTGATTGTAATATTTGTGTCGGTTCTTGCAGTAATGGTAAACCTGTTCATATTATTCACCAGTTTTATCCAACTGTAGCTCCAGGCTATAAAATAATGGAATCTCCTTTGCCCATTTTGTATTTTCCAGTTAGCGTCAAAGCAAATAACAATATAACCGTTAAAATTACTACTACTAAAATTTATTGGAAAGTTCCTCACATTCTAGTTGATATGCCACAACAACTTGCTCTATCAAAAATATTAGATGGTGTTATCTTCAAAGAAGATCTGGCACACCCCGTTACTGACACTCCATTGGTTACTAAAATTTAGAATAAAGATATATTGATAGGATTTAGGAGTTGGGAACTTGTTGAATATTCTTCTCTAACCGAAACAACCCGTCACACATGGCCGGTAAAAACAACCAGTAAACTAGAAGCTCCTCGTCATGTTGTGATTGGCTTTCAAGAAAACAGAAAAGGGAAAACTGCTTAAGATATGAGTAAATTTGACAATATTACCTTGTCATATATTAGAGTATTTTTAAATTCTGAAAGATATCCTTATCACGAGTTGTACCTAAATTTCCAAGAAAACAAATTTTCTGCTTTATACGAAATATTTGCCAACTTTAGACAGTCTTACTATGGTGTTCCAAATGAACCGATTTTTAATTCTGAACAATTCAAAAACATTAGTCTTATTACACATATTGATTGCTCCCATCAAAAAGAAACAATTCAAACGGGATCCGTAGTAATGAGAATTGAATTTGAGACACACAATGCAATTAAAAAAGATACTTCTGCTTATTGTCTTATTTTACATGACAAATTATTTAGCTACAACCCTCTTACTAAAATTGTGAAACAATTATAAACTTTATCCCCACTCTTTTCATACTTCGATTTAATTTAAGGGCATTTTCAAAAGCTTTTAGTTTTAGTCATGACATCAAAACTACAAACAAATTGAAAAATTTATTTTTAAAATTAATCAACTGAAAGAAGAAATTGGAAATTATTCAAGTAAAAAAATTCTCATTAAAAAATTTGCTGCTTTGAAAATATGAGATTGGTTATGGATATTCAAGAATTCAAGGATGAAAAAAATAAATTTATACCAAAAGAGCTTGCAGCTTTTGATGGTTATGAAATGACTCATTACATTTTTAAAAAGCCTTTTCCAATGGAGTTTCTTTCACCTGATTGTCACAAGCAGGCGGTATCGCTAATGAAACATCATTATTTACATTGGAATCATTGTATACATTGGAATAATGGATTTACTCCATTACATCATTTCCCAAAAATAATTGAAACACTTACGAAGAAAGCAGATTTTGTTTTTGTAAAAGGAACCGAAAAAAAGGATTTTATAGAGAAATATTCTAAAAAGCCTATGATTGAAATAGATGAACAACCAGCGCTAAAGCTAATGGAACCAAAATGCTTCTATCATTCAAAATCACCTTGTATGTGTGCTTTGACAAATGTGTTATTTTTATATGACAATTGTTTTATGAATGAATAAAAATATAAAAAAACTTAATTACATTTTTATTTTGCACTAACTAACCATGATTTAATACAAGTAATATGATACCTTAAATCTAATTTTCTAAATTTATTTAAAAGTTCATACTCATTTTTATATTTTAAATAATCATTACAAAATTTAGCAGCTAATTTACATTGTTCCATTCGATCTATATTCTTAACGTATGCTGACAAATCTTGTGCCTCTGCGTCTTCTTCTCCTACATTTGATAAATATTGGAAGTATGCAGCAGATATAATAAACTCTTTATACATTTCAGTAACCACCTGCTCCATTGTGAATATTATTAAATTTATTCTTCCTTCTCAATTTCTTGAAGAATAGTATCCTCGTCAATAAATTGCTTCAAGTCTTTTAAATAGTAACCAAAGCCAATATCTTTTAGATCTCGAATAAGTTGAAAAACATTTAATGTTTCAAAGCATTTGTTGCAACAGAGGGCAGCCTTTACGAATTCCGCAGCTTGATTATAATAAAAGTCTATTCACTCCAGACCACTTGCCATAGAATATGAGAAATAGGTTTTTGAAAGATTACTAAATTTGTCCTCTAATAATTTAACTGCAATCAGCAACTCAGCCATTTAATTTATCATATCATAACATAATATCTTAAATATGTTGGGGGACGTCTCTTGCGAATAGGATTAACTTTTCTTGATGATACCTGTTTTTTATCTTCGTATAATTGAAACCTCTTTTGGGTTGCAATAATAGCAGGTATAAATTGGCAATCTTCTCCTATAAATTCTAATAGGTGGCTTAATTCTCCTACAAAGTACGATTTCCCAAATGTATTGAAAAACGTAGTAAGGCTTATAATTCCTTCTAAATAATCATCACAACAGTCAATTGCTTCCAAATAATCTCGTTTCAGTGGATAAAACAGCTTGGTGTATTCATCTTTCGAAATCACTTCAAAGAAATTGAGATATTTAACTTTTAACTGTCTGATAGATGTAGCTAATTTTTCGCGATTACACATAATTCACTTATTACTTGACACATTTTTTCTTTTTGTTTTATACACCATTGGTGGAAAAATTCAAAAATAACTTTTTACGCAACTCGAGCACAGCTTAGTAAATGTGCCTCAGCATACTAAAATGATCTTGATGCACCTATTTATAAGACTTAAGAATGCAAAATCAAATGTGGGAGGACAAAGAGAAAAAAGAAGATAAGAATTAGGGACATGAGAGAGAGGAAGAGGAGGAGGCGCCCCCCTATTTTAACTACTTTTGGTTCCCTTAAAAACCATTGAAGAAGCAGGATGTTGTTCTTGTTCAACAATGATGACCATGGACTCCAGAACGCGGCATCTGTCCTTCAAAAAATCCAGTAGATCATCTGTAGTGGATAACTTACTGAACATTTCCCATGCACGTCTTGTTGTATTGTAAAGTTACGAAGAAGTTAAATATACAATAAGATGATCCCATTTATCAGTAGGACACCCCAGCACTTCCAAAAACGTAAATGTTTTTGTGTTTCATCCAGAAGTTGTCTGAGACCGTTAAGTGTTTCTTTAAAAAGTGTAGGAAGCGAAAAGAGAGCCTTAATATGGTTATTCACCAGTAATGGTATATTTTCAAACCGTTCACTAAAAAGGTTCCAAGCAACGTTGTAGTTATTATCGCAAACTTGTAACGAAATAATAAAATTTCTGTATGTTAGTAAGTTTGATATTTTCGTGAATAATCGATTTAAAACTGTCGCGAAAAAAGAGCCATTGGTCGAAAGATCCATCAAACGTAGGCAAATTCATAGGAAGTAGTTGAATATTGTTTAAAATTGAGGTTTCACTTGCTTGTGAACTGCGACCATCATCGTCACTGTCCTGCAAAGTACGAGAATCTATAAATTGTTTGACCTCGGCGGTAATTTGGTAAAAATCATCCTCAAATGTTTCTCTTTCGGGAGCATGTATCGTAGAGTAATTTTTTTCAAAGTCAGAATCAGCAGTTTCAACAAGCAATTGAGCCTCGCTCCAAAAGTAATTCGGCATTAGTTAAACGATTTTGTAAATCTACTAAATTGACAGACTGAGTGTCCTTATTTTTGATTTTGATTGATGAAATGATTTTTAAAACGGGTCAAAGCACTTTTTGTAGAAGTTTAACTTTGTTTGGATCATCTATTGTAAAAATAGAAAAAATATATGTAACTTAAATGTTAAACTCTGTAAAACCCGTTTAAAAAAACAATTTTTATTTCAAAAATTAATCTTAACAGTAGAAGATCTGATTCTAAACTAACTACCTGGTTCACACGCAAAAGGCACTTCGGCGACGGAAAACGCTGATGTTGCTTGTTCGCTGGTTCAAGGTTGGCTTGCCTACGTGAGAACGATGAAGGTTATCATAATAACACGGGATAAGGTGTCCGATAACTCTTCCACCCTTAGAAGGAAGCATCCCCTGGGAGGCTGATTTTCTTTGCTACTTCTTCTGACTTGACTTCTTGCACCACGGCAGGGTTTCTTCCTTTCTTCCATTTTAGTACCAAGCATATAATAGTGGCTATTATCGAAATATACCGGATGACTGTCCTGATGCTAGGAATGTGAAGTTGGACCGGTTCTTCATCCGCAATTGGTATAATGGCATTTGCAGGTATACCCTTAAAATCTAATTTTTAAGGTCCATTTCAAATTTTGGGCCACCATGTTTTTGTTTACCCAATTGCTGGCCAAAGTCGACAATTAAAGGCTTTTCGTGACTTGCCTCCTGAAATGAAACTTCTTTGCCCCCTAAACGATATTTTGCAAACGTCTTTTTTGATAAGGAAAACCTTTAAGCGAATATGTGTCTATTGACTTTTCGCATTCGACTTCGATTTTTTCCTCTATTGGAAAGACTGCAAGATACTGGTTTATTTCAAAAATTTGTTCAATGTGATTTTCGGGTATTTTGAGTTCGGCAAAAACGCAATTACTTGAATTTTGATTGACTAGAATATTGTCTTCGCAACGTGCTCTGTAATTAGCCAGGTTGTTTTTCGGACAATGATACCATTTACCTTTAGTGCACTTGTCGAATAGAGGCTTTATTGAACCGTCGTTTTTATTTTGGAGTATATAATTAGTATTTAGTATTATTGTGAAAAAGTCATGTTTTGAAGGAATAGGCAGTATATAGAATAAGTTAAATTCATTATCAAAATCAATAGGAATGGACAAGAAATAGATAATTTGTCTATTTTGCAATTGATTTTTAGAAGAGATTCGAAATTTAAGATGTTTTCGTATCTTAGGTCGTAAGGTAAAGAATTTTGATAGTGAATGCGATTCTTTCAATTTTATGGAAAGTTCTTGAGAGTTTATTATACTAGGATGTAAGGTGTTTAATTTACAAATTTACAATATTGAATTTTCGATATCTTGGAGTGTGTTAAATATTGCGTTATACAGGATGTTTAGCTGGTTAAACAAGTCTTTTGCAAGTAAAACATTATTTTTAGAATTCTCCTTAACAATTTGGTGAAGTTGCATTATTCGTGATTTAAGAGCTATTTCGTTATGTTGGATATTTTGTACTGTCGAATTAAAATTATCAATTATTTGTTTACAGAGTATTGATATTTTAATTGACTTTGTAAGTTATTTTCGTTTTTCTCGAAATGATTTAAAAATTTGTATATTTTTTCACCGTCAGAGGCGTCTAGATTCCCTGTAATGCTCTTAATTATAGAACCAAATCCATCGATTAAACCTCTTTTCGAGATTTTTTCCGTGAATTCTAATGTTATTTAGTTTTTCTAAAATAAATATTATACTGTACCTAATTATCTTATCGTAGTTTTCTAATTCTTTACTTAACATGCTATCATTAATATAACTAAATCTAAGTTTCTCATACTGCATATTTAACTTATCATACTCCTCGTATAATGGTTGGATATTATAATAATGTACAAAAGTTTGTTCGCTTCTCTGAAGACGTGCAGGGCCCAAGTCTAGGTTTTCGGTTACGTTTCGGATTTCTGTCCCTTGTCCGAGGGCGAGCAACCTGAAATAATTTGGTAAGAATGAGCTTTCTTCTTTTTTGGTCTTTTAATATTTGAGGCGTGAATTTTTAATGTTTTATTGCCGTGAGTAGGTGCAATTTTGGCAGTTTTAGTATTTGGATCTACTGAAACAATATTTTCGGGTTTGTATTTGTTCTTTGTTTTGCTTTGTCTTTGGGTATTTTTAACAAATACTTTTTCGGGGATTTCTGGAAGTTTCTCGCGATTTTCGTTAACTTTCTTTATCGAGCTAATTTTTTTGCTTTGAATGTCCTCGTTAATTTTTTGGTATAATAGTCTGACTTTTTCTTTATGATTTTCGACATAGTTATTAACTAGCTGATTTTCTAAGTCAATGTTAAAAGGGGATTCTGTGTTTAATGTCCAGTTATAATTTCATATGGTTTCAAGTTCGTAACGGAATGAATAGTGTTATTATATGCCAAAAGGGCATAGTTTACCTTTATTTCGATAGGTTCCGATTTGTATTCGCTCTGATTAGTTAGTAATCTCACGTGTTCGATCGAGGTTGAGTGGAAACGTTCGATTGACTACTGATAAAATGAACTTTTATTTTATGTGTTTTAAGTAGTTCTTGGACTACAGTATTTTTAAATTCGTTCCCGTTATCTGAAATGATTTGTTCGGGTATGCAGTGGTGTGTGTGAAATATTTAACGAGCTTATTAGACACTTCGATGCCTTGCGCAGAGTCAAGTTTATATGCTTGTGCATATTTTGAAAAGGAATCAATTATTGTAAGAAATTTGCAATTTTCAAAAGAAATAGTGTCTACTATGTACTATGTACTATTTGGAATGGTCTAGTGGCTGTAGGCGTAATGTTGTATTCGACTCTTATGGGTCTGCGGTCGTATTTTGTAATTAAACAAAGTTCGCAATTATTTAAGAAATTTTGGAAAGTTCTTTGCTGGTTTGGCCAGTAGTAAGTTGATTTTATTTTTTTTTTAGTTTCTTCTATTCCTCTGTGGTTAGTCTTTCCTTCATGATGGTTTCGTATAATTTGATCTATTTCCTCTTCGGTTGTGACGTCAATCGATTTCATCGTACACTTTATTAGTTTTATTTGCGAATTTTTTAAGTATTGTTGAAGAACATTGCTAAATGTTTCGTATATAGGGTCTTCAAAATATACATAATATTTAGTATGTTAAAAATTTAACAATATCTTGTTCTTAATTATTTTAGGAAAGTTGAATGAGAGTGCGTTGTTTTGTTTTAAATAGTTTTATAATGGACGATTCTGCGGGGTTAAAGTTTACCAGAGAAATTATGATTTGATTTTTTCCGTAATCTACTGGGCAATCCACGATTGGAATACCGATAAGTGGGTTTTCGTGACTAGAGTGTACCGTGGCGTCATCTGCTACGGCGTTCAATTGATTGTCTAAGTCTCCCGCTTCTGCAATTACTGACTCAGCATTTTCATTTTCCAATTCCCTATGAAAGTTTTCCATATATCCGAAAATATCTTGTATTAGTTTCGATGATCCTGTTTCGTTTAGGTTGAGTTCTATACGGGATAAGGCATCTGCGTTTTTGTTCAGACTACCTTTTTTGTATACAATCTCATGGTCAAACTCTTCAAGTTTTGACCAACTTGGAATTTGGTTCTTTCAGAGAAAACAGCCATTGTAGTGGTTTGTGGTCTGTAACGATTTTAAATTTTCGTCCGAATAAGTATGGTCGGAAATATTTTGTCACTCACACTATTGCTAATAATTCTTTTTCGATCGTTGAATAATTTATTTCCGATTCGCTAAGTGTTCTGCTAGCGTACGCCACTGGTAAATCTGAAACAATTTTTCCTTGTGACAATACGGCTCCTAACGCAAGATTACTTGCGTCTGTTGTCAGTATAAACAATTCTTCGAAATTAGGATATTTTAATATGGGTTCATTAGATAATAGCTGTTTACATAGTTCAAAACAGCTGATATAATCGGGGTCTTTTCCATTGATGATAGCGTCCTTCTTTAACCGTTTTCTTATTGGTTTAGTGAGTTTTGCGAAGTCTTTAACGAATTTTCTGTAGTAGCCTAATAGACCGAGAAAGCCTTTTAATTCTTTAGGATTTTTGGGAATTGGGTATTTTTGTATAGCGCGTATTTTATCGGGATTTGGTTTTATTTCTTTCGGTGTTACGATGTGTCCCAAATATGCCACTTCCTTCCTAAGAAATTCTAGCTGTCTCTAGTCTAGTCAGCTTGTCTAGCTGTATCTTAAAGTTTGCAGTTCTTAGGCGTTCAAATGCCTCTCTAAGCCTTAGTATGTGTTCTTGTAAGCTTGTAGAGAATATTATAATATCATCGAGATATACTAAACATCTTTCATTTTGAACACCTCTCAAGATATTGTCCATTACCCTTTGGAAAGTTGCTGGTGCACTTCTTAAGCCAAAAGGCATACGCAGATATTCATAATGGCCCTGCTCGGTATTGAACGCTGTCTTTTGTATGTCTTCGGCCATTTCTATTTGACGGAATCCCGACGCCAGGTCCAAGGTTCCAAGGAGTAAATCGGCAATATTTGGTAGCGGATATCGATCTCCTCTCGTTTTATCGTTCAATTTACGATAATCTACCACAATTCGCAATTTCCGATTTCCTGATGTATTAATCTTTTTGCGAACTACCCAGATCGGTGAAGACCGTGTATTTCAGGGTACCTGTACGATTTTGTATACACCGGTATTTCGTCTTTAGTCTTAATAAAATGTTTGACTTCGTTAGTAAAGGTCAATTGATTTCCTTCGATATGAAAGATGTCAGAATATTCCTTAACTAGGTTTAAGATAGCTGAACGCTCCTCAGGATTCATGTGTTCAGTCCTAACTTTTGAAATATCGAACCTACATTTTTCCGTGTAATATCGATTTAAATTAGAACTAAACTGGTCCCTACATTCAAATTGATTAAAATCAATAACATCGATTGGTTCTAAAACTTCGAGTTTTTTTGAATTTTCCGAGGGATTTAAAATAGTACATATTGCCTCGTATTTATTTGCACGCGTCACACATTCCGGTATTTCCACTCTACATGTTTTCATATATGGTATAACAACGTCACCGTTTTCAATGTTATTTACTCTTATCTTAACTACTTGCTCACAGCGTGGTCGTAATATGATGTTATTAGAGAAAACGTTCCTACTTTCGAGGTACAATATATTTGCGTGACTTTCAGGTGTAACTAGTATATTTTTATCGAGAATAATATTAGCATTTAATAATTTTAAATTATCTATTCCTAATAGACAATCGAATTGGCTTTGAAAATTAAACAGATAGAATTTTAAACACTTTTTGTTTTTCCCGAATATTTTTGAACATTATAACAGCGCTAAAGTTTTCTATAGATGTACAGTGTGCTTTAAAAATTTTAAATGGATCCTTTTTTATTGAATTTTTATAATATTTTTGAGCGATTTCAGGTCGTATAAAGGATTTTGTACTTCCCGTATCGACTAAAACTTTTAAGTTGTTTTCTGGGAAAATAATAAACGGTAGTTTGTTCTCGTTTAGATACAGGTTCATTAGTTCTAATTTTGGGGGTTGTGGTTCTCCAGAATTTCCGTTATTTCCGGTATATTTGTTTCCGAGGCTGATGGGTGAAAAAACTGATCGATTAGTTCAGTATTTTCATCCTCCTAATACTCTTCTGAATATTCCGCTGGTTGGTCTTCGATATTATACAATTCTTCTACCACGTAATTAGGCCTTGAATTTGTTTGCCTAAAATTTTGGGAATTTGTTCTAAAATTATGATTGGGTTGTCTAAAATTTTGATTGCTTTTATTTGGCCTGAAAGTATTTACTGTTGAAATACTCATGGGTGTTGGTTTAGGTAAATTTAAATATTTATTTATTTTGGTTTTCACCGAGCTTCATTCAGATTATGCGGATTTTTGGTTCTCATTAAAGAGGCAATGGTATCTTTGAGGCCTCTAAGTAATACTCTTAAAGCTAACGCATTATGATATTCTTTAAGTATCAAACATGCATTGTTTGCACTGTGTGTTGTAATATAAGAACAAATTAAATTAAGTATTTGTTGAATTTTTGAATAAAACTCGAAAGGAGATTCGTTTTGTTGTTGCTTATAGTCTGCCAATTCAAGAGCTAAAGTGAATAAATCTCTTTTATCCGCATATGCGTGAATAAGAGATGTTTTTAGGTCATCGAATTTTCGTATGACACAAGAAGAAATATTAATGGCAGCTTCGCCTTTAATTTTTGAAATTATACAAGACATAAGATATTCATTTTGAAAATTATCCTCATCCTCAGTATCGTAAAATTTCGTTACTAATTTTTGACAAATCTCTAAAAATCTAGGGAGAAGCTCTGCTTCACCACAAAAATCTGGGATCATATTTAAATATTCAGATTTTAATGTTGGGGTGCCATTTTTATTTTAATTTGGCTTAAAGAAGTTTCAATAAAATCTAATTCTTTATGAAATTTGTTTTCTTCAAAATTTTTTGTAATTAGGGATCTCGAACGTGATCTACTTTTTCTTGAACGATTCAAGAGGGGTGAGTCAGAATCAGAATTAGATGAACTACTAGATTTACTACACGGGCCTCTATAATACATAAAGAGCACTTACAGTGTTGGCATCAAAATCTCCATGAAATAATCCAAAAGCACTGATTTTCCTTCAGAAACTCTTCTTACTAGGTTACTTATCCCTTTCGCCTAGCTGGACACTTATATCACGAACTTAGAGAGTTTTTTATACACCGCGATGGTATAAAAAAATGTTCGAATTTTCGATTGGTCTTTTAGTTGTTAAAACAAACCGGTATTATGTCTCTTAATGCCGTTTTGACCAATCCTACCGACTGCGCCACTTAAATGTTAAACTCTGTAAAACCCGTTTTTAAACAAAACAATTTTTATTTCAAAAATTAATCTTAACAGTTCAAGATCTGATTCTAAACTAATTACTTGGTTCACACGCAAAAGGCACCTCGGCGACGGAAAACGCTGATGTTGCTTGTTCCCTGGTTCAAGGTTGGCTTGCCTACGTGAGAACGATGAAGGTTATTATAATAACACGGATAAGGTGTCCCATAACTTGTATGTAAATAAACCAAAATTCAATTCAAAATAAAATGTAGTTAAGTATATAAATGTCGCAAAAGTTTTGTAAACAGCTTCAAATAAGTATGTAAGCGTTCAAAAATTGGCGTAAATGTATATGTGTAATTAAAAATGTATGTAAAGTGCGTAAAAAAGTGTCGAAAATGGCTCAAAACTGTACGTTAGCAGCCCAAAATGTCAATAAATGTATGCCTCGGTGGATAAAATAGCAAATGTTTGCGTCAAAAAGGTGTGTATCAAAACGTAAAGGCAAATATTTGCTTTATCCGTAATGTAAAGTACAATAAAGCATGCAAGAATGCCAAAAAAATGTCAAAGGGCATACAAAATTAATAAATGTTAATTTCAAATTGACAAAGCAATCAATAAAAATCAAATGAAACTTGTAATTGTAGTTAAAAAATTATGTAAAATCAATGAAGTAATGCTAAAGCCAAAAAATGTTTAAAATTAAATAAAGAACCCCAAATAGAAGCCTTTAAGCCAAATAAATAGAACGAACTGACCTGCACTCCAAAAACAGCTTGTAAATCTCCAGCTCCTCGAAGATAATGCCCATCCGCTGGCAGTAAACAGGCAAACATAGCGCCATAACTTCGTCGAGGTGTTATCAATGGAAGCTTTCCGAACGACAAAAGTTGCAACGGCGTCGTACCAGGTGAAATTGGCAAACTTCTTTTATGGTGTAATAAAATGCAAATGCTGGTATTTCTTTAAATAATCCATACACGAAGGACCATGTTGAGTAAGAAGTGAAAGATTTTAAGAATTTCTCGTTACATTAATTATTTATTCAACTTCTTACAAAATTTCAGTAGTAAGGTTACAAAGTCGTGCGTAAAAAAATGAGTCCCTATCCTGCAGTTCACTCTGCCAATGTTGTAGAAAGACTCTAGACTCTGACTCTAGCGCGTGCGGCAACAGCAATCGCGGAGAGGGGGTCGTCACGTAGCAGGATTTCGACCTGGCTTTGGTGGGGAATACGAAGCGGACGTGCAATGATTCTAGCATAGGGAGTGTAAGTAGTTTTTGTCACAACAGTTACCGAGCCATAAAACACAAGTTTCAAAAATACCTCTACTAGATCACATTAATTAATGTTACATCCTCTCCATTTATCACAATTTTTGAACCATCAAATAAAGGTATTTTATTTATCTTCCAATTAGACAATCGAAATATTTCCCTTACTGATTTTTTCACCTTCTTAAGCTTCAGGACCCATAACTTATTGTATTCTGGCGAATTATATACAGCGTGTGAGTGGATTTAAGTAACATATGAATAACTTTTTCATAATTGATTTTATTATTATTAATCTACATAAAAACTCTTGGACAATAGGACAAAAATAAGTTTGGAGACAAAAAATATATGTAATATTTTTCGCTTTGAAATATATATATATATATATATATATATATATATATATTTATAATATATAAAACTGTACTTATTAATTGTAAATATTCAAATCCCAGTAGAATGATATACGAGACAAACACTGCACAAAATCAGTATTATGTTATTGCGTGAGGTAAATTACGACATCATACACCCGAAATGTATCGCAGCCGAAACTAACAGCTAACCGTATTTATTCTGAAAAAATGAATTTTATACCAGCGCAGTACCTACTTTTTTACTACTTTTATTTAGATCAAAATACAAGAGTTCTAACCACACTACACCACAACTGGTTACGTTCTGGACGCGCGTTTCGCTAACCAAGTTAGCATCATCAGCAGATGATATAAACTAAAGTAACTTATCCTAATCGAGACTATTTATAGGTAAATGTGGTCACACTTGGTTGCAACCGACTGCACCGTTGTCAAGTAAATAATAGAGGGGACTATAGTGAATAGGCCCTCTATCTTTATTTAGTGCTTTCTTGCCACGTTTAACTATTTCTATCCTCTCAAATGCATCCAATAATTATTATTAGATACATTTTTAATCAACTTAAGATTATGTATTCCTATTCGGTGATTGTTTTCCAAAGCATGTTAGGCAACGCTTGACTTTTCTGTTCTTCCGTATCTTAAACGTGCCATGTGTTCTTTAAAACGAATGTTTATGGAGCGTTTAGTTTGCCCAACATATTTTAGATCGCAGTCATTACAGCTAATTTCATAGATGCCACTCCTCTCCCTTAAGTCGACTTTGTCTTTAGGGTTTCCAAGGAGATTTTTCAAACTGTTCTCCGTTTTGTAGCCTACTCTAAAACCTACGTTTTTAAATACTTTTTCTAGACCTCTCGTATATCTGGGATCACACGGGATTACTATGAATTTATTGGAAGCCTCAGGTATTTGAAGAGTAGTGGCATCTTGTAACATTTTCTTATGCTTATGTCTATTTACTAATTTATGTACAAAATTAAAATTATATCCATTACTTTTAGCTATATTTTTAATTCGATTCATTTCATTGTTAAAACGTTCTTTACTTAATGGAAAACTGACTAACCTGTGAGTTAAGAATTGGAATGCTGCCATTTTATGTTGACGGCAATGAAATGAGTCGGATGTTATATACCTATCAGTATTAGTAAATTTCCTATAAATATCAAATTCTAATTTATCGTTATTTCTAATAACTAACGTGTCGAGAAAAGGTAATTGACCACTGTTCTGCTTTTCGTACGTAAAATTAATGGAAGGATACTTATTGTTTAATGGATATTTATTTCATAAAATTAAAAATATTGTACTTACGTCTATAAATTCCACAAGATAATTTTCTTCGCTGGTTTTTAGATAGTTTCTATGAATCCCACATATTTCAACAATGTCGCTCATTAAAATTTTAAGCTGATTATAGGTACAATCTCCAAGCGTAGTTGGTAAATGTGTTTGATATGCTTGCACAGCAATATATAGTATTTGATATACTGATAAAAGCTTCTGATTTATTAGCCGTGGGTTTAGCTGACTGGCAACACGCAAGTCTTTAAGCTAAAAAAATAATTTGTAGATATACAGACTGCGTCAAAAAATACTGGCATCTCAAAGCTTTATTGCATATTTAAATTAACCAATAAAAAAATTAAGGTTACCTATAACTAAGCCGTAGAGTTCCTGAAATATTTTTTAAATTAAAATGTTTTATTTTTTTAACTGTAAATGATATCGAGACTAATAACTCTAACCAGATGAACAACATGTAGTAAGTCAATTTTTATTTTTTGGAAACGAAAAGTAAAAACTCAATGTTTTCAAATACAAGGTTTAATATTATTCAAAAAAAATCCAAGATGGTAGCATATAAAAAAAACAGGATAATTCAATAAAAAGTACTCTTAAGAAATCATGGTTCTTGGGATTAGACCGTGTCAAATTGGAATTACTATCCGACGTTTCACCTTCAATGGCACGAGGCATCTTCATGGATCTTTACTTCACGGCATCTGAACACTAAATGAGTTCGGAGAGATTCAGGCAACGCTACAGTCGTCATGGACCGAACGGACTACAGAAAAGATAGCCCAACTTTTCGACAACAACACCTATAAGGTTATGCAGACAGGCTCTACAAGTAGAATAGAAAGACGCATCTGCAATCTGATTAAAGCTTCTAGTCTACCACCAGTGGAGAAGAAATCATTAAGACCAAGCAGCTCCAAGATTCCCAGGTTCTACGGTCTTCCCAAGATACACAAGAACAATGTACCACTTCGACCGATCATGAGTGCAATAGACTCGCCCACATACAAACTAGGCTAATATCCATTCACAGGAAAAACAGATTCTTTTATAAAAAACTTTGCACATTTCTTAAAAAAACTTGAGGATATCCGGTTGGATCCCGGAGATATTTTGGTCAGTTTTGATGTAGAATCACTAAACACAAATGTTCCTGTCAATGACTCAATTTCCATTATATCAGACATATTGGATCATAATTATCTTGAAAAGAACCTAATAGACCCAGTAGAAGCTTGTCTTACATCTACTTATTTCATTTTTCAAGGAACTTTTTTCCTATATTTAAAAATTTTAAATTTATATTTAAAAGTCCTTCAGCTTTCACAATCCAGTGTGATAAATAAAAAGAAGTGTCTTAAAATAAAGACTTCAAATACAAAGTAACACCTTTTTTCGAGATACAAATTATACTCGTATTCCTATATATCAGTCTGATTTTAAATGAAAGTTTCACTTTTGTCGCTTCTAGAGCCAGTACAGAGTTTTTTTGGAACTACTAAAAACACTCACGTGAAACAAGAAACTTAGTAAATAAAGTAAACCAAAATCAAATTTCCAAAAAGACGGCCATGTATCCTAATACAGAATGGCGGCAGAGAGTTCCGTTTTATATTTTACTAAGTCGTCTAATACAGGGTGGTGTCTAAAATACTAATGAAAAATATAATATTAAGTAAATTAAAAAGAAATAAAATATACTTTTTTTTCTGGCGTAGTAACACACAGGATATCTCATTTAAGACAAAAAACGAATGTCTTGCAATTGTTTTCTTTCTTCTAGTCGTCACGATGCCTATGGAGGAAACGGCGTCGTTTTTATATTACGATTTTCAAAATAAGTCTTTACACCATTTTTTACAACCTCGTTAATTTACGAGAAAACTAATATTACTGCATTAGTCACTAGTTGCCGCAAACGCAAGATCGTCGAATTTTTTATAACAATTAAACACTGGTATTACTACGGTATTAGGTAAATTAAATCAAATAATTTTAACAATATATAACGGCCACTGCAAACAGAATAAATCTCCCAGTTTTTAATATACGATTTATAGAATCAATGAACAATGAATATTCCTTTGTCTCTTTGTTCAGCCGGGAATGAATTGCCGTTAAAATAGTAAAGTGAACAACTACAGACTCCAGCGCGCAATAGTCGCTTATTCGACGCTTTAACATATTTAGTTCAAAACTTCGCCAGCGAGAAAATGGAAGAACGCGCTTTAGTACTATCCCGCTTGGAGAAAATATGATCGTAATCTAAAGCAGACTGTTACAAAAATAACAGGGTCGATTTTATACCTATTACCGTAATAATAAGTTACATGTTTGGAACGCTGTTATCTTAAATACCGACAAACTCTAATTAAAACTAACAGGGTTTTATTTTCCGTTATTTTGTTTTAAATATTTTATTTATTTGACTTGGAGCATGTGTAATAAATCAGGACACGCACCCAAATTACCTTTAACTTCTCTTTTCCTGAAAAGGAATTAAATTTCTATTTATAATTCGATATTTTAATGCAAATCTCCTAAAAAATAGTTTTAGCATTTTGGGTTTGGTCGTCAAAGTGTTAAAAATTGATAATAAAAAATGTTTATTTCCATAACATTTTCCTTTAACTACTATAATCGAATAATATACCAGTTCCCCGATTTCCGTCTACAAAACGGTGTCATTTGACCCACATTTACTAAAAGTATATGTATCGAGAAGCAATCGTAGAATAACAATTACAAGAGATTGTAAGAGGAGTTTGAGGTAGCCAAACTGTGGCAGAGATTTATTTTTTGGTTGCAGATTTCAAATTCGGGAAATCAGCAGCTAGTCCCGTCAATATTACAGGAATTCACTATTTAGATTTCTGTTATTTTATTATTTTCTTTGGATTACTTGTAGTATGGTAATGATCTAGAAAAGACTGTACTGTACTTTGGAACAAAAATTAATAATATCTGAAATATCGTTAAAAATCCTAAATAATTCATTACATTTTGGCAACTCTGTATCAAACGTTTATTTTTCACCGAAATATGCCTTTTGCTCTAACCTCAGGGTTCGATAGTACGTGACGAAATTTTCTGGCGTAGAGTAAATTATTTAAGGTTTAGATTATATAATTTCTAGTAGTAATAGTGAAGCGAAAAGCTTTCTGTACGCACTTAACCAGTATATTCTTTCTTTATCTTTCAACGCCGTGGACAAAATACCACTTGTTTACTAAAATGTATGCTATTGTACCTTGGAACAAAGCGACGTCGTGAACCATGAACATGATTTTTCCTTTTCAATAAAAGAAATTGGAAATAGGTATATTTTTTACAGAATGTCTAGAAGTAAACTTGGAAAAAAAGACCAGCAGTTGATGCTGCTTTACTTGAACGAGCTGTTGAAGCTGTTATGTCCGACAATAGTATTTCATTAACGGAAGCATGCAAAGTATTTAAAGTTTCTCTGGCAACTTTATCCAGACATTTAAAAGAATTTAGGGAGTCTGGCAAACCAAGTATTTCCATATTCCATAAAACTTGACATAAAGGAGGTATTTACTGAAGCAGAAGAAACCAGTTTTGTAAATTATATAAAAAATATTGCTAGAATGCAATATGGCCTGAGTAAAAACTGTGATCGTGGGCTAACCTACAAATTGGCAAAAGCAAATAATAAAAACGTTCCTCCTTACTGGGACAAAAATGAGATTGCGATTTTGCGCTGGTTTATGAAACGTCACAACAATATGCCTTTAGTGAGGAAACCTGTAGTTTCGATGAAAACAACGTTAGTGGTACGCCCCCTGGAACCATTGGAGATGCAAATCTCTCTGTGGGTACTGAAGCCCTTTTTCTAGTATTTCTAAAACATTTTGCCTCTCACGTGAAACCCTCAAGTGACCAACGCGCTACTCCTTATGGAGCCACGAATTTATCCCTTCGATCGGTGCGTTTTTTCGGAGCAAGACGTCATGGTATCATATGCAATACACCGGCCTAATGAATTAGCACTTCCTACTGGTGTTCCCCCAACTAGCAATTGTAATACCAGTTCATGTTCAGAGCCAAATCCAGGACCGTCCTGCCGAGAAAGGACACCTTCTGTAAATCTACATAATTCTAGTTTTGTTTTCCTGGATCTAGTTTGTCTATGCCCAAAAGCTGCGCTCAAAAAGAATTCAAGAAAAGGTAGAAAACTAGGAGACACTCTCATTGTTACAGACAATGGAAGAAAATTGAAGAAATTAAACAGCGAAAACAAAGAAAAACTCCAGCTCAAAGCAAACACTAAGCGTAAAACAAAAGTTTTTGATAGTGATTCCGATGATAAATCCGGAGAAATGATTGAAGAGATCACCAATTTTGAAGAAGAAGAGCAATTTATTTCGACCTCATATGCTATGGGTGATTATGTTCTATTTAAATTTCCCAAGAAAAAGTGTTTGACAGGGTACTACATTGGAAAAATTATCTCTAAGGATTTATCCAACAGCGAGTTTAAAATCGAATTTTACAAGCGGCTTAGAAGCGGCAGCAGTAAGTTAAAGAATCTGAACAAATATATGATGCCAATGACAACGACTTGGTTATTAACCTGCCTCCACCAGTTCCAATGACAGGTTCTGAAAGAGTAGCTAGACAGTTACGGTTCTAAATTGATTTTAAAGATTATAACTTAAAATGAAATAACATATGTTTCTGTATTTTGATCTTCTGTAATAAACTTTAATAAAAAAATACAACGCAATGTGTTTCTAGGTACAATACCGTTTATACCATAAAACATTGTACTTTATAATACAAATTAATTAATTTGACACAAAAGTTGAGTAATTAAGCCACTTTTAATGTTATACTATTATGTAAGTTGTTAGTATACTTCTATAAAAAATATTTCCCGACAGCAACTACTTTTATGTTGGTTACAGAACGAAAACATTAGAAAAAGTTTCCAAAGTATAACAGTCTCCCCTATTATAGCAAAGGTAAAAGACCTATATATAGTTATGCAATACATAGGCATTCTTAACACAACAAGAACAAATATTAATGTTATGTTAAATACAACCAATAAAACTATCGTATATGGTTAAATCTTTAACTTAAATTTCACCAGTGTGATATCTTTCAGCACCTAGGACTATGAACTTCTTGCAGAAAGCAATTGATTACATCAGGTTTCTAACTTTTCCTGATAAAGATCGGTATTCCAAGAGATGATCGAGTACGATAATGCAATATACACGAGTATCAGTTGAAAATATTTGAGAACTTTGAAACTCTAATTTTACATTAATTGTACTATTATTGAGAGCTTCATCTTGTCTAGAGCAGTCAATTACAAATATACATCTGCTCGAAAACGTGGAAAAGTCTAGCAATAGTTCACTATTAACTTTTCCCATATAAGTTTTTTGAAATTTCGTCTACGTCTACTAAACTTATGCACGCTGTCTGCTTTTAAAATTCAAATTCGTAGGTTCATATGGGTAAACTTCAGAGTAGAGATGTGCAACTCAGGAGTGAACTGGCTCAAAGAATCTGTTAAGTGAGTCACTGAAGCAGCTCCGCGGATCCGATCTTTGTCGATTCTATCTCACCTCTCACTTACACCGTAACGGAGCGGGAACGACTTGCGACTATGAAGAGCCGCAGAGTCACCGACTGCCGAAAGAGTCGAATTGCATTCGTTTGTAACATTCTCGATACGTCACGACTTAGCGGTCTTAAATCTTTAGGTTTTATCTTTTTATTTCAGCTCTTTAGATGTTAAATAAATACAAATATAGATAATAGATATGGTTGGAACTGCCTATTGGTAAATACGCATACAAAATAAAGCAATTTACTATTTAAGAAAATAATGTAGGTTGAAAAATGCAATAAACTTAAATATTATTTATTTAACATTATGGAAAATATAACATATGATGAACATATGATGACTTTTTTCCGGCAATATCGTGAAGTCATTTTTAATATTAATTATACAAATATCTATAAGTTTTAATACCTAGTTTAAACGAAATAAATAAGAGCCTAATTTATTTGATAAATCTCCAATAGAAATTCTGCATAGTCAGACTGTATAACTTTAAAAATTACAAAACTTGACCAATTCGTCTCGGTGTTTCTTCGCCGTTCTAGCCGACATCCCATCAACTGTCTTTTTCAACTACGAGCCGCCAGGGTGGTAGAACTGGGATCCGGGAGTCAATTCATGAGTTAGGAGCCTTGTCAAACGACGTTAGGAGTGTATTTCGCTCCTTCGTTTCGCAGCTCAATTGAGCCGACTCAGTGAGCTGACTCAGTAAAGTGAGCCAGAGCCAGTGAGGCGCATCATCAAAATGAGTTACATGTTACATCTCTACTTCAGAGTTTAGATTCAGCTTAATATCCGTAATATGCAAAGTATCAAAGTAACAAATATCTTTTTTGAAATTATCTTTTCGCTATTTCTGGAAAAATACAATAACGTATGAAGCTATCTCAGATATAGATTTCACAGTCCATACATTTCTCTTTGTACTTCTTAGAGCTAGAAGTTCATGGATTTCCCAGCTTCTAAATCCCATCAGCATAGGTTTATTCTTTGTGATTTCATCAAAAAGTTTTAGTTTTAAGAATCGTTAGGATAAATATGTTTAACTTTCATCTCGAGATTAGAAATAGTTATCGTTGCCCTCTTTTCTCCTTGTGAGTTAGCATGCCAGTTATCATCGTTTCTAGAATGTACCATCTTAATTTTTTGTTTCCCCATAACCGCATTCTTGTAATCGGAAAATGTACTTAGCAGCAAGTTTAGCGGTATTAGAGTATTAAATTTCTTGGTGGTGACGTGAGATAATTTAAACGAATTATATGTTTGTATTCAAGTGTTTGCTTTAACGTTTGAGTGCTAACTGATGTAGTGACAGAAGTGTTACTTCTTACATAGTGGTTAAAAACAAGCTTTTTTTAAGTTCTAACTGAAATTAACTGGTGTCGATACCTGATCAAATATATTTATTGAAATATTTCTGATATTGCTTCTATTAATTGGGAGATAAATTAAGTTCCTAGGTTCTACGACTATGCTATATCTAGGATCTACAGATGGTATAAGCTCGTACGAATAATTCTGTGAGAGGGTAGACACTATTTATATTCAAAGCCCTTATAGTAGTAATATATATAAGTACAAGTTTCTCGAACACGAATTAAAACAAGTCAAAGGTGTTAAGTATTATGGTTATAGTGATAATGATACAGTAAAAGATCTAGAAAATGATCAAAAAGATCTGTGTTTATATTTGACGATATCCCCTGTGAGAATAAGATAGGAAATTATTTTCGCATGGACCGACATAACACTATATATTCCTTTTATCTTTGTCAGACATACTCGAAAATTTCTAAACAGCTAATCCGCGATCATGCTAACATGTTGATTTTATTTAAACAGGATGATTTAAACATCAAGCATGTATATGACGATCACGTAATTACCGAGATGTCTTTAGATACATTTAAAAACATTTGTGCAGAGAGCCGGAAAGATAGATATGGATTTCTGGTTATAATTAAGGATGATGACATTAACAAAGGTAGATACAGAGGCCAGTTTGATACCCATTTAATTCCCTAACTAGCTCACGTAGCTTAATATAAAGAGAGTATTGATACAGAACACACTGCCACACTGCTCTCATACCGTTTTTTTAAACAGGTTCGTTGTAAAAGCTGCTATCCCTAAACAGGTCCATTCTAAAAGCTGCTTAAAGTTGTTATTCCATAAACAGGTCCGCTCTAAAAACTGTTTTTCGTGAAACAGATAGCTGCTATTCAAAACTAAAAAGCTTAACAGTATATTAAATCCTATAACGGAACCTTTAAGTGAACTCGTAGAAAAGACTGAAAGAAAAAAAAAAGAATGAAGCTTAAACAAGTTAAACTTAAACTAGAATCGGAACATAAACTTTTAAAAACTTAACCCAAGTCGGCCATCGGTAGAACATGTATATACCGCAAGTACAAAAGAATCATATGATGAGGTTTTCCATGATTCGTAAGACTTCAAAGTATTACTCAAGAGAGTGTTGCCGAATATTTAGAACAGTATCCGGAAATAACGAAGTAATTTGTGACTAAATATCACGCAAAGTCAGATAAAATATATTATTCATATGTAAATAATGATGCAACAATTGATGCTTGGTCTATAGGTTCTTTTACACCTGAAGATGATATCGTGATAGAAAGTGTTAAATATCCTGGAGCACGAGGATTATATGAATTATTATTCTTAAAAGATCCTCACCCTAAAAATGATGATTCGAAGTATTTTCAAGGTATTTTAACAAAGACTAATACAGCTAGAAGAAACAATAACCCAGCAGTACAAATAAATGGTGGTAAGTCTGAAACATATAAATTACATGTAAAGCCAGTTCTCAAAACAGTAGATGCATCGACTTTTACCTCCTTCCCTGTCGCTTCCGAGATCAAGCCGCATCAAGAATGACTGGAACTAGAACTAAGACTAGATTAGGATTTTCTTTAGTGATGAACTCTAATCAAAAACCTAAAGAGTATACTAATTATAACGATGTGAATGAGCTAGTAGAAACATTCGTTAAACTAGACGGATCGCAGGAAGCGAATTAAATAATAATAATAATAATTAGAAGCTTTATTAAGGGAACTGGAAGTTACCAGAAGTTAATCATAAATTTGAGGTTCTCCATGAAGCTTTGGCCCGTCATTTTAGCAAAATAATGCATCATCAGGAGGCAACCCCCCCCATTCCTCATACACTAAAACCCTGCTACCCAAAAACAGTAGGAGAGAAGACCCGTCCCAGTACAGGCCCATCACCTGTTTGCCCACCATGTACAAGATCCTAACAGGATGCATTGCAAATCGTATCTATCACCATATTGACATATACCTTTAAAAAATCATGATTCTTGGGATTAGACTATGTCAGAATGGAATCACGTTCCGACGTTTCGCCTTCGATTGCATGAGGCATCTTCAGGGATCTTCACTTCACGAGATCGGAACACTGAATCTTTCGTTTTAAGTCATAACCTATTAGCCGAGGAACAGAAGGAATGCACTCGCAACCATCAAGGATACAAATAACAACTTATCATCGACTCTGTGGTACTTAGACAGGCACAGAAAAAAACGCAACATACACGCTGATTTTATAGTCCATAAAAGTTTGACAGTGTATCACATTCCTGGCTCATACACGTACTAGGAATATACAAAATTCACTCTATAATTATCAACTTCCTGGCAACTATTAAGCACCAGTGGAGAACGAACTTGAGGATCTATAGTGGCGATCAATCTCTTACTACCGATGAGATACTCATCAATAGGGGAATTTACCAAGAAGACTTATTAAGTCCACTTTGGTTCTGCTTAGCGATGAACCCTCTTTCCACATTTCTAAACAATACAGGACATGGCTTCAACATCAAAGCCAATAGAGACGATTCCCGAACCATATCCCACCTTCTGTATATGAATATATTAAGCTCAATGATGGAAACCATAACCAACTAAAAAGCGATGTTACCAAGGAGGAAGTTCAAGCGGCGAACCAAGGAGGAAGAAATACCCAGGATTCCACAACAAGCTAGACTGCTCCAGGACAAGCAAGGAAAGAACAAGATGAAAGATCAGTACGATCAAAGAGTGCGAGGTCTTCTAAAGAGTGAATCTGATGAAGATGAAGAAGAAGATGAAAAAAAAATCAAATTACAGCAATTAACACCTTTGCTATGCCAATGATGACCATATACAAGTCACACCACCCAAGGTCATCAACTCTCCGAATGACCTTACCACGAAGAGAAGGTGAAAGATCCCTTGTTGACTTGATCAATTCGCACTCCCGGCAGCTGCAAAAATTGAGAGATTTCTTCACCAACAAGGCACAAACATCAAGCCTCCACTGCATAGTTACCTTAAGTGACAACTCGTACTCTCCACTCAATCTCGCAAGTGACAACATCATCCTAAAGTCACTTTCAGACCGTGACAAACAAAAACAGTAAGCTCAAATAGCACTGCATGGCCGACATCACAATGACTTGAATCAGCCACACTTAGATAAGGAAGCATCCAACAGGTGGCTGAAGAATGGACAACTATTCCCAGAGACAGAAGGATTTGTAATGGCAATACAAAATCAAGTTATTAACACACGGAATTACACACATTATCAAAGACCGGTCCGTTGACTCCAATAAGTGTCGAAAATGTAGCGAGAGATCAGAGACTATACAACATATAACATCTAGCTGCACTTACCTAGCAAACCCGGACTATCTCCAGATCATAACCAGGTGTGTAGCATCATTCACCAGAAGCTTGCCAATAAATACGGGCTCCTGAATACCTTTGTGCCCTATTATAAATACCAACCTAACCAAGTTCGGTGCTTGAAAATGATGCCTTCAAACTGTACTACGACCGGGCAATTATCACAAACAGACGGGTGACGAATAATCGGCCTGATGTGGTAGTGTTAAATAAGGAAACAAAGACAACTTATTTAGCAGATGTTGCTGTACCTAAGAACAACAACGTGTTGGATATATATCAAGAGAAAAAATCCAAATATGCGGAGTACTTGCCACATGGTGAGAAAATTCTTACAGGATAACACAGAACTAATAAAAACCAGCCCACTCCTTTTGATGCTTGCATCCGGGGTGGGCTTGGAACCCAATATTTGTTGAAAAATTGATTGTCAATTTCGGTAATAATAATAATTATTATTATTATTAACAATTGCCAAGTCACCATCATATGATCCTTAACTTTTGACCAAAACTTAAAGTCAATCGAATAAGTAGTTTTTGAGCATGTTTTACCAATCACTGACAAGAATTCGTATGTCAATTTTGAAAAAAAAATCGGAAAAATATTGAAGTTTGACAAGGTAAGTAAAGTGAGTCGTTCTTTTAAATAAAAATATTGTTATATTAAATATTATTTATTGTATTATTTATTGAACTTAGGAAAAAATCCGACCAAATGTCCCTCCTGCATTTAATTTTTCTTATAGAAAAATTGAAATATCTACACGTTTCTTAGAAATTAACAAATAGCATTCGCGCAAGTGGGAAAATCGTCGTTTTCGACTCGGATTTTTAAAACAACTAACGCTCATGCTAAACAAATTACTAAGAACCTTTTTTTTCTTCAAATTTTTCCGAAAAAAAATAACTAGGGATTTTACTTCCCTTTTACGAGGGAAGTAGAAATGTATTTATACACGAAAAAACAAAATAAAATTGGTGTCAAATTAGAGTGGAAAAATATATTTATATAATGATAAAAGAAAACAACTATATTTAGCCAAAAAATTTATGTATCTTTAAGCAAAATATTACCATTTTTAATTCACAAACTAGTAAAAATAAATTTTAATTATGTAAATCATATTAAAATATTATATAAATGTATTAATTGAATTTCCAACTACAAATTCAATTCAGTTAAAAAAAAAGGAAAAAGTACAGAACCAGTGTAGGATTGAACCCCTTCATCTTGATAACAGGATAGTACGTAAACTAACCCAGCTATCAGAGCTTTCACAAAATTTTTGTAATCGGTTGTATATTACCCGTCAATTTTGACATTTTAAAATAGTTTTTGTTATGACAAAAACACGTATTAGCAAGATTAAATAACAAAATGGGTAAAATTATTACATCAAAGGGTTACTTTGTACCCTTTGAAACGTTAAATTTATTTCATTAAAAATATGTAATTCAATACACATAATAATTAGTACAACATTACTATACATTAGAACATTAAGTTTTGGAAATTAATTTAAAATGTTCGGCGTTTTTTATTTTATTTACTCAACATTTGGCTTTTGCTAATAATATTTTCCATTAATTTCTTACTAGCACTTTACAAAACAACATGGCAAACTGGTTAAGAAAATAGTTACTTAAAGTTTTCGGAAAGTTAGCACATAAACCAAGAACTTTTTGTTTTGCATAGAAAGCCTAGAAGAAATGCTTTCTTTTAATTGATTGAAAATAATATCTATAATATAATAATAAATATTAGCCTTAAAATAATGATCTCTACTATTAAACTGAAAGTCTAAGCAAAACTCAGAAGTTTTTATTTACTTTTCCTTGCCTTTTACTTCCGTTGCCTTTGAACTTCATATTCTGGCTTTATACATATTCCACTTCTTCGTCAGATCGATTACACCGCATTTTAAACTGTTATAGCCTCCTTTTGTTAAATCAAAAGTTTTTTCGAACAGTATTTAAAATTAATGCTGCTTCAACTAAATCGATATTAAATTTGTTGTAAAGTAATTGAAGCGGAGTTTACTTGACTTTTAAAGATAAAGAGAGTGTTAAATATAAATTCAGAATTCTTGACTTTCTTTTTTAAAACCGAAGCTTCTTAAATTTCATCTTTTTTTAAACGATTTCAATTAACTTTCTGTGAGAACCTTTAAAATGTCATATCAGGAGGTCCCATCTTTCTTAAGTCCAAAAAAACTAGAATTTTTCCCTAATTTGAAAGTCAATGGATAAAATATTTACGTTTCTTATAATTTGAACAGTTCTGACAAAAACTCAAACAAATTTATCTTTTTTGGGAATATCCTGAGTCGAGTCTAACAGAAGAGAAAAAAAATTAGCTAAATATATCTCAGATACAAGTTTTCCCAAGACATATTTTACATAAATGTGAACTAGCTCATTCTGTATTGCATTACTCAAGTATCGCGTAGGTCCAGTAGGCATTTTTAAAACTTGTATTAATATAGTATTGTCACAGAAGCCCTACTATTTCCAAAAAAAAATCCGTTTAAATTTTTAATATTTTCTCGATGAGTACGAAATGATAAATTACTTATTGCTAATATTAAAGTTATGCATAATAACCATTCTAAAACTAATTAAAAAACAAGTTTCGTATCTGGCTTAATCTTTTACTTCTTTGTCAATAGTCTGACTTCTACACAACAGTACAATAGCTTGCAATTAAGGTAGTAAACAGCGTCCATAAATTTCAAATAGCACAGCCATACTCGAGAAACTATATCATACCAGAGTTTACCAAATAAGATATTTCGGTAAACTTATTGTGTAAAAACCGAGTAGTAGATTTCACTGAAGCTCATATTTGGGTTTAAAAAAGCACTTTGGGTTTGTTAGGATAAACTTATTATTATTCGTTTTTCATAATGGGAAGTTTCTTTATTTCAGTCAATTCTTCGGGCTACTAAATCGGTTGACTATGACAGATTGTAGCCCTGTTATTCCAAGAATAAGTGAACAGGAGTTTATAGAAAGCTCAGAAACGTTTGTTCTTTTTTAATAGTATTTGTGGTCTAATTCAGATTTTACCGTGGGTCACTTTGGTTCTGGGTCCCCGGGCACCGCACCGTCTGCCACTTCTTGAAATGTATTTATAACGAAATTTAATACAGAAATCGTTTAAAAATTTCGGCTAAAAGCTAACTGAATTCGAAAAAAATCAGAAATGTATGTTTTGTCACATGGATTCCAAGTCAGTTAAAAGAGCTATCTTTCCGTTTAAGCCTCCGTTTTGAAATTTTTAGGGCTTCAGCCAACATATGACCTAATATCGTTTCAAAATCTGATCAGCAGTTTCAGGTCCGGAGTTGTGAATAGATAAGTGCAGGAAATAGGTGAAAACTGTAAAAATAAAAATAAGATACTCGGTAGGCAAAATGAGCAATTTAACATAGATTGAGCTTGGAGAAAAAATAAAAAAATTATATATTATTATATTATTATGTCTAATAATAATATATTAAAGAACAAATTAAATTTTAAAGTTACATATACAAATATGGCTGTCAACCACGACAGAAGCTAATTATTGTTTAAAACTAGATACTTTTTCACCGCAGGTATTCAGAGAAAAAATACAAAAATCAATAAAGACATAGGGAACTTTAAAACATTTACATTTCACCCGCCAGAAACAAATTTTTAGAATTTCATTAAATTCCGTCAACTCCTTTTTGAAATACAGACATGAAAAATGAACTTTATCGTTATTCTAAGAACAATTCAATTGAGAAATTGTCTCGCTTATTCTTCTTTATAGGCAGAAAGTTATTATTTTTTAAAATTAATTGACCTTCATTTATTCATTTTTAATACTGAGTACTACTAAATTTGAAAACATTTAAATTAACTAAAAAAAGTATAGTGTGACAAGTGGTAACCCAGGACACACCTCACCCACCCCTTTCTTGCTATGCTACTACCAGAGAACAAACAAAATAAGAGTAGTGTAGGTTATAAAATTGTAGTAGTAAAAATATAATATACGATTGGGTTTTAGTTTCAAAAGGCGATCACAACTCTTCATACGTCCCGTAGAACTTTCCACTAATAGTAAGTCCTGTGTTAAGCTACAAAAACTATTACAACCCAGCTACGTTTGCCTTTTGACAGATGTTCGATCTATTTATTCCTTCTTTAAAAGTATAATTTTCTTTTGACCCGATCAATAATTTTATTTATATGCCCTGACTCTCTATTTTCTTAATGCTCATAATTTTTTTTTATTACATCAATAAACCAAAAACTACTAATTGAGATTAAGAAAACATTGAGGTCGCCATCAAAAAGATTCTTCTTGAATACTAAAATAGGTATAACTAAGAAAGAAGATCTACTATTTCTCTTTTAAACTTACTTGTCTGGCAAGCGGATACAAATAATTTCTTGAAAATCTGTTGGAAAACTCCTTAACTTTGACGCTTCTCCTCGATTCATCTTCGTCTCCATCAGGTGGATCTATTCCTTTTGCTAACGTGCACCTAAAAATAACAACTATAGGAAAGGAAAAAAAAAAAAATATATATATATATATATATATATATATATATATCATATAAATATCAAGTACTTTCTTGGGATTAGGTGCGTGGATGGAAACAAAAAAACTTTAATTGACGTTTTGCCTGTCCATTTCATTTTCATATTTTTTATTTTTTCAAAATATTTATTTCTGCGCATCTAAAAATTAAATACAGAAAGTGTATATACGCAAGTTAAAAAATAAAAACAATTAGGTTTTTTAACTTTCGTATATACACGTCCTTCGGGAACCCTGTGCATTAATGGCTTTCTGTATGGTGCGATTTGTGTAGCTATTTTTCTTTAAAGCACTAGATATTACCTTAAGTTCGTTTTGTCTCGTCTGTGTTTCAATCGCACGGATCTGGATATTAGGATATTTGCCCCAGCTTGAATTTGTGCCAGGTGATGATGTGATTTTGCATTTAAATATTTGTCTGTATGTGGTGTTGGTTTTCTGTACACAGTGTATTCGAAATATCCGTTATGCAGTTTTGTGACCAGAACATCTAAAAATGGTAATTTGTTGTTTTCTAACTCTAGAGTAAATTATATTCTGGGGTGGATTGAATTTACATGAGTCAGAAATTTTTCAAGCTCTGCACGTCCATGTTGCCATATAATAAATATGTCATCCACGTAACGAATCCATAATTTGGGCTTTAAACTTGTTTTCCCAAGAGCTTCTTTCTCGAAGTACATCATAAATAAATTCGCGACTACTACGATGATAGTCAGGACCCCATTGGAGCACCATCCATTTGTTTATACATTTGCCCGTTGAACGAAAAATAAGTATTTTTAAGGCAATGCTCCGAGAGTTGTATTATATGTGCCTGGAAATTATCGTTTATAGCAATCTTGTCCAATGCTTTGTCGATGGGAATACTGGGATATAACGATTTGACCTCCATGCTTGCTATGATATCATCTTTTTCAAGGACGATGTCTCGTATAATTCGATTGAAATGCTCCGAGTTTTTTACAAATGAATCAGCTGTTTCTACAGCTGGTTGCATAATTTCAAAAAGATATTTCTCCAGTTTTTGTAACAGCGAATTAGCAGCATTAACAATAGGTCTGATGGGCGCCCCTGGTTTGTGTATTTTGGATAAACTATAGAGTTTAGGACATCTGCTCGACTTTTCCCGTGATATGATTTTTTGTCGAATTTCGGAGTTTATTGGTGAACTTTTTCTTTTATTTTTAGTTGTTTTTTCTAGGTACGTTTTCGGGTCCCTGTGAACAGGCTTATAACAATTGTAAGATATTCTGCAGTCTTGTAAGATATCCTGCAGTGTAAAATCTGTTTATTCAATTAATTTTAAATCATACCCAGAAATTAAGTGTGGGTTAGGTAGAAACATATAAAATATTGGTACGAATCCAATACGGTGGAACAAAATGTCGCCCAATCAAAATGTTTGAAAAAGCCGCATATATGTGTTATTAAATGACTATGTGCGAAACTAAATTGGGCCACACTTTACTATTTCTAATAGAGGAAAAGATTCACAACGAGGGAAGTTCCGGGTAAAGGAAATTTACCCATTATTTTATTTTTTCTCTCTCTCTCTTGATGTCCATTTTTTATCTTTATATTGGTATTCCTGATTTTATTTTGTTTACTTTTTATGTAATGTTTCTGTTTTCGTGTTTTCTCTACAGCATTGCTTTTTTTTATTCTTTGCGTCATTCTTTATATGTTCCTGTTTTGTTTATCTTTTTCTTTGATTTTGGATTCTTTTTCTGCATTTTCTGTGCTATGCTGTTATTTACTTTACTATTTATCTAGGTCTCATCTCACAGTCCCAACTCGTTTATAGTTTTTTCTTTCGTATTTTTATTATTTCTCTCATTTTTCTTTCTTATATCTCTTTAATAGTTTTATTTTCTTCGGTCTGTTTCGATTTTTTGTCTTTCTTTTCTGTAACTGATTTCTGTTAAAAAAAACACAGTTTTTTTAACTCTCTTAATATTTTAATATTTACCTCACATTATGTTAATTTTTTTTTTATTTTCTCCTATCTTCATATTTTGGCAGTGTTTTATACATTATTCTCTAGTCCTTTTTATTAACGCTTTTCACATTTTTTTATTGATTTTGGTTAATAAAAATAATCTTGAAACATTAGATTACAATAATAATAGGCGTACACATCAATAAACATTATTATTGAACTCTGCTGCTACTACGAATTTTTTTTTAGTAGTGAGATATCTATATGCGATATGCGACAAAAATATTTCGTCTCGCATTGTTGTCATTACATATCAGTAAAATTTGGAGACCAAGAAGTCATCAAAACCTATTGCGGAGTATACCCATACATATTTTGTGTATTAAAATGCATAAGACACGAACGCCACCTAGTGAAAAGTTCATTGAACCAACTTGTATGTTTGTGTAATGTATATGACGTTTTCGCCTCAAAAAAAAAGGAAAAAAATTGCCAATTGACGTGAAAGGTCGAGTTTCGTTCTATAGCGATGAAAAGCAGTGAAAACGTCTTCACCTCCGAAATCGGAGTGGAAAGCGAATAATCGGAGGCGGAGACTATCACCAAAATATATATTTCGCGGTGTATAAGTACAGTAAGTATAAATACAATATATATAGGGTGACTAACGGTCGATGGCATAAAATTTTGAAATTCGGTATAATTTTAAAGCACGCTTGGAGCTCTCGAACGGTATCAAACGGATCTTCCTGTCATTTTTGGTTTTTCTTCTATAAGTGCAATAAAACATGTTTTTTGAGTTTTTAGAATTTGCTGTAATTCACATAATTGTCGACGATTTGGAATTTTTGAGAAACGTTCGTTTTTATGGTCTCATAAACCCTATTGAAAATGAGCGAGATCCAAGTTTGAAAAGTATTTTTTTTATTTTAGACCTCGTTTTTGGTCAAAAATAAAGATCCATTGAATATCGAGAGGATGTGAGGAAATTGAAATTAATTCTATAGGATACCTTTACTTCCAAGCTGAATATAATTAAAGTTATTCTTTTTTTTTCCTAAAATAGCAAAGCAAATTCAGAATCTTTAATCTATTTTCTACAACTTTCCATTTTCTATTTGTTTCTACGACGTAACTAAATACTCGAAAATCTGGCTTAAAAAAGTCTACATACATTTGCACACATTTTTCTTGTAATTTGAAAAACGTCCGAGGGCAGCCACAAGGGCATAGCATCAAGTTGTCTTGAATTTCAATTAAAAAAAACTAATGAAATGGGCAGATTTGATTTAATTTTAAGGCCTCAATAACGATTTGTTGGGTATTTTTGAGAATGGCATGGTAAAATTTAGATATTTTTAGAAAGATAGCCAGAATTTGGGGTGAATACTTTCCCCAATTTTGTGTTTTAAGAATATTTGCAATCATTCCCAATTTATGACATTTGTTTGATAGAAGTGCTACTCGATTATCTTGTGTGCTTATATGGTAGTATTTTATTTAACATAGGGAGAGTAACAGCAAATGCAAATTTATTTATTGTACTGGTCGGATAAGTCGTAAAGCCTATAATAAGTTATACAGGGGAGTAGGTAAATATAGGACGTTTTCTTTCTTTGGAAATGTTGGTTTAAGAGCTATAATTACCTTTGCTAGTGTAACATCTCGGTATAAAAGACATCGTTTTAGGAGATTTAGGTAATAAATTGAAGACATTTTGTGTAAATTTTTCTTTTTTTTTACTACAACTTTTATAGGATTATAAGTACCGATTTAAAGTTTTTGATAATAGATTGGATATTACATGTAAAAAAAATCTAATCTTCCAGAATTTATTCTAGTATTATTTTGTTTATCGAGTTTCACTATTTGATGAGACTTTTTTGATACATTGGCTGGTTGTCAGTATATTATGTCATAGACGGGCAGTAGTTATATATATTCTTTTTAGAAATTCTGGGTTAAGAGTTAAATTTTTTTCGTAGCAAAACATTTCAGTAAAAGACATGATAGAAGATTAAAGAACTAAATGAGCGAAATTTTGTTTTCCCAACCGTCCATTTTTATTTTTTATTTTTTTTTGCTTTATTTAAACTTTCGAACGATTCAAAGTATCGATTTGAGTTTTTCGATAATAGATAGCATATTTCATGTAATATTTAGATGAGTAATTTAAAAAAAAAACATTTTTGACAGCTCCAAAAAAAATGTTTTCCCTGTAACTTTTGAACTGCTTAAAATTATTAAACACGGTTTTCACAGTTCAATGTAAACTTTAGAAGCGTAATTAATAAAAAAATACTTTCACATCTGTCAATAAGCTGTCACGGCTTTGGTCAATTAAGAAATCATGGTTCTTGTACACTGAATGAATTCAGTGTAGATGCTCAGTGATCTTAAAAGTGAAATGTCGGATAGTAATTCCAATTTGACACGGTTTAATCCCAAGAACCACGATTTCTTGTTTATTTTTTATTAAATTGCCACTTTTTCCTTACTCTCGACAAATGTAATTTTATTTATGGTTTATTCCAAATTAGACATGTGCTGTCCTCTATTAGAGTTACCTCCAAGTTGTAGTTTTCAGACTAGCACTTACCGATTCAAATTTCTTTATATTTATATATATTATATATATATATATATATATATATATATATATATATATATACATGTAGTCCAAATTAAATTGGAACCTTTAGGGATCTTAATAATTTTCTTAGCTTTTTGGCCGATTTTAATGATTTTTAGTTATATTCTAGCCTATTTATTTTTAAATTACATTTTTACTTCAGTTGTATGTGAGAGGTATATTTAATCAGCCAAAGAAACCTACAATTTTGTGTTTTGCTAAAATAAACTACACTAGTCAAAAACAAGATTGGCATGTTCTAAAATTTTAAAAATTTGCAAAGAGAAATGAGCCAAAAACGAGAATAAAAAAATTTCGTATTAGACTTGAGGAAAGTGAATATTAAATTATTTATTTAAAGAAATAAACAGCATCAGCGATGATTTATAAAAAACTGATGATGGACCTGGCCTCCTTGATTTGTAAAACAACCTGTAGCATTTAAATTTAAAATGTATCCCCTCAACAAGAAAGACTTAAAGGAGTAACTTCCTTTTTCGAAAAATTATTTGCAGTTTTAAAAATTGGTTGTCTAGGTATTTGCGAAAAAATGTTTTAAACATTCAAACACAACATTCCAAATAAAAATTGAGGGAGCCTTGATTAAGTTTCAAACAAAAGAAAACATATTGGCGGTAAATGTTGTTCTCTAAGGTTATGACATATTTTGTCTTGCGATATTTATAAACCTTAGTAATACCCGTTCTTAGTTTAGAATAAAGTGTTGATAAAAACTCTTAGAGAATCATTTAACTGTGAAGTTTAAAAGTGAGTGGATAAGTTTCCACGAAAAAAATTTGAAACTTAGTAGAGTTAATTACATTTTAAAGCATTTGCGCTTAATTAATGGTTATGTGCGAATAAAGCATGGACGCGGCAGAAAAATTCAACCATCAGCCTTGCCGACATTGAACGAGGGTGAAATTTTATTCCAAATGCTCGAACTTACGTTTCAATAAGTTGTCGAAAAATATATAAATAAAAAAGAATTTGTAAAAGTTCCGTAGGAATAATAATGATTGATTTCATCTACTATTATCTATTTTAGCAAAACACAAAATTATAGTTTTTAAGCCGATTAAATATACCTCTCTCATGCGACTCAAAGTAAAAGAAATACACAAAATTCTGAAGTTGCTGGTTATTTTTCAAACACCAATGAACAATTACTTATACAAAAAATCCTAAACATATTCTATTAACTCGATTTTTGTAACGACCTTAAAATCGAATATTTTTAAAAAATGCGAATATTTTGTGCACTCTATACAAAAAATACAATCATATCCAAAAATCATCAAAATTGGCCACCATTTGGTTCTCATTTAATTTGGACCACAGTGTATATAGCCGGCCGTTGTCGTTATTCATGTTTTCCGGTTGAGTTTGTTGTGCTAATTTTTTTGTGAATTTAAATTTGTCGATTATTGTCTTCCATACTGTTCATAGTTTTAATGATTCGCTCCTTTTATTTAAATCACCTTGTTTTTCAATTCCTGTGGCTTTTCGGATTATTCTGGTCATATAATGTTCTATATTGGCAATCACCCTACACCCACCGAAATTTATTTTTTGGCCGATTTCCTGATGACGTAGGAATAGAGCTGAGATTATTTTTTGTTCTTATGCTGAGTTTATGCTCCTACACTCTTGCTGATATTCGCGTACATCTTTTCACAGTCCTGGCATGGAATCATGGAATGCTGTATACTCCGTGGTTTTTTCAATTTGATTTTATCTTTTGGGTTTCCAATTAGTTTACCTATGGTTGATTGTGGCTTGTGTATTATTTGTATGTTGTGTTTCCTAAGAATTCTTTCAACTCTGGCTGTTGTGCCTTTATATATGACAAAGAAAAATAAAGACATCACAATCCTTCCAGCAGATAAAGGAAATGCAACTGTGGTTATGAATACCCGTGCAGGATATCATACAAGACAATTGTTATAAGCCTGTGCCAAAGGACCCGACTACCTAGAAAAAGATCACATCATCATCCAGGACAAATTCAAACAGTGGCCAACACCTTAATATCCAGATCCGTGCGATTAACTAAAACGCAGACGAGAC
Source organism: Kuschelorhynchus macadamiae (assembly GCA_030620095.1). NCBI lineage: Eukaryota > Metazoa > Arthropoda > Insecta > Coleoptera > Curculionidae > Kuschelorhynchus > Kuschelorhynchus macadamiae. The sequence continues at coordinate 42,643 of JAUTXW010003781.1, forward strand.
AAAACGAACTTAATATAATATCTAGTGCTTTAAAGAAAAATGGCTACACAAATCGCACCACGGAGAAATCGATTAATGCACAGGGTTCCCGAACAACGAACAACAAAAATTATGAATTATGTTGTGTAAAAGACACAACAGACAAAATCGAAAGAATTCTTAGGAAACATAACATACAAATAATACACAAGCCACAAACAACTATATGTAAACTACTTAAACCCAAAAGATAAAATCAAATTGGAAAACCACGGAGTATACAGCATTTCGGGCCAAGACTGTGTAAAGATGTACTTGGGGCAAACTAACAGGCGAATATCAGCAAGAGTGGATGAGCATAAACTCAGCATCAGAAACAAACAAACAACCTCAGTTCTATTCCTACATCATCAGGAAAGCGGCCACAAAATAAATTTCTATGGGTGTAGGGAGATTGCCAATATAAAACATTATAAGACCAGAATAGTCCGAGAAGCTATAGACATTGAAAAACAAGGTGGTTTAAATAAAAGGGGCGAATCATTAAAACTACCTTGTTTATTAGAATGCAGGGTGTTAAAATATCTTCTCGAATGTTTTGTGTCGTTTAGTTTTGGTCAAGGTTATTTATTTGAAAAACAAAAGATGTAAGCAAAAAAGGGTTCTAGAATTATCCAATGTTGTAAACAAATGTTGAAATATAAATTATTGCGTTTTATGATGAAATACTTTTATGATGACTCGTTGTTTGTTGAAAGTATTGATAAACACCTGCATCCTTTACAAATGCGTAAAAAGATAAGAACTTGCATTTTTTATAGAAGGGTAGATTTCTGATATAACAACTCTCCCTTATCGAAAAAGTTAGTGCTTTACATGCATCTTTTGATAAAGTAAGTTAGAGCAGAAATTTCCAGTTAAGATGAAGGAGGTGGTTGCGGTGGACCCGATGAAGTATCTATGCCAATTCTTGTGGATCTTAGACGTTTTCTGCATTTTTTTAAAATGCAGATAATTATAATAGATAACAATAGAGACATATGTAAACCAAGGGGTGTATTTGTTTATAACTGGTTCGTTAATTAGATTAAATTAATCATTAAATTTAATTGACTGAGTTTTATTGGTTTTTATATTAAAATTTTCCTTTAGATTATTAGAGTAACTTTGACAAAAGGTGTGAGGAATTTTAGTTTTCACATTTAATTGTATTAAAGTATTATCGGTTATAAGATCAGATATTGTTACTTAAAAGTTGTATTTTGTAATCTCGTGCATAGATAACTGGCAGTTTTTAGGCAATTCTTTGAAATTTTGAGTTTTTAAAAGTTGTGCTTTAAAAATTTCAATATTATCAATGCGATAAGAATATAAATTTATACAAAGTTTTATACTAAGCATTATTCCTTTGCAGATGTCAATATTTTGCAGTGTAATGCACTGATCTGAAGCATCACCATTCGCGATATATTTTTGAGTTGTATGTAATGTAACCTAGTTCTATTATCTTTAACTGGAATAGAATATAATCTATATATTGTATAAAATTCTAGTTCAACTAGAGGAATATATAATACAAAAATCAATTTCTCAAATGTTTAAAATGCTGACAACTTTATGATATCCAAATAAGTGGCAACTTTTTCTTCTCGAGGAAAAAGTGGTAAATTGTCTTTTGGAAGGTTTTGTGCAATTGTTTCTAAGGCTACTAAATATTTAGAAGTAATTATAGAAGTAAATTGAATATATCAGTTAAATGGTTATTAATGAAAAGAAAAGATTCAGTTAATTGCTCGCATATTTCAATTGCGTTAAATCGAGCTTGTGTATATTGATTTTCATCATAAATGTCATAAGAGATTCTATTGGTTTTATATTGTTATTAACTGTTTATTCATCAAATTGTAGTCTTCTGATTGTTTCATTGAAGTTCTTAATAACTGATGTTGTGACCATTATTTGTCTTTTCATTAAGTTCTCTACTTCATGTTCTTCCTTTACTATTTACTGACGCAGTTGCTATAATATTCGCAGTCTGATGCATCTAGGTTGCCTGTGATAAATTTCCAAATACTGCCGGCTCCGTAAGGGTTTTGCAGAAACATCTAACTTTATTTCTTCGAACTTTTTTATATCAGAAATTTGTGTGAAAATCAGACAGTTCATACCCCTATAAAATGATTTCCAAATTCTATGCTAGTAGCTGGAACATGACAGTCAAAAAGATTTAAGTAAACAAACAAATAAAAAAACATTTTAATGAGACTTATTCATTATAAAAATTAATTAATTAATGCAGTAGAAAGGTTTTTCAATAAGGTACGCTTTGGCTTTTTTTCGAAAGAGTGCAAATATAGGGATAGTTTTTAAATTTTCTGGAAGATAACTGTAAAGTTTTATGGCGTTGCAAATAATTGATTTTTTTATTAATTCTGTGGAAGGAATGAGAAGGTATATGTCATGCCTAGAGTTTCTGGTAGGATATACGTGTTGTGGCCTTTTCGTGAAAGTGTTTATATGCTTTCTCATCAAACAGACGGTTTCCAAAATAACTAATGCAGAAAGTGTTAATATTTCATGTTTTTTGAAATAGTATTGGCAGTTATTGTAGCCACCAAATCCGAGGCGGAAATAGTCAGAAAAATGGCAGCCATAAAAATATGGATGGAAGAAAACCATCTCGAGATCGCCACAGACAAAACAGAAGCAATACTGCTGAGCTGCAAGTGGAAGATGAATCACATCCGGTATCACCTAGGCGACCCCTTAATTTGGGATTCTTTGACATAAACTTTGTCTCCTATTTTGTAATCTGGGTCTTGTTTTTCAAGGATAGGTTTGTCAAATCTTTCTTTGGCTTTTTGTTTTTGGATTTGTATTCGTTGTCTTGCTATCTGGATAATATTTTATTCTTGCATTAAGATCGCGCATATATTTTGAAATTAGTTCTTTTTGGTTATATGGGCCTAGTTGAGGTATATCCGAACATTAATTCGTATGGGGTAAAACCGTGAGTCTTATTTACTGAATTATTGTGGCAAATACATACGTATGGTAGTAACAGACAGGGATGTTCTCTAGGGTCTTCTAAAGATAAAGCCTTATTTCTAATAACGTAGCGTGAAAACGCTCTAAAGATCCATTTTACCTTGGATGATCCACGCTTGAAAATGTTAGTTTTATATTATAGAGGTTACATACATCTTTCATTAAATGACCAGTAAATTCTCTACCATGATCCCATAATGTTGAAAATAAAGTAATAGTGTATTAACAACGGATTTTGATGTTTTATCGATTAATGGGTGAGCTTGTATAAATTTAGTTAATTCGTCTCCTATAGTGAAAACGTAGTTTTTATCTGGAATTTCCAAAATATCCATGTTGAGTCATTCAAAGTGTGGTTTAGGAGTTTCTGTAATTACTAAAGGGTTATCTAAATTTTTGCGCTATATTTTTGTTTTTTGACATATTTCGCATTTTTTATGTAATTTCGACGTCTTTACTTAAGCTGTCCAATTATATTTAGTTTTGATTCGTCTTATAGTTTCATTTATACCTCAATAAAAATTTCTTTGACCGGAATGATATTGATCTAGAATTATTGAAATTTGATCTTTGTCGGGTGAGTTACTATATTTTGGCATATTACAAAATTGTTTTTTACTTTAAAATATTAATATGATTGTAATCAAATATGAATTTTTCTTTAAGCATTTCTTCTATAATTTTATAACGCAGTTCTTGTAATCTATTTTGTTGGAAAAACGTGATTATATTTTTATGATCTTTATCTAAAAGTTGATTATTAGAATATTGTATTTTAGAATAGTCAATTAATGATTCTGTTTAATAGTGTTATAAATCTTTGAAACTCATGTTCTGAAACTGATCTTCTAGATTTTCGTCACTTTCTTCTTTTAATGAATCTGCCTTGCTTGTGCTTGGTTGATCTAATTTTGCATTAAACGCAGCAACTTGTGGGAAATGATCTATTTTTATTCTGCTTAATGCGTCAGCGTTTTTGTTGAGTTTTCCGGGTTTATATATGATTTCATAGTCGTAGTCTTATAGTTTTAATCTCCATATAGGTAGTCTGCTTCCAGAGTCTATATATATGGAAAATAGCCACGTCAATGGTCTATGATTGGTTACCAATTTAAATTTCTTTCTCTACAGGTATAGGCGAAAATTTTTAACTGCCCAAACAATTGCAAATAGCTCTCTTTCAATTACACTGTACCTGCTTTGTGCAGGACAAAGGGTTCTTGATGCTTATGCTATTGGAAGGTCTTGTGATAAAATTGCTCCGACTACATATAAGGAAGCATCTGTTATTAAAACCAAAGGTTCTTTAAAATTTGGATAAACTAAAATTGGTTAAGTTATCAAATGATTTTTGGCAGTTTATATCAAAATCAAATGTTGTTTCTTTTTTTAAAAGATTTGTTAGAGGTTTAGAAATTTTAGCATAATTTGGAATAAATCTTCGGTAATAACCGGTCAGTCCTAAAAATATCCATTTTCTACGGAGAATGCTGTTTTTTCGACACCCTTTGGGCCAATTTGATGAAAGCCTGAAGCCGAATCTAACGTTGTAAAATATTGGCAATATCCTAGTTGGTAAAGAATATCAGCGATATTTGGTAAAATATAGCAATCTTGCGTACAAATTTCATTTACACGACGGAAGTTGATCAAAACCTTGTATTTATGTTTTCCGGAGACAATTGGTACAATCAATACTGGAGATGACCATGGAGAAATTGATGGCTGTATAATTCCTTGGTCTAGCATCTTGTTAATTTGGGTTTTTACTTCTTCTTTGTGGACATAAGAATATCTGTAAGACTTTGTATATACAGATTTATTGTCTTTCGTATGAATAGAAGTTTGATTTCGCTTGTAAAGGTCAGCTTGTCACCTTCCATGTAGAAAATAGCGGAAAAGTCTAGACATAATTCCATTATCATTTTTTCTTCTTCTTCAATTAGGTGGTTTAAGCGTAATTGATTTATTAATTATTATTCTTCTCTTGTTAAATTATACGGATCTGAATGATTTTCTTTATTAAAAGTTTGAATAGGAAAATTATTTCTTATAAAAGGTTCGAAATTTAAGTAAGAAAATTCAATTGTTTTCGGAATCATATTTACATTTAAGACAGATGTAAAAAATTCTCATTTTTCGTTTATTTTTACTATGACATTTGGAATTCTGACTATAGTTATTTCTTGAGCTAATAAAATTGCTTCACATTTTTTAACTTATTTGTTTTAAATTTTCATTTTTTTCTATCCGGAGTTCAATATTAATTATATTTTTAACAGTAGCGTTCTGTTTATGTCCGACCTCGTTGGTATTATTACTTGCTGACTCTACTCCATGCAGTTGTATGTCTTTAAAATTTGTGATAAGTTTTTTTACTTTTCAAATCAACAATGCAGCAATAATGTTCAAGAAAATCTGAAGCTAGCAATCCGTCGAATTAAATGGCAATGTCGCAGATAAAAACTTTATGTGGGGTATTAAACATAAATGGGATTAAAACTTATTCTGTAATTAAAATGTTTTCATTCGTTATACCTTTTACTGTAATATTTTCGGGAAATCTTATTGAGCAATTTTCGCATGTTTTGGGTTTAAATTTAGAAATACCTGCGTTAGTGTCTATTAAAACTTTAAAAGTATTAGTTTGGTCATAAATATAGTATACATTTTAAAAATTAACGAGATTCAAAGAAATATTTGTTGTAGATTGAAATCGGATTTGATATTTTCTTTTACATTCATTGCTTGAATTTATGTCAACAAATCCTGTGTTTCTTGCACATCCGCGGCTTTTATAAGAAAATTTTCCTTACACTGAGAATAATTTTACCATTTGAATAATTTTCGTTAAAATTTTATTGATACATGTTTTCAAAATTTAAATTTGGATTTTGAAAATCTTGATCTTTGTTGAAAAGTTTGTGAGCTATTCATAGGCAAAACATTTTGATAACTTTAGATCTAGTCCCGTTAATAAAATATTTAGACACATTATCGATTAAAATAATTTGTGCGTTCTTTTGTGTTGTCGCAAAATTTAGAGGAGTTTCATTTGGTAATTGGCGTATTATTTGTAAATCTTGTATGAGTGAATTTAAATATCGGGGATCACCAAAATGTACAGTTAATAAATGAGATACATCTTGCCACGTATTTAGATCTCTAGAGTTAATCAGCTGTGCAGATTTGCCTCTTAATTGCTTTTTAATTTCAATTAGTAATGAATTTTTTTGGTCTTGGGTGCACATTTGATCTGTTCTATTGCAAGCATTTATAAAAGTATTTAACGCTATTTGATCACCGTCGTATTCGGGAATAAGAGAAAATATTTCGGAAAGTCTCTATTCGTGCTTTTCGACTGCGTCGACATTATTTTGGTTTTATTTATGAATTAAGAGAAAAACATAGCTCATTATTCAATTCGACTCTTAGATCCTCTCAAATAAATTCATACTGCTGTTCAATGGCATCTTCTTTGTCTAAAAATATACCAAACAGAATTGACCCTTTAATGTATCTTACCAACGTTAGGATGAATGAGAGTTTCTACTTTCTCCCCACAGACATATTTGAGCTGAAAAAAATATTTGCAGGTATTAAAAATAAGAAATCTTCTGAGTGGGGCAAAGTTTCTCAAAAAATATTTTTAAATCTACCAGACAGTGCCTTGCAAGTTTTGTGTGAAACCATCAATCACTCTTTTCTCGTGGGAGATGTCACAAGATGTCAAAATCTGTTTCGGGTGTTTCTGGCGACGCGACGACCGAGCCAAAGTTGTCAAAGTGAAATTTTTAGCTGCTAAGAAAATAGCAGCTATTTTTGCAGCTAGTAGCAGTTATCATTTGCTACAAACTTGCGAGCAGTTCAAAAGATTATATATAAAAAAAAAATATATATATATATATATATATATATATATATATATATATATATATATATATATATATATATATATATATATATATATATATATATATAGACACATAACAACATAAAAATAAACTAAGAAATAACATTTGAATTAAAATTTCGGGTAATATTCAGGCAATTGCGGGAGTGATCCTATAGCAAGCATATTGGAATAGTGTTAAAGATAACGGAATGGCTCCGTATTCACCATTTTATCAAGAAGCAACATACAGTGTCTATTTGTTAAATCTCACTTTTACACTAGAACTTGTATAAATAGAACTAACATGGATGAAATAAGAAAAATACAAAATACACTAAAATATACACAAAAAGTACAAATTCCGACTCAAAGAAACAACGCATGAAGTAGAATACTATAAACTATTCTACGGAGTTTTTATGAATTGATATTACGTATCGTATATCGGCGAAACATAGCGAATAAAGTTGCTCGCGATGTTGCCGATGTTGGCCTAAATTTTTACAACACGGGTTGAAAATAAATGAGTATTATTATTACCATAAACAAACAATTTTCAATTTAATTTAATGATAATAATTTGGGTAATAGCAAACAAAAAATATCTGTTTGTGGAAATCAAATACAAAAGTGTTTCATTAGTAAAAACTTAAATATGAAAACTTTCTTAAGAAGTACCTATAGTACTGACAACACTGTTTGAGGGCAAATCATATTGGATTATGAAGCTAGATTAGAAACACACGTAGAGTAGTAAATGTGATGTTTGATTCTTATAAAATATAAATAGATATATCTCTTCTTGGTTATGTATCTATGGTTTATCGCTATATCGCATTTAATTTTGGTGCAAAATTTGAAATCAGTTGAATAAGAAGGTCTTTTTTACGCTGATTTTTCAAACATTTTATTTGGCCGCCATCTTAAATTTAAACCACTATTTTACCGTTTTATCTCTCAATCACACTTAATGCTTGCGCAAAATTCAATCTAATAAGTACTTTTTTCAGGCCGATTTTTTTAAATATTTCATTACACCGCTATTTTGTTTTGTCAAAATATTACCAGTTCATATCTACGTATGCTTTTTAATAATATCTTTTCGTTTTAGTAGGCCGTCATTTTGTTCCGGCATATTGGATTTTTATCAAAATGATACCACGGGTCATCCCCAAACTTCCCTTAATTTTTTAACAAATTGTGGAGTTAATCGACAAACAGACAGACCGACGAAACTAAGAAACATGTTTTTCGGCATCTAGAGCCACTAAGACTACTAAAGTATAGCCCATTCAAGTTACGTTTAATCATAGGAGTCCAAAGAACCATTTCCAATATTAAAAAATAAACCAAAGCCGGCCCGGAGGAAAATTAGTTATTGTCCAGGGGGGTGCGGAAGAGAAATTATTTTTTTACCATAATACGTATGTAAACGCTTGGCACCTATCCGGGCGCCTTTGAGTACAACCGTTGATTGAAGGAAAAAGGAAGATGCACAATCTTATGGGCGAATTCGTGGCACAAAAGGTGTCTGAGATGTAGCTGGCGACATCGTCGCCGCCAGGAAAAGTGTCCGAGATTTGCTTGGCGCCGCGGGCTGCCAGTCGTTTACAGCGAAACAGCGGATCGATCGGATAATCGGCGGAGATGTACGAATCGCTTACCTGTATTGTTTACATCACAGTGGTTATTGTTTTTTTGCTCGTTTTCGAGTCAAACTCGTGAATTTTTAACTCTACGAAACTAGAGTTCGTTTCATTTTTGTGAAACTGTTAATTAAAGCAAGTATGTCTGCCAGAAAAATAGAGTGTGCGTATGTTGGATGCAACAATAAAAAAAATAAATAAAAATAATTTTGTGAGCTTTTTTAAATTCCCCGTGACGAGGCCCGACATTCTTTGTCAATGGGTAAGAAACTGTGGCAATGCTGAATAAATAAACGTTTATGTGAAAATCATCTTTCTAAACACGATATGTGTTCAAGTGGCGAAAGACAATTACTGAAGAAAAATGCCGTTTTTATATTTTGGAAAGGTAAGTGTTTTTTTATTTTGAATCTTATTTTTGGAATGTCCTTGCAAAAATTAAATTGAAATAAAGAATAAACTACGCAGGGTCTTAATAATCTCCAAAACCGTCCAATAATCTTATAAAAAATCTCACAGGAATTTGATGTTTTTTTGAATCTCTGATTATTGGAACTTCTCTTGATTAGTACTGTTTTTAATATAAATTAGATGAGTCATGAACTTATGGCGCCTGATAAATACATGTGCTTGTAGGTAACGGCCGTATACTCCCAATAGTATAAAGAAATAACGGGGATTCTGCCAAAAAGTTTATAATACATTTTTTTTCTAATAGCCAAACTTTCGAAATAACTCATTTCTTCTTTAGGGCTCTATAATAACCTAATTATCAAAAGATTTAGGACTTCTTTTACAATTAAAAAGTACTTACGCTAAACTGCAAAGACAATATTGAGGGAATTTTCAGAAAATATAAAATCGGATAGATTTTAACTACTAAAATTTTGATATCATTTGACAAAAAATAAACAACTTAAAACCAATTGTTTTTCTATTAAATAATAATGACAGAAATACGTTAAATATGTCAAATATACAATTTTATATTTTCTGAAAATTCAGTCAAAATTGTCTTTTCATTTTAATTAGTGTAAGTACTTTTTAATTGTAAAAAAGTCCTACATTTTCTGATAATTATGTTATTATAGAACCCTGAAGAAGAAATAAATTATTTTGAAAGATTGGCTATTAGAAAATAAATGTACTATAGACTTTTGGGCCGAATCTCCGTTATTTCTTTAAACTTCTATATAAATATATATTATAAACAAGTGCAATAGATGATTAAAGGGGTTTGAAAGATTATAAAAATGAAAATAAATCGATATCGGGATATACATCCATCACCATTTTCAGACGCACTGTAATTTTCATTTTATAATTTTTACAACCTGTAAAATCCAAACGGTTTGACTTAGCGAAAGCCCGGAGCAAAACGGTTGGCACATTCCTATATAATTTGTTACTTCCCTCGTAAAAGGGAGATATTGAAATCGTGAAAAAATCACCCTCCGAGGTTTTTTCAGATCTTGAAGTTTTAAGGTGCCTAAATGCCGAAAAACATTTTTTGCCTGTTCGCGGCATAGCTAAAAAAGTACTTACCGGATTGACTTTATATTTTGATCAAAAATTAAGGGTTATCTGTGGATGACATGGTAACATTTTGGTAAAAATCCGATATGGCAAAACAAAATGGTGACCTACTGAAATGTTATAAAAAATTTTACTAAAAAATTACTTATCCAATTTATATAAAATTGTCTACATCAATATGTAGGAATCAACTAGTAAAATTTTGGTACGAATCCAAGATGGCGGAACAAAAAGGCGGTTTAATAAAATATTCTAAAATTCAGCCTGAAAAAATATTTAATGGACGGATTTTAAATTGTGTTTCATAACTAATAGTGGTATAGAGTAGAACTAGTAAAGCTGTGGTACTAATTCAAAATAACGAAACACCATGACGGCCAAATAAAATATTTATAATTCCGAAAAAATCACCGTTTCAGATTTTACATATTTTCAGGTTTTAGCGTCCTTAGATTCCAAAGAATATTTTATCAATTTCCTCGGTCCGTCTGTCGGTTTGCCTGTCTGTCTCTCAGTTCGCGGCATAGCCTAAAAACTACTCACTAGATTGACTTCAAATTTTAGTCAACAATTGATGGTCACATGTGGGTGACCTGGTAATGTTTTGATAAAAGTCCGATATGCCGGAAACAGATGGCAACCTAGTGAAACGTTAAAAATTACTACTAAAAAACTAATTATCCAATTTCTTCAAATTTTGCCCAAAAATCATGAGAATGGACCCGGTAACATTTTGGTATGAATATAAATTTTTTATTATATATAATATAATAAAACAAAATGACATTAATTTCAAATTTTATGCAAGCATTAAGCGTGACCTAGATATAAACTGATAAAGTTGTGTTACGAATTCAAGAAGAAAAAAAATAGCGGCCAAATAATCTTTACTTCCCTCGTAAAAGGAAAGTATCGTCATCGTGAAAAAACACCCTACGAGGTTTATTCAGATCTTTACGTTTCAGGGTCCCAAGATATAGACATATTTTCTTAGTTCTGTCGGTCTGTCTGTCGATCCGTATCGTCCCGGCATAGCTAAAAACTACTTACCCGATTGACTACAAATTGTGGTCAAAAATTATTGGGAATTGGGAATGACCTGGTAATATTTTGGTAAAAATCCAATGTCAAAACAAAATGGCGGCCTAGTGAAATTATTACTAAAAACTACTTAACCAGTTTATTTTAAATTTTGCACAAACACCAAGAATTATGTAGAAATCAACTAGTAAAATTGTAGTACGAATTCAAAATAGCGGCTTAATGGAATACTTATAAATTCAGCCTGAAAGAAACTACTTAATGGACTGATTTCAAACTGTGTGCCATAACTAATTGGGGTATAATTCAAGAAGGGGGAATAAAATAGCAACCAAATAAAATATTTATAATCGTAAAAAAATCACCCTCTCAGGTTTTAAATATTTTCAGGTTTTCGCGTCCCTAGATGTCAAAAAACGTTTTTATTGCCATCGGTTCGTCTGTCTGGTTTAAGAGTCATATGGGGATGACCTAGAAATATTTTAGTAAAAATCGAATATGCCGGAACAAGATGGCGGCCTTAAGAAACTTTAAAAAAGTATTATTTAAAAAACTAGTTATCCAATTCCCTCAAATTTTGTACAAAAAACAAGTGTTACATAGGAATAAACTGGTAATATAATGATATGAATATAAGATAGTAAAACAAAATACTGGCCTAGCAAACAATTTAAAAAATCAACCTGAAAGAACTATTCATTAGATTAATTTCAAAATGTATGCATGCATTAAATGTGATATAGAGATAAATTGGTAGTTGTGGTACGAATTCAAGATGACGGAACAAAATGGCGGCTAAATATTTCTTTTTAAATGAACGCAAAAAAATCTTATTCAACTGAATGTGAGGATAAACTGGTACGTGAGTGGTACGAGTTCAACATGGCGCAACAAAATGGCGGTATGTATCAATGTAAAAAATAAAAAATGCATAGTCACGAAAATAAAGATTTGGAAAATAAACCACATAGAAAAATAAGAATTTTGTCGAATACATAATTTTTTCAGTTTCCTTTCCTGACCGTGATGGTAAGTTTAATATTTACTATTTCAATTCAGTGAAATAATTCAAAACAACAAAACAATGGTTTGCTATTTAAAAAAAAAACTGTTAGTGCTTTTTAATATTTGTTGTAAATTCTATATATTTAAAACACTGAGCTAAAGTTTTCAGCAAGTTCGTGAGAGAGTTGTACTGCACCGATTTATATGATTGGTTTTAAATGATCGTCTGGTAACCGAGACCTTTCACATCTATTTTTTGTATTGCATACAGGGTGTGTCAAAAAATCGGGTCACGGTTTGATCACGATTCTGCTCAAATTGCTTGACGAAAAAAGATGCCTTTTGGTTAGTAGTAGAATGTAGAGGTTGGATAAGAAGAAATTTTTCAAAACTCGGCGGTGAAACTGCCCCTTAAATATTACATTATTTTTTATTTAAATTTGGTTTATTTGGTTATTCGGCAAAACCCTTAAGCTCGTGTATTTTATTTGGTTATTTATTTTAAGGTTTCTTAAAAATGTATACAGAGTGTTTCAAAAAATTGGGCCACTGATTAATCAGGATTCTGCTCAAAAATCAAATTTTAAGGGGATGAAACCGCCCCGTAAATAATACAATATTTTTTATTTAAAAACGGTTAATTTTTCAAAACAACGCTTGGTCAGGTATATTTCATTTTATTGTTTACATATTTTTTAAAAATGTATACAAGGTGGTCCAAAAAATCGGAAATAATTTATAAACAAAAATCTCTCAAGCCCCTGTTGATAAAAATTGAACGAAAATGCATAAACGTGGTTTCTAAAATTTAAAAAAAAAATAAGGCGATCTAAGTACCTACCTATTTATATACCTTTCCTTAGCGTCATACGCGAACGAAATCGCGGGACCTCGTTAGCATGTGTTTAATTCACGAAAATAATTTAAGGAAAAAATGCCTTAAGCAGAAATTTGGACGTTTCGCATAATTATTTAATGGCATTAACAAAAATATATACTGATATTTACAAATCTACATGTATAGCGCGCGTTGAAATTTAAAATTAAATAACTAAATATTACTTTTATGTTAGTATGTAAAAAAACACAGACAGGCCGATGGATTTGAGAAAAGATATTTTTCGTCATCTAGGGACCCTAAAACGTGAAGATCCGAAAAAATCTCGGAGAGTGATTTTTTCACATTACTTTTACGAGGGAAGTAAAAAGAACACCAGTTGCATAAATTGTATGTCTTCAATATTTATGGATAGTACTTATTTAGTAATTAAATGTAAGTTTATTTTAACATTTTTGTCTAAATTTTCATTTTCTTTTTAATTCAAACGTTGCATATTTATTTACCTTTTGTTTTGATTATGTATTAATTTTTAAGTACATGTTTTGTTTGAAAATTTTGAAATAAAGTCATTTTATTTCAACTTTGCTTTTACTTATCTATGCCCTAAGTCGTTGTAAAAAAAATAAAAATTTTCTATGAACAATATTTTTCTTTAATTTTTCATTTAAAAAAAGGGAAAATCGCTCACATGGTGTACAGGATATCCCAATTCTAGGGGGGAGAAGCTATACGAGATATGGAAAAGTGTAAACTGTAAAAACGTTGCCCAAATTTGAAATTGAGGATATTTATAGATATCCGGAAAAAATAGAGATTTTTGAAAATCCTTTTAATTTTCTACCGAGTTTTTTAAAAAGATATTTTTATTAGATAAATGTCACATCATGCCGCCTTTTTCCTTCTACCAAAATACTATTAGGTTTACGATGCGACGATTAATTTTGAAACGATCATTATAAACTTTGCTTTTTAAATAGTCAAACATTTTGTGTTCTTCTTAATAAACAGTAATTTTAATTCTAAATCCAACAGCATATCACACCTAACATTTTTCCGATATTTCGGACTAAAAAACCATCATCAATGCTAGTTAATAATGATTGCCGAGGAACGGAAAGCCCGCGTCGGGTAAAAAATTCATTTACCTACATCATCTTGAAGTGGGCAAAAATGTGGTAATGGAAATGTAAAATTTATTTGTCTCTACCTCTTTTATTAAAATCAGAAAAGAAGTACCTGATTCAAAAATATTTCAGTTTTTTGTTCTACTCAGAAATTAAAAATCCATTCTCATTGCCATTTATTTTCGTCGACAATATAACGTGATTAGATTTTTGACCCGATGTTTCGTTCTTCATCATAAATTAGCACTGATGAAGGATTTTATTAGTCAGAAATATTGGGATATCCTGTAACTTTATTAGTCCAGAATAATGTAAAAAATAAATTTTTTCTTAAAAAAAGGTAAGTAACAATAATTTGTAAATTAAAATTTCGATTTAAACGTAGACCTAAAACAATCTGCTTTATTTTGTATTAATAAAGTAGCACAAGGATTTTTTCCTATATTTACAGAGAAAATGTATCAAGCAGAAATTTGGACGTTTCGCATAATTATTTAAATAATAGCAGCAAAATGGCGTTAATAAACATATATACTAATATTTAAAAATCTGCATGTATAGCGCGCGTTAAAATTTATAATTAAATAACTAAATATAACTTTCATGTTGTAGTATATAAAAAAATCGGTAAATTCCTTTACCCGGAACTTCACTCGTTATGAATTCTTACTTTTATTAGGAAAAGTGAAGTGTAATCCAAGTTAGTTCAGTACAGAGTCACAGTATATATGTGTTACATATACTGTCTCTTCATTTTTATTTAGCGTCATTTTGTTCCTATTGGATTCCTACCAATATTTTTACCATTTTCTTTCTACCTATGCCACATTTGACTTTTGGGCATAATTTAAAATGAAATGAAAAAGTATCCCATTTTCACATTTAATTTTTCTGCAAAATTTAAAATCAAATGCTCAAGAGTTTTTACGCTGATTTTTAAAAAATTTATTTGGCGGTTTCTTGTTTCGCCATCTTAAATTGAAACCCATATTATCATCTTTACCTAATCCGTTGGTCCGCAGATATCCCAAATATTAAGTTTCAGAATGGTTTTCATTAACGATCCCCTTGTTGTTATGTTAGAGTGTTGTATTATTTGGCATTATTTGGCGTTAGGATCCAGTAAAAAAACAACGTTTCGCCAATTTATTGTTACATCCTCAGGACACAGATTTTATATCCTGCATAAAAGCCATATTAGTCTTTACCTACTCCATTGGTCCGCACATATTTCCTAACCCAAAAAAATACACTACTCTAACATAACCACAAGAAGATCGTTAAAACCATTTAGAAATTTAATATCTGGGAAATATCTGCGAACCAACGGAGTAGGTATAGACTGATAATAGGGGTATCATGCAGGATATACAATTTATGTGTCCTGAGAATGCAACAATAAAGTTGCAAAACGTCGACAATTTAAAAAAAGACATTTGCTTATTTACTGGGCTCTAACCTGAAATAATACACCACTCTAAAACAAGAGGATCGTTAACGAAGACCATTTAGAAACTTAATATAGGAAATATCTGCGGTCCAAGGTAGTAGGTAAAGACTGAAAATATGGGTTTCATGCAGGATATAAAATATATATGTGTCCTGAGGATGCAACAATAAAATTTCAAAACGTTGACATATTAAAAAAAGTGTTTTATTTTACTCGATCTTAACTCCAAATAATACACCACTGTAAAATAATAACATGAGAATCGTTACCCAAAACCATTTAGCAACTTAATATCTGCGAACAAACGGAATACGTAAAGACTGAAAATATGGGTTTCATACTGGATATAGAATCTACATATGTATCTTGAAGATGCACCAATACAGTTGCGAAACGTCGACTATTTAAAAATAGACTTTGGTCATACCCATATGACCCTTAATTTTTTACCAAAATTTGAAGCAATGAATTAATACCACTATTTTACTAGTTGATTCCTATACCACAATTAGTTATGGCATACAATTTGAAATCAAACCATTAAGTAGTATTTTCAGGCTGAATTTTTAAATATTTTATTATGCAGGCATTTTGTTCCGCCATCTTGGATTTCTACCAAAATGTAACCACTTGTTTTCAACATAATACTTGATGTTTTTCGCAAAATGAATGAAATAAATTGGATGAGTAGTTTTTTAGCTCCGCCGCGAATAGACAGACAGACAGACCGATGGAATTGGGAAAACGTGTTTTTCGTCATCTGGGGACCCTAAAACGTGAAGATCCGAAAAAATCTCGGAGAGTGTTTTTTTCACAATTACAATTACGAGGGAAATAAAAAGAACACCAGTTGCGTAAATTGTATGTATTCAATATTTATAGATAGTACCTATTTAGTAGTTAAATGTAAGTTTATTTTCACATTTTGTCTAAATTTTCCTTATCTTTTTAATGCAAACATTGCATATTTATTTACCTATTGTTTTGAGTTTGTATTATTTCTAAATTACGTTCTGTTTGAAAATTTTGAAATATAGTCATTGTAAAAAAAAATTGAAATCTTTTATGAACAATATTTTTCTTTGATTTTTAATTTTAAAAAACGTATGGAAAATCGCTCACATGGTGTACAGGGTATTCCAGTTTCTAAGGTGACCATTGGGAGAACCTATACGAGGTATAGAAAAGTTTAAATTATGACAAAGTTGCCCAGTTTTGTGCTCAATCAAATGCCGTTTTGAAATTGAGGATATTTTGAAGAAATATTTGAAAATCGTTTTAATTTATTACCAAGTTTTTTTCAAAAAAATATTTTCAGATAAATGTCGTATCATCACAGCCACCATATTCCCTCTACCAAAATATGATATTTAATTTTACGATTTTAAGTTTACGATTCGACGATTCATCCCCGAACGTTCATCATAAACTTTGCTTTTTAAATAGTCAAAAATTTTGGGTTCTTCTTAATAAATAGTAACTTAAATTCTGAATCCAACAGCGTATCACACTTAACATTTTTCCGATATTTCGGACTAAAAAAACATCATCAATGCTAGTTAATAATTGCCGAGGAACGGAAAGCCCATGTCGAGTCAAAAATTCATAAAAAAATATGGTAATGGAAATGTAAAATTTATTTCTCTCTACCTCTTTTATTAGAATCAAAGAAGAAGTACCTAATCCAAAAATATTTCAGTTTTTTGTTCTACTCAGGAAGTTGTTTAAAAATTCATTCTCATTGCCATTTTTTTTCTCGACAATAGGATGTGATTAGATTTTTAAACCGATGTTTCGGTCCTCATCATAAATTAGCACTGATGACGGGTTTTATTTGTCAGAAACATTGGAAAAACGCTCAATTTTGGGACACCCTGTACATTTACTAGTTCAGAATAATGTAAACAGTAAATTTGGTCTTAAAAAAAGATAAGTAACAATAAATTTAAAATTAAAATTTAGATTTAATCGTATATCTAAAATAATCTCCTTTATTTTGCAATCATAAAACAACACAAAGTTTTTTTCTTATTGTCAAGACCTATAATTGCTACGGCGCTGTTTTTTCTTAGATTATATAATAACGTTGGATGATAAATAAACTATAATAATATTGCGAGGCACCGTCTTCCACGAATCTCATCGTTTCCCGATCAACGCCGCAGCCGACGGTCATCACAGCGAGAACCGAACAACTGCGAATTGGTGTTTTATGCGTTTGCCGTACAGCGGCTCCACCGTACAGCAGCTGAAACGTAAGTGGAATGAAATCAGCACTGCCACGAATTCGCCCATAAGGTTGCGCATCTTCCTTTTTCCTTCAATCAACGGTACAACGCAATAGTATATTAGATAACGAGAAAAGTAAGGTTCTTATTAAAAAGGTTACTCTTCGAGCGAGCGCAGTGAGCGAGGGATTTACTCGAATGCTTTGTTTTAAACTAATTACCATTTAAGTTGCGTAGTATACTTTTTCTACGACTATTTTTAAAATACCGGGTGGTGCGAAACCTGATACAGAGAAATCTCTCGATTTGAGCGGTTCACGGCTAATTTGATTGTCACACTTTGCGCGTTATAACGCACAACTATGCGATATTATTATTTAGGTACAATTCGCCTAAGAATGGTTTTGTTTATTGAACATAATGTACGTAAGAGAATGTCTAATAAAACGAGAGTACAAGAATACCGAAATTTATTTTATCTTTCACTTCCCTTATTAAATGGAAAGATGTATAATAAAGGAATTTTAACTGTTTGGATAAAACCTATCCAATTTTTTCGACATTTCCATATAATGCATGTTTTTATTTATTAAAGAAATATATATAAACTAAGAAATAACTCTCTCGACTAAATCCCTCGCTCGCTGCGCTCGCTCGAAGAGTAATCTTTTTCGTTTGTAATAAGAACTATTTACTATTCTCGTTATCTAAAGAGGTGGCAATCGTTTATATATGTATTATGGTAAAAAAATAATTTCGCCCCCCCCTGGAGAACATCTAATTTTCCTCCGGCACAGCTTTGGTTTATTTTTGAACATTGGAAATGGCTCTGTGGACGCCTATGATTGTACGTAACTTAACTGGGCCATACTTTAGCAGTCTTAGTGGCTCTAGACGCCCAAAAAACATGTTTCTTAATTCCGTCGGGCTGTCTGTATGACGATTAACTCCAAAATTTGGTAAAAAATTAAGAAAAAATTGAGGATGACCCATGATATCATTTTGATAAAAATCCAATATGCCAGAACAAAATGGCGGCCTAGCAAAAGGAAAAAATATTATTAAAAAATATACGTAGATACGAACTGGTAATATTTTGACAAAACAAAATGGCGGTGTAGTGAAATATTTTTAAAAAATTGGCTTGAAAAATGTACTTATTAGATTGAATTTTGTGCAAGCATTAAGTGTGATTGAGAGAAAAAATGGTAAAATAGTGGTTCAAATTTAAGATGGCGACCAAATAAAATGTTTGAAAAATCAGCGTAAAAAACACCCTCTTATGCAACTGACTTCAAATTTTGCACCAAAATCAAATGTGATATAGGGATTGACCATAGAAACATAACCAAGAAGAGCTATATCTATTTATATTTTGTAAGAATCAAACATCACATTTACTACTCTACGTTTGTTTCTAATCTATTTAGCTTCATAATCCAATACTATTTTTCCTCAAATTGTGTTGTCAGTAGTATAGGTACTTCTAAAGAATGTTTTCATATTTAAGTTTTTACTAATGAAACACTTTTGTATTTGTAGCTAGATTTTCGCAAACAGATATTTTCTGTTTGCTTTTACGCAAATTATGTCACCATTTCAGTAAAGTACCATTTAGCATCTTTGAAATGAAATGAAATACAAATAGTGATGAGAAATTATTATTCTTAAACACTCGTTTGTTGTGCAATTATAAGCCTTTTTGCAGCATGTCAGTAGTGTCGAAAAATATCTTGTTTGAACGAAAATACTATAAGCATTCTGCATATTCTTCAGAAGGTCGGAATATTCACTTTTTAGTCCTAAATGTTTTATTACCCCGCGTGTAACTACAAACAAAAAGTCAACTTTAAATACTACTACAAATGTCTTTATTATTACATAGCTACATAATATATATGAAAACTCTGGCAAAATAGATGGTTCTCAGATCTGAAATATTTATTGCCTCATTTTATTTTGATTTCTATATTCATTATGTACACCCATAGGTATTCATAACGAACATTTTACCCAGATTTGTGTAAATCACTGTTAGTCAAGATAGTACTTCCCAGAGATGCATAACTTACATAAATTTCAACCTGCATTGTGTTAAAAGATAAAATTATTAGTCATCATAGTCTGTGTTGTTTTTATACTGCAGAAAATGTTTAAAAAATCATACTTAACATAAAAAGTAAAGGAAAGAATATATCTAGTGTGATGTCCTAGTCAGTAAGTGTGTGCTTTACTTACCGCACTTATTTAGTATAGTTAAATAAATGAATGAATAACTCATTTTAGTTTTTCCGTAAATCTTGAAAGAAGAACTACAGGTTTATTTCTGGTTGGAATTAATATGGGACATCGTTTGCCAAATAATTTGCTCTAATTTGTTAAATTTCATAATTGACCAATATTTCCCGTAAAAATTTGTGTCTTGCCAATTTGATTTGCAAGCTTATGTAATTCGGATGAAAATACAGTAATTTGATACCATCGAGCTGATCATTTTGGATAAAATTTTCAGGGAATATTCAGCATATTGCCTAAGGTAATCCAATAGCAAGCATATAGAAAAATATGGTGCTATTTTGAACTCTTCGCGCGATGCTACATTAAACAATATATGCGTTTACCATTTTATCAGGAAAAGAATAAGCATTAAAAAAAGAAAAATAATATTTTATTCCATCTTGAAAATTTTAGTTTTATTCTTACTTACTTATTTACGAAAATATATGTATGTATTGAGTATTTTGCTATTTAATACCTCGAGTATATTGTTTGATGCTGACTTCACAGACTAGAATTTTCAAGATGGGATAAAATATTTTTTTAAATTTTTTTTTGAAGTTGGTTTTTTATATACAGAAGTTGGTTTTTTTTATATACAGATTTTTATTTTATCCATGTTAGTTCTATTTATACAAGTTCTAGTGTAAAAGTCAGATTTAACAAATAGATGTTATATGTTGCTTCGTGATAAAATGGTGAATACGGCGCTATTCCGTTATCTTTAATACTTTTCCAATATGCTTGCTATAGGACCACTCCTGCAATTGCCTGAATATTACCGGAAATTTTCATTCAAAGGATTTAAAGTAGTAAATGCAGAAAATAATTCAGTTGCCCAAATTATCATAGATTTAACAACGCGGATCATTTTTTGTCATGTCTAAAGCAATGGAGCCGATGAAATGAACTTGCACCTTAGCCTTATATTTTGAACATAAATTATATATTTTATAACAGGGGTTTAATACCCATGATAGGAGATACAACTCTTGAGCCAATTGATAAAATGTGCTAGAATAAAAAAAATTGTTATTTTTTTATTTTGGGGCGGCCAGAGTTAGAAACAGAAAATATCTAATGTCCATATTTTCGTCATAAGTGCCGAATTTCTAAATCGCAGCATTTTACCAGGCTAAAACAAATACGTTTTGTATAGGATACGCATCTCCGAATTATTAGGTTTTTAAAACGTTAAATGTTACTTATTAATTTGAAAAGAAAAAAAAATCAGCAATTGCATCGGAACAATTAACTCCAAAGAAGAACGAAACACACTTTTTCAAATAAAACAGTAATTCTCAGTTTCGAAAATATTGTTCATTCAATGTCATGTTAAGAGATATTTAATGTACCTACGAAATAGGTCGGTCAAGTTAGCCATAACGAATTTTTATATGAAAATTTTGTTTAGCACCCTAAAATTTAAATTTGAAGCCCCCTCTCGATGATTAAATACTAACTTGTCTTATATTGACTATGTACCCCCCCCCCCCAGTTGACTAATTTTAAATTGCGAATCGGCATATTAATAATTGAGTTTTGCACCACACATTTTAAATTTTGCACCCCTTCTATAGGCACTGAACCAATACCTAAAACTTGAAACCTAGGTTCCCCCCACTTGGCAAATTTACGTTTGCGACCCAGCATATTATTCGGTGAGTTTTGCACCACAAAGTTAAACTTGGCACCCCTTCTATAGGCACTTTACGAATACCTGAAATTTAAAACCTACGCCCGCCCCCACTTGACAAATTTATATTTTCGTCGGAGCATATTATTCGGTGAGTTTTGCACCACAAATTTTAAGTTTTGTACCTTTTCTTTAGACACTTTACAGATACCTAGAACTTGTAACTTAGCTCCCCCCCCACTTGAGAAATGTACATTAGCGACCGAGCATATTATTCTGTGAGTTTTGCACCACAAAGTTTAAGCATTGCACTCTTATAAGCCTTCTACAAATACCTGAAATTTTAAACTTAGCCCCCCCCCCACTAGATAAATTTACATTTGCGACACACCATATCATTCGGTGACTTTAACACCACAAATTTTAAGTTTTGTACCCCTTCTTTAGACACTCTTTAAAAACTCACCGAATAATATGCTGGGTTGCAAATGTAAATTTATTAAGTGGGGAGGGGGGAGGTTTCAAATTTCAGGTATTTGTAGAGTACCTATAGAAGGAGTGCAAAGCTTAAACTTTGTGGTACAAAACAATACAAAACTCATCGAATAATATGCTGGTTCGCAAACGTAAATTTGTCAAGTGGGGGGGGGGCGCTAATTTGTGCTGCAAAACTCACCGAATAATATGCTCAGCCGCAAATGTAAATTTGCCAAGTGGTGAGGGTTAGGTTTCAAATTTTAGTTATTTGTAACGTGCCTAAAGAAAGGTGCACAAATTTAAAATCTGTCGTGCGAAACGGTGCACAACTTACCGACTAATATGCTGGGTAGCAAATGTAAATTTATCAAGTGGGGGGGATAGGTCTCAAATTTCAGGTATTTGTAGAGTGCCTATAGAGGATGCAAAACTTACAGAATTATATGTTGGGTCGCAAACGTAAATTTGTCAAGTGGAGAGGGTGGGTTTTCAAGTTTCAGATATTGAGTCCTAACACTGGAACCTGTGGTGGAAGATAGATCAAAATACAAGAGTTCTAACCACACTACACCACAAACTTGTTACGTTCTAGACGCGCGTTTCGCTAACCAAGTTAGCATCATCAGCAGATGATATAAACTCAAAAGTTTATATCATCTGCTGATGATGCTAACTTGGTTAGCGAAACGCGCGTCTAGAACGTAACAAGTTTGTGGTGTAGTGTGGTTAGAACTCTTGTATTTTGATTTCAGATATTGGTATAGTGCTTATAGAAGGGATGCCAAACTTAAAATGTGTGGTGGAAAACGGTGCAACTGTGGGGAGAGCATGACCCCATACGATAGTACGACCCAGTATGACAAGTCAGTATTTAGTCAGGAGAGGGGGTGCAAAATTTAAATTTTAAGGTGCAAAAAGAGTGCAAAAAAAATTCGTAAGGGGGGGGGCTAACTGACCTCTACCAAATATCGTTTTTAAAAGTTCTCAATCGATTCAATTCATCTATAGTATATTCAAGATCAAGATAAAATATATCGGAATTAATGTTTATCCGTTTTTTGAGTTTTATTATTATATATTATATATTTTTTATTATTATTATTATATTATTTTTTATAGACGTTTGCGGGTCAATATTCAGATTCACTCTATCATGGTTTTAAATGTATTATAGAATAAGTAGTAATATTAAATAAATATAAGCATAATGAAGCATTTTAATACAAAACATTTCGAAGTTTAATTTAATTTAAAATTTAAATCTTTCCTAAAAACGGGCCGCCCGAAAATCTCCTACTAGAAGTCGGAATTTTCACGTTCTCTCTCTCTCGGCTTTCTTTGTCTGACACGTGGGCAATGATTGATACACAACAAACTGATATTTATGAATGAACGGTTGTGTCTCTCCTTGCTTATATGTTTATGGGGTAAACTGATACTTATTCAATTTATTTTAAATTACGCCCAAAAATCAAGTGTAGCATAGGTAGAAATTGTTTAATACGAATCCAATATGGTGGAATAAAATGTCGCTCAGTAAAAATGTTTGAAGAGACACCAGTGTTAATAAATGACTATGTGCCGAACTAAATTGGGTCACACTTCACAAGATTCTTGAGGAGGAAGTTCCAGGTAGAGGAAATTTACCGATTTTAAATTTAAATTAAATATACAGGCCTAAACAATAAAAATCTTTTAAACACCTATTAATTTAATTCATATTTTTACAAAGAACTTGTCAACACTTTTATATAACCTCACAAAAAAAAACGTATAGAAGCAGGCACTAATGGTTTTATTGGACGTGATAAACAATAATTTATCAATGTAGTCATTAGTGATTACTCTAAGAATCCTTTAAGGTACAACCGTATCCACTTACAAACTTGTGTAAATTTAATTTTAAATGTATATAGCCCACAGATCCTAAATAATGTGTTCCGGGGGGGGGGGGCGTTTACAGGTTTTTAAATTAATTTTGTAATGTATATCAGTTTTCAAATCAAACGATGAAGCCTTTAGGGCAGCAGGAACTTAACATTATATTAAGATGTGAAAATCATATATTATGAGAATAATATTTTATTATTATATAATAAAACTGTAAGGTACAAGATGTTGCTTTAACCACATAATTCTCTTTCTAGCGGAAATCCATTTGCATGTTTTAAATTACAAGAAGTAGAAATTCATTTCCATGATTTTAATTATCACTAATTACTTGGAAATATTTTCCATAACAAACAACAAACATTCGTTCTCAGTGGAATTTTACATAGTTTTTGCAGTTAGGGCCTTAACGAAAGGAGGCAGCAGGTTGTGCTTTAGGTGAGAGCTAGATTAACGTTCTCTATCGGTCTGTGAAAAAATGTTTGCGAAAACATGTAAGATGACAAGGCAGGAGGGAAAAAATTAAAATTCGGAGATATCAATGCTCAAGTAGGAAACAATCCCAATAGTTTTCATCCTGATTTAACAAAAAGACATGCGCAATTATAATTGAAATAAAATGGTATCAGTTAGTTAAGGAGAAAGGGGGTCAGCATAGGTGAGCTTCTTCGACTAGATACATTTATTTGTTCATAGAATAATCCAATTTACATGATTCAGTAATAAACGTATATAATTTTAAAAGGAAACATTATCAATTAATTCGTAAATTATTTAATTTTATATACTATTAGTCGCTATTTTTCTTAAAAGTAGCTCTCGTTTTAAAGGTTGTAAAATAAAGTGCGTAAAGTGTGAAAAAAAGAAATGTGATTAGGCTAGCCTAGCCCAAGCTTAATTAGAGGGTGCTATAAACACAAAACACTGCAACTGTTTAAATAATTTTTTATTTTTTGTTCATCATCAATAAAACCTCAATGCGTGTAAAGTTTTTGAACTAAAAAAAAAGGTAGAAAACAAACCTAATAGTTTTTAGCCATTAAAACCAAAACGGAGTGACGTAGCACACCGTGCTTTAGGTGAGCGATAGATTATAACTTCCTACACAGACCCGTGAAAAAAATATTTGCGAAAACATGACGGTGTGCATGTGACAGGTAGATTTTAGGAAGGTGTTACCTAGCTGTCGTTTCGGTATCGCCATCTAATTTATAAGCCATACGGCCTTTACTTGCGTGTTTTTGTTAAAATCAGTATTTTTTATGATATAACATGCTTATGAAATTAAATAAATGCAAGTTCACCTTTGTTGGCCCTATTTCTGAATAAATAGATAAATTCAGTCGCGTTGAAAACATGTTTTGAAGTATTAATTATTATTTCTCAGATGTTATGACGCAGAAAGGAGATATCACCTTCAAGTTAAATAAAATACAATTTTTTATAATAATTATTTATTAAACCATTAACTATTGTTTCCCAGATTTTATGACGTAGAAAGGAGATATAACCTTCAAGTTAAATAAAATACAATTACCATAGTACACTGACTTTTACTAACACTTTATATGATTTTAGCTAATCCCATGTTACAGCAAAACTAATTACACATTAACTAGAGTAATACATATATCCGGAGTACCCAACAACTGTAGGTTTAGCGGAATTTGCTAGATATGTCTCCGTTAGATGTATTCATGTCACATCCAGTCTTTACTTTCTAAAAAAGTACCATTTTGAAAATGAAGTGTTAGCTTATACTGAGAAACCAAATCTGGAAGCTGGACTTTAAAATCTGGAACCGCTCTGTTATGTATTCGTTCATAAAATAGAATCATCCAATGACCATTAGTGCAGTAATTATCAAAACACATTTTGCACAACTGCTACCAGAGCTATTTAGTCTAAATATAACCAAAGCATAGTTATAGATAAAATGATTAGAAAATTAGCTTTTCACTGCTTTTAGACAAAATGAACAGAAGATGTTCAGGTAGTGAGGTGAGTGAGGTCAGAGGAAATTGTTTAACTGTGAAACTTTTGATCATTATTTAGACATTTATTTACGTTTTGTTACTCCAAATGTATTTGACAATTTTAGACACGTGTGTCTTACGACTTACGGTCTAGATTCTGTCCAGTACTTTACCGCACCGATGTTGTCTTTTGAGGCCGCTCTATGCACGATGTTTGTATGCACGGGATTCGCCGGAGGTTTCGCTCAGTTTAGTGCTAGGAAAGCTCACGCGATAAATATATACCTTATTATGACGCTTCCAAACCTACCTCCTACATCATGTAGTTTCAAATAGCTAAACGATGCCGAAATTCAAAATTTTGGTTTAAACATAGCTTTATCATCTGCTGATGATGCTAACTTGGTTAGCGAAACGCGCGTCCAGAACGTAACAAGTTGTGGTGTAGTGTGGTTAGAACTCTTGTATTTTGATATAGCTATAAACGCAAATACTGGCTACATTTTCGAAGTTGATCTTCAATATCCTTAAAATTGCATTATTTATATAACGAACTACCTTTTTGTCCACAATCCATGAAACCAGAGGACTTAAAGGCTGATATTTCAAAATTAATTCCAAATTTACACAAAAAAGAAAAGAACTCATTATCAAAATACGTGTCACTGCTTAGACCATGGGCTAAAGCTCACTAAAATTCATGGCGTTCTTTCTTTTGACCAGTCTCCCTGACTTATTCTTTTTCAGAGAGTTAATGGCTTCTCAATCCAGCGGTCTTTCTATTCTTACATAGAATATATGCATATGGCCAGTTTCATCCAGCAACATCTAGACCTTTGCTTTCATGATCGTTAAGACATTGGAAAGTTTTAACAGTGCTAATAAGGCCAGGATCTGGAACTCTATGAATTTCTTTACCATTTAATTCGTAGGTTATGAATTCAAACAGAAATGCAGCTGCATTATTAGTTAACTCACAAGTTCCTGTTTTATTAGTAGTAGCCTTTTCCTTAAAGTATGTTTATATGTAAAGCACCGCTTGGTTAATATTTATAAACACATCTTGCTGGTTGATAACGATTTCTGTCTCATCACTGTAGTTGAAGGATTTTGTAAACGGTTGATATATATGCCATTCTTCTCGGGCGATGGATTCATCGACGTTGATCGGTTGAAATATTTGTAGTTTTTGCGATACGAAAACCATATTTGCATATGAGAGAATTTAATTGAATTAGATGTTTGTATGCAAGTGTTTGCTTTAACGACTGAATGCTATCTGATGGAATGATAGAAGTGTTACTGCTTAAACAGTTTCGGTTAAAAACCAGAATCATTTTTTTAACTTCTAACCTCAGAAATATTTCTTCACCTCTGAAATTAACAGGCCTCTATTCCTGATCTAATATATTTATAGTGATATTTCTGATACTGCTTCTATTAAGTGGGAGATACATTTCTAGGCTCTATGATTATGCTACATTCAGGACCTACAGATGGAGTAAACTCGTATAAGGTGTGCAAAGGATTACTGGTGTAATAAGAGCCAGAGATAATATTACACTCGATTCTTTTAGTGACCACTTGTACTATTGCTACTGGGAGATCAGACTCATGAAGTATATTAGCGTTTATAATTTGCTGTGAACATCTTAACAATTTTCCAATACTAACTTCTGAGTGAAAATTTATATCATAAACACACTTTAACGTATTATTATTAGATTTCAGAGAAAAAATCTGTTTCTTATCGCCAACTAAACGTTTTTGCAGATATGATTTTATATCAGTAATCTCGTATGATCCTGTAGGAATTTCCACTATTTGTTCTTTACTTTTAACACTATAATAAAACTTGTTTCGTCGGGGATCGATGTTTGGAATAGAGTTCCAAGTGCTTAGTAAAATCAGAGCTAAAAAATAACGGTATTTAGAATCTAGTTCTATCGGTAGATCAATAACAACGCTTAAACAACTAGATCGTCCTTTCAGTGTGAACGTCTGAGATATGACGATATGATAGAAAATTCAACAAACATTTGTTTATTTTGATTTATTATTATAGAGACAAGATAGTACAAGATGTCCACAGTTATTTGCTATATATTTGGTATTCATTACGATTAAAGAGAATTTTAGAGTTTTTAAAATAGTGAACAAGTTCTTTTGGTGGATTTAGGTTACCAGAACTGTCAAAATAAATAACGCAGTATCCGTTTTTTTGTAAACAACCCAGTGAGTTCCAGATCCTTTATTCTAGTCTAAATGAAGCAGATCACATTCATTTTCTAAGAATATTTGGCAAAGTATCTCGCTAAACACTCCTCTGAAATTAGGTAATTTTAAACGATGAGCAAATCGTTCGATATCTCGATCTGTGCGTGGTAGTTTGGGTGGATTTATCGAAAGTTTTTTGACATTTTCTTTAAAAACAAACCATATCCGGTTTTATGTTTTGTCAAATACAAAGCACTACCTTCTTTCTCAAAGCAATAGCCTCCATCGTTTCATTATGTTTTTTCGCATCCTTAAGTTTTCCTCTGCTGAACGCATATCGTTGACTGCCGTAGTGACCCCGGCTACGCCTCCCGACAATGCTCCCAGTGCGCACTACCCTGCAAATATGGGAATAAGAGGAAAAATACCTTCAACTTTCGGGACACGAATGACTCTTGAGACTCTAACTTTTCTTACACCGCCAACCTGGTTAATAGCCATTCAAGCAGCGTTTACGGGTAGTTTAATATCGGATTTAGAACCTTAAACTTTTACAAGTTTCTTTATCCTACTAACGGCTGATGATTTGGATGGCTTGGTACCCATTCCGAGCTTCCTCTTTGTTTTCATCGCGTTTGCTACAAACCAAGCTGCACTCTTTTCACCAAAACTGGAGGCCTTTGCAGTGTGTGTTGTATTTTGCAGTAGCTATCTAACGTATTAATAGGCTGATTACCAGGAGCTAATCTTTCATTTAATTTAGTTCCTGATCCACAGTATAAATAGCCTGGTAGATGTATTTCAAACGGGAGCTTGTTAATAGAGCTCTCTTATTACTAATGAATCTGTGATTCGGTAGACACTGTTTATATAGGATGCGGAAGGAAAAATAGAAACTTAATATAAAAGTTAATAATTTTGATATAAAGATAAGTGCTACAAAAAGACATAGTGAACTGTTACCAAATACTATTAGTTATATGTGGATCAAGTAGTTCAGGAAAAACAATTTGATTATTAGTTATTTAACTGATTTAAATGAACTCAATTTCGGAGTGTGTATGTATATTCAAAGTCTCTATATCAGGATAAGTACATATTCTTAGAACAAGTATTAAGACAAATCGATGGTGTGCAGTATTATGGTTATAACGATAATGAGACAGTAATAGATCCAAAAAGCGCACAACCAGAGTCAGTGTCTATATTTGATGATGTCGCCTGTGAGAAGCAGGATAAGATTAGAGACTATTTTTACGTGGGTCGGCATATCGCATTAGATTCCTTTTATCTTTGTCAGACATACTCGAAAATTCCTAAACAACTAATTCGTGATAATGCAAACATGTTGATCCTATTTAAACAGGATGATTAAAACCTCAAACATGTGTCTTTGGATGCGTTCGGAAACATTTGTTCAGAGAGATGAAAAGATAAATATAGAGTTTTGGTTATAGTTAAGGATGATGGCTAAGCCTGTTTGATATCTATATAATTCCTTAACTTACATCACTCAATACACAGAGTCTTGGTACAAAACACACCTCTACATTGCTCACAAACCGTTACCCTAAAAGCTGTTTTCCTGGAACAGACCTGTTATAACAGCTGTTTTTTTCTTAAACAGATCTGTTATAAAAGCTGTTTTCCCGAAACAGATCCGTTTCAAAAGCCGTTTAAAGCTGGGTTTTCCTAAACAGATTTGCTCCAAAAGCTGTTATTTTCAAATCAGATGTTATAAAACCCATTTAATTATAGATGCCGCCAGATCCATTAGAAAAAAGTATTTAGCCGTAAAGTTGGAACGTTTTGAAGAAGATGAAGCACTTAAACGTTTATTACATCCTACAACGAAGCCTTTAAATAAACTCGTAGAAAAGGCTGAAAGAAAATCTAAAGAGCGGATGAATCGTAAACAAGTTAAGATCGAAATAGAACCGGAAAGGTTCCTAAAGAATTTCTTTTACACCTGAAGGTGATATCGAAATAGAAGGTACTAGATATCCTGGAACAGAGGGTTAACATTTCTAAAAAATGCTCACCCTAAAAATGATGATACGTAAGTATTTGTATGATATATTAAAAAAACTAATGCAGCTAGAAGGAATAATGATATAGCCAAACAAACAAAATGTAGGTCTGAAAAATATAAATTATATGTAAAACCAATTCTCAACCCAGGAGCTTCTACCAAATCACCAGCTTCCGTTGCTGTAGCAGCTTTTAAACTCAGATATTCTTCAAGACTGACTAGGGCTAGACCTAAATCAGGATCTGGATTAATGGTGGAATATAATGAAAAACTAAAAGAGTATGTCTACTATAAGTTGAGTTTTATAGACTTCTTAGATTCGAGCTCAGTCTGCAATACCTTTCACAAACGATGGTGATTATAATATCGAAAATCGTAAACGGTGTAATATTAAAACACTTGAAGGGAGAAATGATGTTGCAATCAAGCAATACGTTGATTCTACAGCAGATCGTCTTCATGTGTCTATTAAAGATTGAAAAAATATATTGTTAGTCTGAATAGTAAATATCAGGCTCTTGAGACTTCAAATAATCAAACCAAAGAAAAAACACAGTCAGATTAAAAAAAATTTTCAGAACTTAATTTAAAATAAACTATCAACCGCTACATTATCCGCTGTATTATTCAATTATTATTAGATGTTATCGAAAATCGTTAGAGAGCTTCATAGACCAGGTCGTTTTAAATTCAAGAGCAGAAGATTTACTCAATATGGATT
The DNA here is from genome assembly GCA_030620095.1 of Kuschelorhynchus macadamiae. Taxonomy (NCBI): domain Eukaryota; kingdom Metazoa; phylum Arthropoda; class Insecta; order Coleoptera; family Curculionidae; genus Kuschelorhynchus; species Kuschelorhynchus macadamiae. The sequence goes on from JAUTXW010003781.1 coordinate 73,662, forward strand.
CGATGACACTTTTGCTACAGATCTAGCTCATCTTGATCAGTATTCTCGCCAAAATAAAGGGTTTAAATATATTCTGGTAGTGATTGACTGTTTTTCAAAATGTCTTTGGACTAGAACTATAAAATTGAAATCTGCTAATAACGTGATTAAAGCCATGTAAAGTATACCGAAAAGTTCAAAACGAATTTCAAAATCTAATAAAAAAAAATGGTATCCATCACTATAGTACATTTAGTGTCTTAAAAACTTCTACGGCAGAATGAATAATTCGAACTATTAAAGAAAAGCTATTTAAACTTTACGTTGAACGGAAAGGACGGAAATGGATTATCTTAACAGAAGAAGTTACGGATGCGTATAATGATACGAAACATAGAACTACAGATATGAAGCCTAAATATGTTAATAAATCTAATGAGAATAAACTTTTAAACTCTGGTTATGGATATATTAAAGCAGTGGGAAAACAAAAATTTAAAGTAGTTGATATTATTCGGATAAGTAAATATAAACATGTTTTTCAAAATGGGTAAACACGAAACTAGACTACTGAGCTTTTTAAAATAGCTAAAGTTAAAATTACTAATCCCACCACATCTCTATTAAATGACTTTGAAGATCGCCTTATCAGCGGGTGTTTTTACGAAGAAGAATTACAGAAAACAAAACAACCAGATATTTTTATTTATACTTGATAAAAACTAATATTTCTAACCATTATTAAAGGAAGGTTAATATAGAGCTGCATAAGTTATATTTACTACCGTCGACAGAAAATCAAGATATCAAGTCGTTTAATTCCCGCTTACACGTCATTACTCCGAACACTGATCTTGAAGAAATAATTGATAAGTTTAAACAAGTTTTAGTAACAAAAACAAGTGAATCCCAGGAGAGAGATAGCGGATGGACTTTGTCTAACCTTCTCTTTCGGGAGTTAAATATTAATGAATATAAAACGTTAATGTAATGGGGAGGGATGATTCTATAAATACTACAAAAATCAGAAACCTTATCTAGTTTTTAAGCTACAGTAGTCACGTCAAGTTACAGTTCTATAGGCAGCCCAGATATGGACGCTGATATAAGTAATACAGCTTCAGATTATTCGTCATACTGGACTTATGATACAGCAGCATCTCCAGTATCTAAACATATAGCGATTTGAACAGAATACAAATATTTGGGTAAAACCCATTACGAAACAATATATTTCCATGTTATTGTTGGTTTGGCCGTTTCTTTGTGTTTTTATATGGAAGATATAAGTGATTTTTTTCGTATTAACTATATGATATTTTATAATTTAAATCTGTTAAATAAGTTAAATTGTAAAGAACAGTATAAAAATATTACACGTTATATACATAATAAGCTTGGAGATAATGAAGACGTTATGGAAGTTGTTAAAAAATCGCTATGATGCAGAAACTTCTGATTTAAATTATTATATATTAGAAATTATCGAAATTAACAAGTTTATGTTAAGTTGCGACATTGAATGTTACATGGATCCCGATGATGATTTTTAATAAATGTATAAATATAAGTTGTTTGTGTTTTATGTTTCAGTAGCTTTAAAGCTTTCAAAGATGACGGATCTATTACTAGAATTCTTATCTGGAGTTAGAGACATAAAAGATCATAGTAGTGACGAATTAAGTAAAATTCCTATAGAATATAGACGAAATTTTAATTTGAGAACAAAATTACCATGTTTGTGCATTATAATCGTCCAGATTGGAGAACTCATGTAGACAGACCTCCTATCTTGATAGCAGTTGTGCAAAATGTGTTTTATCTACATAAACCACCGCAAATAACGAATGCTTTTGCATAGTTAATAACTGATAATTACCCCACTAATGATTATTGGATGATTCTATTTTATGAACGAATACATAACAAGGCGGTTCCAGTTTTCAAAGTCCAGCCTCAAAATTTGGTTTCTAAATTCTATCAGTATAAACTAAGACTTCTTTTACAAAATGGTTTTAAGAAAGTAAAGACTGGATGTCCATTGGTTACATGAATACATCTAACTGTACGGAGGCATATCTAGCAAATTCCGCTAGACCTATAGATGTTGGGTACTTTGGATATATGTATTTCTCTAGTTAATGTGTAATTAGTTTTGCTATAACATGAGTAGAGTAATAATGTATCCTTTAGACCACCTCCCCTCTTACGGCCCTGCCCCCTCACCCTGTGACGTCATTTGACTTGAGGGGTCCCGACCACCTAATCTTGGATCCATTTGACCTTGAATTTTTAAAGGTAAACGCCCCCTCCTCTTACTCCTCTGCCCCTCGCCCTATGACTTGAAAATTTGAAGGTCAAGATGCCTCGGCCACTTGACCTTGAGACCATTTGACCTTGATATTTTAAAGGTCAAATTGTTTGACATTGAAATGCCCTTGAGGATGTTTTGAGACTTTGAAATGACCGTGAGATTTTTTTGGTGGGGGGGGGTGTTATACGAAATAACCTTAATAATTTTTTGAATGTCAAATTGTTTGACCTTGAGATGTGTCTGGTTGGTGGGGGTGCTTGATATTAAGTGATGCGTTTGTTATGTAAATGGGTAAGGGGTTTTCGACCTCAAAGTTTACCTCTATAAAAAGGCTTTATTATTATAGAAAACTTCATATTAAGACGCGAATCATTTGCAGTGAGAACCCGCTCTTAAATGGAAATATTGTGTGGTGTATTCGGAAAGTGCTATTAGGTATACTATATTCGTGTTTTGACTTTCAATACCCTTATTCCATTTTTAATAATAAGTATTTTAAAGCAAACATTTGTTGAAATTAATAAAGCGCTTAACGAAGATGTTGAGCGGAGAGCCATAACATCATTAACGGTGGGAAAAGTATATATTATTAAGAAAATGAAGTTAATGATAACACGTTTTGGGGAAACTATTCGGGTAACATTATATGATAGAACTCAAAATATGAATAAGCCGGATAATAAATTCACTTTGACTTATTTAGGACAGAGCTCGCGAGTGTTTGCCAACGGTAATACAAGGTCATTATTAAATTTATTGTTTTGGAATAATAATATTTAAAATTAAAGGTACCATTGTTGTATTAAAATTTGAAAAGTTTATTAAATAAAAAATGTAAGAAGGGAGTTGTCAGAAAGAAAATTCGGAATCATAGATTCCTCACACACGTATTTCTAATTAGATATGGGTGATGTTGTTACTGAAAGGTATGATTCCCACATAAGCATTTTGAGCTACGACAATCAGTACTCCTACGTCCGACATTTGGCAATACAGATAAGAAGAATGTCTAAAGATATTCTTTTACTTTTAAGTCAGTTTGGAGTCGATGACCGAGAAAAGTATATTAAATATTTGGATGATTCAACCAATTTATCTGTAGCAGCACATATTTGTGAAAAGTATGTATATGGATGTATCAACTTGGATACCTTTTGTTCGGAAATGCTTGAGGAGGGTCTAAAGGATTTTTTAATTAAAATTTCATATATTCCAAATGATATTGTGGAGAAATATCGATTATACGAAGATTTGGGTGTTGACGAAGTAGCTGCTGAAAAACAACAAGAGGAAAAACATGTTAAGGTTCCTTAAATCAGTATCAGTGGTGACCAGAGTGATGTACAAAAATATGCGCTTCCTAAAAGCAGTACAAACGATGATCAGAGTGGTATTGACACAGTCGATAAAATGGATGTAGATAAGAAAAGCAAATGAAGACTGTGAAAAAGACAATGTACATAATGAAGTTTGATTTGTATTTTTTTTGCAAATAAATTATTAGTATTACTGTATTTCTTTTATTTTCCTTATTTTTAAGTTTTCAGATATAACCAATATTTTTGAATTTTACTTTAGTTCTAATTAAGAATGGGAATGGGGAAATTTATTACGAACGTTTTAAAAGTCCTTTTGAAATCCAGCAATTTCATTGGTTGCAGCTTAACGCAAACGTCGATTTTCGCCAGCCGCTTCCGTCAAATTTGTATATATATATATATATATATATATATATATATATATATATATATATATAGGGATCGCCATCTTTTCGACGGCTAGCGGAAACTCAAACGGACGGCGGCAAAAATATAACTGTACCCATTGCTTTGCGTTAAGTAAACTTCACTTGGTCAGAACAGCGCAAACGGCGATGATGCACGCAAACGTTTTCGATCTATAACCCAGGCATATATAATATACTATTTATTTCAGTTTCGACAGACGGTGATAAATGAAGAAAAGGATTGTGTAGCTCCTAGTGCGGTAAGAGTCCTAGATTGGACAGTGTAACCTTAACCATTATACATATTTTGATAGGTTAGAAGTATTACCAAATAAACTATTTTAAACAATATCTAATTCATCAATTCATGAATTAAATCTATTATTTGAACAAATAATTTTAATATTTTTTCACTTTTTGCTAGGATTTGTTTTTTGCAGTTCAGTTTCATAAAAAACTTTCACGTCTCTCAAGAGGTATGTTGTTGGATTGGATGTTAACTTTTGATTTCAAATTAGGTGATTAGCTTTATCAAATTATACCTTCCTCAAACGAAATTTGAACTTTTTGATGATTGACACGTGTTATTTCATTATCGTGTCCATACCAATAGTACGATGCTTCGTATTGTCATAGGTTTTTGTGATCGAAGGCAAAAGTTGTATCCAGCTATCTTTGAACTCCATAGCAATCGTAACCGTTCCACTAATTCCTTCGGTTTATTCGAATAGACGTAGTTAATATTTTTCGATAAAACACGCTTTTTCTTTCTTTCGCATATGTTTTTTTTCTTGCGATCCCACTTCCCAAACGATCTCCTGTCAACGGTTTTATAATCTGTTTATATTTTTTCCACCTGGTTTCTTGTAATATCCGCATCTCATCATAGCCTTTGTACGCTATATTTGTCAACTGTAACATATTTTTATAGGTTTCTAAGGCTTCTAGATTCATCTTTTCTATGTTCTAATACCGGCGGATTTATTAAGAATATTAAGTCGTAAATTTCCTTCAAATCTTGCAATATTCTTAGCTTGGTGCCATAATGTCACTATACCAGGAAAAAAACGTATTTCCAAATTACCCATATACTTTTTATATTTTACTTTTGGATCACAAGGTACCTCATAAACCGTGTCAAATCGGGATGGTTTTGTCTTTAATTCATTTAAGTATGTATTAATTATAATATCTGGAGATGTATGAAGCTTCATTAGTTAATGCCGTAGATTTGTTTGAGGGAGATGGTATTGCATAGATTCCATCAATCGACTCGTTTTTTAGGGCGTCCACCGATGTTTCAGGAATATATTATAACGCGTTGGGGATGGTGTTGATGTTTCCAGCGAAGGCTTCTCTGAAATGTACTTGCTTGGCGAACCTAAAGGTTCTATGGATGTTTTGTTTTTTCTTAATATATTTTTGTGTTACAGCATCGGATATAGAAGTCAAACGTCAAAAAAAAAAGTATCTTGTGTTTGAGTAGCTCTAATTTGTTTGAACTTTTTTCGAACGACGTATGTAACCCCGATCAATTGACGTTTCAGATCAATATCATCATTCATCTTGAAGGCGATGTTACTAGAGTATCAGGCAACTGAGAAATGAGTATGCACTGATCTTACTCTGCGTATATATAGTTATCAAAACCCTTTCGATATCTTTCCGAATTTAAATCCCTGTCTTTAACAATAACTAGAAATCCATACCTGTCATTCCAACAATTAGCACACATCTCTTGAAATTATGTGAAAGTTACATCTGGTGATACATGATCAGAAAAAATATGGCGTAAGTTCATTTCATCTTGTTTGAACATTATAATTAGATTGGCGTTATCACGTACTAATTGCTTGGGAACTCGGGAATAGGTTTGCGCTAGGTAAAAACTATCCACGTTTTTTATGTCGTCCCATACTGAAATATGATCGTATAATATCCTGTTTCTCACACATTCCATCATCAAATATGAAAATAGAATTTGGCTTGGTATCGGATGGTTCCACGATATCTGTTGTGTCCCTTACAATTCATTCAAATGCTGTCCGTCAAACGAAGTGGACGTTCTCAACATTCAGTTAAGAATGGGTGTGGCATAGTGAATTCATTAATTAATAAACTTCCGTTTGAGTTACATCTTCCCGGGTACCAATATTGTGGGCCCGGCACTAAACTTGCAAAACGATTAGCGAGAGGTGATTTAGGAATTAATCCATTAGATGCAGCGTGTAAGAAACACGATACAGCGTATTCAGAAAACAAACAAAATTTAAGTTTACGTCATCAAGCCGATCACGAGCTTGAATAACCCGCATGGGAAAGAGTAAAATCAAAGGACGCCAGGGCAAGTGAAGAAACATCTGCTTGGTTGGTAACAAATATTATGTAGGCTAAGCAACGTTTTGGTATGGGTGTATCGAAGCTGTCAACTAAAACGAAATGTTCCAAAGGAAATTAACGTCGCGACAGTAGATCTGTGAAAGGGAAACGTATGCGCAAATACAAAAAAATATCTAAATTTGCTTTTGGATCGGCGTTGCGTCAACCTATTCGAGCTTAATTAGCTAAAGCTGGTGGCAAGAAATTAGCCGAAAAAGACATATTTAATGCATCTACAACGCGGTGGCAAACGGAAGATACGGACAACTAGAATCATATCTATTCCAAAGGTTGGTGGATTATTACCTTTAGTAACAATATTTGCCGGACTCTCGGCGTTAGAGTCCTTAGCAGGTGGTGTGACTGGAGTAGTGCGTGCAGTAAAAACAGCGAAAAATGCAACCACCCAAAAAACAGGTGGCAGGTTACGTCTAAATTCGGAAGGAGGTAGAATGTATTTGAAACCATATAATACAGGTTTAGGACTTTTTATGAACCACTCAAAAAAAAAACGCCTTCCTCGAAGGCCACTATCGAATATTGATTTAGAAAGGTATGCATTAAAGTTACAAGTGCCATATTTTAAAGATCTATATATAAGAGACTCACTTCCTCGACGTGGTCCCAGACGTTATGAATCTGCTATTATTAATTTGGATAGTATAAGAGGAGTTGGGACGCATTGGGTAGCACATCGAAAACATAATTCAGAAGTTACATATTACGACAGTTTCGGTGCTTTGCCACCTCCAATTGAATTGATTCGATATATGCGAGTGGGTCGGGAAGCAGCAAAAGAAATTTACCATACATACGAGCGACAGCAGAGATTTGGAACAGTCTTGTGTGGACATCTATGCTTAAAGTTTCTCTCTCAGTCGTAAAAAAATCAGTATGTCGTTAACTCCCCAGAGGGATCGAGATGGTTATAAAAAGTTGGTTTCATCGTTGAAAGCATATCATCGTTCCGGTAGTTTATTAAAAATGACTTCTAAAGAGTTAGAAAATATGCCCAAGGAGGTAATGATTGCTTGTTCCCCAAATGAAATCGTTGAAAGCATATCATCGTTCCGGTAGTTTATTAAAAATGACTTCTAAAGAGTTAGAAAATATGCCCAAGGAGGTAATGATTGCTTGTTCCCCAAATGAAATCGCACGTGTTTGGGATAAATTGCCAGAATACATAAAATGTGACATCGATGTATTGAAGTATCTGTATTGTACGGACCATTATACTGGCAATAATTTAAATGTAGATGAAGGCGATGGACCAGCACCTAGAAGATTGTTTTGCTGCTACTGTAAATTACATGATGTAAACATTACGAAAAACGTGGTTTAAAAATTCGAAACGGAGGAAACGACGTGCTAGTTTGAGTGCTCTAAACTGCTGCAGACAACAATAAAAGGTAAAAAAATTGACTTCTTTTATCAGTCATGTCGTACACATTCATTCTAACAAGACGCTCAAGCGTGTTAAGTGCAGACTTTTACCCGCCGTTAGAACTGAGTCCAATAAATAAATATGAGCTTGCACTTGTTGGATTTTACACATATAATTCTATTTTTAATATCGATGAATGCAACAACTCATTTTCCTACGAGAAAAAAAATGATAAAAATCTTCACCAACTATAATGTTAACAAGCCCCCAGGAGTATATGAAGTGTACGAGATTGAAAAAGCAATGAAAATTGCTTTACAAATATCCGCAAAAGATAATGATGATAAAATATTTTCATTAACACCCAATAATAACACACTGAAATGTGTTCACTCTTAAGACATCATTTTGGATATATCGGAAAGTTACATCTATATCGAAGAAACATTTAAACCAAAGGATGCTACCAAAAAGTGTTATCTATCTAACAATTCATTAGCTTTTCTATTCGAGGAAATTCGATATGAGATGGGTGGTGAGAAAGTTGCTGTTGTCAGAAAACCAGGAGTTACTACAACCCTTAAAAGAATGGTTTCCTTTGGTAGTGCACAGCTAAAACCACTTTTGACATGTGGCTGGGGTCTAAATGAACAAAACCAACACATTGTGGATTCCGCTAGTAATGTATTTTCTGATAAATTACCCCTAAAATATCTAATGGGTTTTGGGGATTTTTAATATTAAACAGGAATTTATGATAATAATTGCTCGCACTTTTAACAGCTGTTATATTGGAGAAGTTGAAGTCGATATTAATATTGATAAACTGGAATGGAAAATTCGTCACATTATTCCCGAGGATAAGCAGAAGCTGAAAATATTATCACGTATTAATAAGGGTGGTAGTAATGCAAATATCCGAATGGTTTATCGCATGTGGGATCTTTATGAGCGTCCCACTATTCGAGAAACTTCGTCCGACGTATGGGCCATAAGAACAAGCACAAGTCTAGAAAAACCTCGTTATTTGATAATCGGATTTCAGAATAATGGAAAAGCCCATAGTTATGAAAAAGATGCTAATTTATTTACAACTGCAAATATAAGCGACATTCGAGTTTATCTTAATTCTACAGTATTCCCATATGAAGAATGGAATTTGGATTTTTCTAAGAAACTCTACGCGGCAGACTATTATATGCATTTAATGACCCTATGATGGATTTAGCTGAATACTTTAAAAAATCCGTTGTTCGTTATTGATTGTTCACATCAGGCCGAAGCTATAAAATCTTCAACCGTGGACGTCAAGATCGAATTTGAAACACGAATCAATCAGTTTCCTAAAAATACTAAAGTGTTCGCATTAATAATCCTTCTTCTTCTTCAAGTGCCGTAACCATATTCGGGCGTTGGCGATGGTGAGTAAGTGCCTTGAAACCTATCTTATATCAAGATGTATGGTTTCTTGAATGCACTACGTTAGACCGTTATACTAGGGAATGTGTTCTACTTAGTGGTTTCCCGTTGCCTTCTACGGAGTTGTGTCGTGTAGTGTACGTGTTGAGTAAGAGGCCTTGTTACTGTTTGCAGTCGACCCAAGTCTACGAACAGAGTCGTTATTTTATTATCCCAACGACCAAAGGCATCTCGGGAAGGTACCGGACCAGGCATATCAAGCACTCTTTATTTAAAAAGTGCCGGCTACGCCAAGTCTCGAAAAAGCCGGTTCTCTTACCACTGGGCTACCGAGGTGGAGATTAATAATCCAGGATTCCTTTTTTAGTTATAATATGTTACATGGTTCTATATCAAACAAGCTTGTTTAGTTGTGTAAAGCTATTTATAATTATACTATATTTAGCATATGCTAAATTGCATTTTCTTATATACATTGTTATATAGTTTAGGTTAAGGTTAGCGTTTTGATATATAAATTTAAGTGTCAGAGGTAGTTTAGTCTTTAAGGTTAGAACAAATTAAATAATAAAACATATTGTACCAGTTATTTTGCATTTTATTTTACGTATAAGTTGTAACAGGCAAATTAACATTCCTCTAGGTAGGCGAGTGAGCTGCCCCTTTCCAATTAATCTACGCATTTCACTTTAAAACATTTAATATCTTTAAAAAGTACGTGTTCAGAAAAATTGTAAGGTAAAATTTTATTTTCAGTTGCGAATAAAAAATTAAAAAAAAAATAACGTAAGAATTGTCGAAACGTTAAAAAAAACGTAAAGAGGTGTCGTAACGCTAATCGACTTAAAAAAAATTACGTAAGTCTTGTCGTAACGCTAATAGACTTAAAAAAAAAGATGAATATCCGCCCGCCATACCCGGGTATTTAAATCGTTTTAGCCCCATTACAGAACGCTTACGTCACCCCTTATATGAAGAACACTTAAGCTTTTAAACCTCTTACTTTTTTGAGGAACTTTAAATTGTATTGTATTAACGAACCCAAATCGACCGAACTTACTGTGAACAAATTTTCTCTATCTCATATAGTTTCGGGGTTATAGACGGTTAAAGTTGGTAAAATCCTAACTATTTATAACTCTTTTTTTAAACTTCAATCAATATCATGGAAAAAATTACACATGATAATATAGAAAATACCAAACAACTATCTCCTTATAATTTTTTTTCTTAATCGCCAAGAAATACGTTAAAAAAATTATCAAAACTCCCGATTTTTTATTTATAACTCCTTTTTTCAAATTCAATGAATTTCATGGAAAAAATTACACATGATAGTATGTACCACTATCTTCTTATAAATTTTTTTTCTAATCGCCAAGAAATACGTTAAAAAAATATGAAAACTCCCAACTTTCTATTTATAACTCCTTTTTTCAAGTTCAATAAATCTCATGGAAAAAATTACATACTATAGAATAGAAAATACCAAACAACTATCTTCTTATACATTTTTTTCCTAATCGCCAAGAAATACGTTAAAAAAATTATCAAAACTCGAATCTTTTAATTCTAAGTAGGGATCTGAGAGCCATTTCTATAGTCTTTAAATGTTACTTTTGTTCAGAACTCCATTGTCAAAATATTGTATAAACAAAACATCGCATGATTGGGAGAGTAAATGGTAAAGTTTAATACATGCGTTTTTCGAAAAGAACTCGCACTGTAAACTTCGATGGTTTATGCAAACGATGCATAAAAAAATTATTTTGAGAATCGGCGAGATAGGATAGCCCAACAGTTTTATGCCATGTTTGAAACGTCCTGCGTCCTCTTAATGATATTTAATTGCAATTTGAGGATTTTGGGTATTTTTAGAGGTCTGAGAGCCATTTTTAAGGCCTCTAAATGTTACTTTTGTGAGAAAAAAAGTACTAATTCGCGGTCCAAAAATCTTTTAGCACGGGATTTAATTTTTTTTAAGAGAGGACTCCCATATATAATTGCATTGTTGACAATTTTAGACATACGAGATACTAGAGTCTTATATATATTTGAAACAAATTAAATAATAAAGCAAACTGTATCAGTTATTTTGGCATTCTATTTTAGTAATAAATAAATCATCTTCCAGATTCGATGTTGTCAGATCTAGTATTTTATCATGAAATATTGTATATTGCGCCCAACCTCAACTGAGCACCCTCACTTTTTTAGTTTTGATATAAATATAGGTCTGCCATAGGTCTGACCATCATTCACCACAATGCAGTCAACCAAACAAGAAGCTATTATCATCCCCTATAGCATCCGAGGGGAAGTTTTATGTGGAAGGTGTGTACAATGCACACCTTTTATTAATTTGGATGGCTTATGCGAAGCGTGTAGTGAGGCGGGTGACAACTTTGGGCCGCCGCCGCCGCCTTCAATCGACTTAACAGTCGATGATGATGATGACGTGCCAGTTGCACGTCCAGTCCACATAGCTGCACGTCAAGCCCCCAGGATTAGGCCATACGCTATACCCAGACCAGCTCCTAAGTCAGGCCTGGAGGCTCAACGTCGTCGAGCAGAGCAACGGGATCCTCTCGACGACCTCTTCGAGAACATCGCCGAGCGTGTCCTTCCCGGGGAACAGGACGTTTTCAACGAACTGGTCCGGTTCTTAGACCAGTAAGGCGGAATACACTCGCCACCCGCCTCCCCTGCTCTAATGCAAAAATCCGTCCTTTTCAGGACGACAAAATACTTTGCGCGTAGTGGACTAGGCCTACTGGGGATACCACTTAAAAAAAAAACGCGCCGGTAGCTCTATTCCATGGGTTTTAATCCTAGAGTGGTGAGGAAACGATCCTAACTATAAACATAATTGGAGGGTTCATTTACCATTGGTTGGAACATACAGGACACAGCAAGCGCTCGAATACATTCCGGCAAGCAACAGCATTTCAAAACGAGTCGAAAAAACGAGTCTAAGTATAAACATGATTGGAGTGTTCATTTAGTACTGGTTGGAACACACAGAACACAGCTAGGAGGGCTGTGTTCAGCGCACTAATAAAGATTTCAAACTCTATCTTCCCTTTTTTACAAAGTCACCAAAATGTTTAACCCTAAAGCGGTGTGCAAACGAAAAGGTTTCTAGTTTTATCTTGTTCTTCTTTTTTTTTTAAACCACAAACATTTACAATACTACAGTACGCTTTATTATTATTTAATTTATTTTAGAAACGTACAAGATCAGATATGTTTCCAAACAATAACTTATTTGTTTAGAAAAAATATTACAACAAATACATCTATAGGTAACGTACTTTGTTCTTTTAAAATCAAATGTTTAATATTTTTCAAGTGTTTTAAGTACTCCAATATCTTTTATATATATATATATATATATATATATATATATATATATATATATATATATATATATATATATATATTATATATAATTATATATATATATATATATATATATATATATATATATATATATATATATATATATATATATATATATATATATATATATATATATATATATATATATATATAATTATATATATATATATATATATATATATATATATATATATATATATATATATATATATATATATATATATATTAAGGACATGTGAGGGTCTAATTAAACACTTAAACACATAAATTTTTCTTATTACATTTTTTAATAAATAATAAAATATTTTAAATATATTACAATATACAATACATACATACAATTATTTAAAATTAAATTTATATTTACAATTGATTTCTACATATTTAAACCTAATACTACTTAAAACTTACACTGAATATGTACACTATATATTTGCACCAAAATTACTGATGTAACTTAGCTTTTTACGGCAGGCTTCTGCACGCATTCGCATAACCAGGAGATCTATCTCCACCAACGCTATTTGCGTGTCATACTGCTCCAACTCATTGGTCAAACTCTTTTTTCATTTCAGAATTTGCAGAATGGCACCTTGTTCATTATTGCTGAATTCGTTCAGCCACAGCGGTGGTGGAGACGACGGTCCTGGCTCGAACTGTGTCACTTTAGTGACACTTGTATTAACAGTCGACTCTGGGGGCTCTGGTTCGGATCTCAACGGATTTGCACATTGGCAAGACCTCATCCTTTTAGGTAGGGAATTGTCTTCACCCGCCAACATCATCTTCAGTTTGCAGGGAGCTTCATATTCTGCAGCACCACAACTTTTTCGTTCCCACATGTTGCCGTTATTGTTGTTGATGTGGTCCCTGCTGTTGTGGCTACCCGTCCTTGTGGCTGCAGTTGTTGCAGCAGATGTAGAAGCCTCGGGTACTTCGAAATCCCGAAGAAGTCGATCGATGGTGTCATCGAAATCATATTCGTCCGCCGACGTGCTGATGTTAAAGGTGGCACCACTCGTCAGGGTATTGATAACCTCTTGGGTCGATGTACTGCTTGGTAGAGATGCCATCTTAAATATTTTAATAAATAAAAAATTTGAAGCACTTTGTAAGAATATCTTCAACGTTAGACGTTATCGAACAATTGCTTTACCACATTGAGTTCGAATCGTTTATTACACCACATACAACCCCTTCCATTCTCGACACCCCCTACTACTCAAAACACCCACTCCCAGTCATACGTACAGCTAATTTCGGATTTGTATATAAAAGCTACGCATATCTTGGTCCACCATTTCATTCTTAATAGACGCTTACAACATATAAGATGTGTGACGGATGTATCATTAGAGAGGCATTACAAGCATACCACGAGTTATGTAGGGGGGAACTTGCTAACTCAAGTGATCCCTCTAACTGAACAACAGAATTGTACTGTTGGTTTGTGAAAATTTGTCATCAAGGTATGATTCACTGTGATCAGTACCTTGATGGTATTATAGATTTGCCAATTTTTAAAGGCAACCTTGGCTTTATTATAAACGATATGTACAAGTGTCGCCTAATGCTAAAATATCGTTTGGATGGTGTACAACTTCAAGAATGATTTTTTAAATAATGTGGGTTTATGGTTTCAAATTTCCTTTTTCCCTTAAAAAAGCGAATGGGGTGCGACAAGAGCTTCACGACTGACAGCCCCGTTAAGGAATTATTGTATAGATTAATTCACGAAAAAACAATCCCAACCGGAAGCTCTTTAAAAAATATCAGTCTGGATTTTAAAAATAGTTTATTAAAATTCTATTACAAAAAAAAATATTTCATTTAAATTTTAAATATAACTTTTGAAAAAATTGTCTGCCCTAAAATATTGAATAAATCGTAAAAATGATTTGCCTTCGTAAAGTAACAATCAAAGCAGTATGTTTTCATTGTAATAAACCTTAAAGCTTATTGCAATTCAAACTACGTTGGATACACTTTTTATTAAAGTGATAACTACTATTTTCTAACTACGATCAAAGTATTTTGTCGTCCTGAAAAGGACGGATTTTTGCATGGGTCAGGGGAGGTGGGAGGTTTACGAAGTAGAGTCTGCATTCCCTTCCGGAATATTACCAGGGACATCCGAAACTACCCACTAACTACTATCTGCTGGCCCGTCAAACTCTCCACGTGGTGATGGAGGACTCCACCAACTTGACGAGTCAGGCACATTTGCTTCCGCAGACTTCTCTTCCTGACTCTCTTCATCCGACGAGCGTTCATTTTCTGGCCATCTTTGGCCCATTTCAAAGGATTCTTCAGCGGATCAGATGAAACAGGCGAATCTGGTCGGGTATTTACCCGAACTGTCTCGATACTAAATACCGAAGAGTTAGAAGACATGTTCCTTTCATTCACTGTTTGAGTATAACAGAAATTTTAAACGTCTGCCTTTATATATACTCTTTTGCATTTTATTATGTATTCCGTGATGCGCTTACTATTTTTCTCACAAATTAACGCGCATCT
Organism: Kuschelorhynchus macadamiae; assembly: GCA_030620095.1. Classification (NCBI taxonomy): domain Eukaryota; kingdom Metazoa; phylum Arthropoda; class Insecta; order Coleoptera; family Curculionidae; genus Kuschelorhynchus; species Kuschelorhynchus macadamiae. Next base: position 88,785 of record JAUTXW010003781.1, read on the forward strand.
ATTCTTGTCATCCACCCCACCTCAATTACTAACAAGGCAGAGTTTTGGTTGATGAGGGAATTATATAGCGTTTATCATCGTTCATAGATAATGCCACTTTATTTACTATTTCAGTATAAACATCATGCAAATCACTACGAAAAGTATTCATTTTTCTAAAAATTAAAGTTACTCGTTCTACAACTTTCCGACAATCTTCGATATTAAGCTCTTTTTCAATTACTGATTTCTTTATACCTTTGGCTTTTTTTAATTTATTATTAAGTGAGCCGACAAAGCCCGTAAAAGCTTACTATCGGATCACCGGAGAACTCATCTTTCATTTTCCCCAAGACCGATTCACTTTTCCTAATATTAAAAATGTTTCCTTCAGAATAATTGGATGTGTCAAATTTTTCTGGGTTTTCTGTAATTGTCTTGTAAAAGTTATCGGTAAATATTTTTAATATTAAAAAATCTGTATCGGTGTACAGTAAAGAAGCAGCACTACCAATTTTTTTTAATAAAATTGTAAAAGAAATCATATATTACAGTTTTTGACATGTATAATATAGAAAATCCAATATATATATTGGTCTGTTATAAACTATTTTAATTTTACCTATATGAATAGCTACAAAGTTTTCAATAAATACTGAACAACTTTTAAAATTGGGTCGAACAATTAATGCTCTAGCACCCACTTCCCCCTTGAATTCACCCACTGAGTAACTAATTTGATATCTTTTCGATTTTCTACATTTTCCTTTAATTTACCAAAAACAGCACTATATATAATTTAAAAAGATCTTTTTCGAATTTATTTTTGGCTTTATTTCGTAACTCTGTGTTAAAATCAATATAAGTTTTCAACCACGCTGACTGATTAAATTTTAAAATTCTATGCGTTTGCATTACTGTTAAGCCATGTTGAATAGCATGTGTTAAAGTTCTATAATGAACAATGTATTTCATTTTATGGTTGAGATTTGGCATTAACTTTGGCATTTTTGCCGTTCCCGTTGGTCGTTAAATATTTTCAACTAAAAAAGGAAGGTCTGCATGTGCATCATGTAGCTCTTCAGGATAATACACATCTACTTCCAAAACGTAACCTTGTGCGCTATCGTCTTCTATGTCCATAACATTTAAATCTGTAATTTCACGTTGGGATAGCCACATAAATCCATTATATGGTAATGGTTGTGACATACTATGACCGTACAAATTAGTTGCATCTAAATAAGTGATAAAAGAAGGTGGTTTAGTAGGATCATAGTTTGGCAAAAACGTATTATTGGCAATATGCTTCCTTACCGAACACTGACTTATTCCACCTCGAATACCCTTTTTGAAAAAGTGGAGGTGTGTGTATGAGAGAGAGGGTTCCTGTGTGTGTGTGAGAGAGAGATGGAGCGATGTGTTTTGGGAGTCGTAAGTAGCAGCGGGCGCTGACGTAACGCGCTTGGGATCGGTGGCATCCTTCCGAGTCCCTGCTGGGTCAGCGGTGGTCGGGACGCGGGTGGTTCGCTGGGGGTGTTGCGTGTGGGGGATGAGGGTTGTGAGACAAAAGGGCATAAGGGTGGATGAATGGTAGTGGTTGACGTAAGAGTTACGAATTAAGGAGGTATTTTTCGGATGTTTAGAAGCAGGTGTGGGGGTTCGCGTGTAGGGGTGCGAGTACCAATGCACGCGCGCATTGGTGCTCGCGCCTAGGGGGTTGGGGTGTTAGGGCTTATTAATGTTATTTATTAAACCATAACGTACATTGGCTCTTATTTGAGGAGACCTGATTATAAATCTCTTAGTAATTTATTATTTAATTGATAGAATTTATTAATATGTTCTAAAAATAGGTATATTTCAAGAGTGTCCCAATAGACAGAATCGTCATTGGATCGGTTTCTGATGACCATTCCATGAAAATCGGCATTATTCCAGTAGCTGATAGAGATGTTGTCAATAAAAAAATTTTTCTTACACTAGACGTCATTGACATTGTTTAAAAAAAATTCCAAAAGTTTGTTAAATTCAGTGCGGGAAAACTCAAAATTTGGAGGACGTTGAAAACATTGCATTATTACTTTTTTGGTTTCGGCATTAAACGTAACCTGTATAATTCCATCTCCCATTGTGTATACTCTAAGCGGTGTAATTATGTTTGATGGATTGTTGGTTGTTGGCGATAAATGTTTAAATCTATCACGTGATTTGAACACATTATCCCATGCTTCTGCCATTGTGAATGTGTAACTCTGCTAATGACTTAATTAAAAATTTCTTATCTTGATAACTTTTAATATCCTGTTTTAGTTTGTTTAACTTTTCTAGATGACTCTGCTATTTAACTGCAGCAGCAGACAAGAGTTCAACCGTCTTTGTCATAGGTTCAAAGATAACTGAGATGGATATATCTTTAAGAGTAATAATAATATAGAGGAAGTATACGGGGGTGATGAATAAAAACACGCACATATATTAAAGTTAACATGTTTAATCAGGTAAAAGGCTTACAATGTAGTTATACAGTACATAGGCATTCTTAACACTACATGAACAAATATTAATTTTACAATAAATACAATCGGTAGTACTACGTTCTAATTTAGGTATATCACCCAAAGAAAATTTCATATTAATAATACGAGGTGCTTCTAGCTTCATATCGGAGTAGGCTTTAAATAAAAAATCTCTTTAATATATCCTTTAACGTAAACGGTGTTGACATCTCTTAATCCTTGGTTAAGTATCTGATAAAGCTGATTGAACTCGGTGGAACCACTGTAATAATGAATTCCAAGAAGATTACTAAAAGTGTAATTCACACATCTCCTACCCAAGTTTTTATGTCTTTCCCATCGTAGATAGCTAGCTCCTTAACTTGAAAGTTGCCACTGTGATAGCCTTGTGTATCATCGGGGAAATTCTTTGAACTTTGGAACTCTAATTTAGCATCTACTGTATTACTTTTTAATGCTTCAATTTGTTTTGAGCAATCAATTACAAATAGACATCTACTAGCAAATGCAGCAAAATCTAATAATGGTTCGCTAAACTGTTTGCCTGAATATGATTTTTGAAATTCGGTATACATACGATAAGCTTCGGTAAATTGCCTATTTGTAAAGTTTAGATTTAGTGATTCGTATTGGTAAACTTCAGAATTTAAATATAGTTTAATATCTGTGATATCGCTATTATCAAAATAGGTGCCATCTGATAAATAATTATCTTTACGTTTCGTCATAAAGAATACAATTACATAGCGAGCTTTTTCACTCATGGTTTTCACAGTCCAAATGTCCCTTTTGGTCTTTCGTAAAGCAGGCAGTTCGTGTATTTCCCAATTTCTGAACGGGATAAATATCGGTTTATTTTTGGCAATATCATTGAGAAGTCTTAATTTAATTGCATCGCTCGGGCATATGTGTCTAACTTTTAATTCAACCGTCTTCAGGGTGATAGTAGCTTTTTTATTTGCTCCAGCACCACTGGTTTTGTAACAATTTTCATTGTGTCTAGCACGAATTAGTTCAATTTTCTTTTTACCCATAACGACATTTTTGTAATCGGCAAAAACACCCAATAAAAAGCTCAGCGGTATAAGTAAATTAAACTATTTAGATGTTTCGTCCAAGGTGGGTATGGTACCATTGGGCCAATTCCATCCGGCAATGTCTAAACTCCGACTCTCATGATCGTTTAAACATAGTAGGCTTTTAAAGGTACTAACAATTCCAGGATCTCTAACCCGTTCAATTTCTTTCCCGTTTACTTCACACGAAATGGATTCGAAAAGAAAAGCTCCTACATTATTGGTGAGCGTGCATGTACCAGTTTTTCCTGTCGTTGCTTCTTCTTCAAATTTGCCTTCGATGTAAATTTGAGCATCACTCATATCCAAAAACATATCCTGCTGATTAATAACAATTTCTATCTCATCACTGTTATTAAACGATTTGGTAAATGGATGATAAGTATGCCATTCTTCTCGCACTATGGATTCATCAGCTTTAATCTGATTGAATATTTGTAGTTTTTCTGACATGATAATTGTATTTGATACTTGTAGAGTGTAGGAATTTGATATTTGCAAAGGTGAGTGCACGCTTTGACGTATCGGTAACGAATGATGTGAGAGATGACGTATTGTTAGTTTTATTGAACACCAAAACCATGGCGTTTAAGCTCCAGTCTTATTATGACTTGTTCACCTCGAAAATTAATCGGTCTCGATTCCTGATCTAACAGAGTAAGTGTAATATTGTCAATTTCTCTACGATTTACTGGTAAAAATATAAGATTTCTCGGTTCTATATTTATACTATAACCGGGATCAACTGCTGGCGTGAATTCGAAAAGAGTATGTAAGGGGTAGTTGGTCCTGAAATTATGTTAGACTCAACTCGTATTGTAGACTTGTATTATTTCTACTGGTAAATTAGACTGATGTAATTGGTTCTTTTTCAATATACTATGTGAAAATCCTAAAAGTTTACCGATACTATCAGGTTTTCTAAAATCTATGTCATAAATGCTTTTAAGCTCACACCTTAAGGTGTTATTGTTAGATTTTAAAGAAAAGATACGTTCTCGTTCTTCGTGACTAGATTCAGGGGTACTTAATTGATTTTGAATAAATGATCCAATATCTTACAACTCGTACGATCCTGTTGGTATTTCTATTTCTTTTTGATGATTATTACTATCAAAGTAATGGAATTTATTTCGTCCAGGTTCAATATTAGGAATAGAGTTTCAGGTATTTAGCGAAATTAGGGCTAGAGAATACTCATATTTGGAATCGAGTTCTATTGGTGGCACTAACTCTGCTTTCAACTGATGAGAGCGATCTTTTAAAGTGAATGTCTGAGACATGACTAACATTATCTATACGTAGCATTATCTTTTATAAATGTTTATTGTATAGAAAAGATAAGACGAGATGCTTTGGCGGTTTCTACCGGCACCCAATTTTCGTTTAATTTTCATAGCGTTAGTGATTAACCAAGCAGAGCTTTTTTCACCGAAATTTGAATCGTTTGCTTTCACTCGTTCTCAAGCTCTGTTTTCCAAAATTCTATCTGCTATATGTCTCTGAGATAAATCTTTGCTTTTCGAATAGGCAATATCTTGTTCGCGAAAAAAATAACTAGTTTATTTTTCGGTGGATCACTTCGAGCTAAGCGTTCTTTAAGTCGAGTACCAGGACCGCAATATGAATAACCAGGTAGATGGAGTTCAAAAGGAAGTTGGTTGATGAGCGTATTTAAAATACCTGCACCTTGTAACATACTCATTACAACTGAAGTAATAGACATGTGAGGGTTGAATTTATGTTAAATAATGCGCAAAGAAAAACAAAAACTCTGTATAGACATTGATAATTTCGATATGCGAGAAAAGGATGCGAATAAAAGACATAGTCAGTTGTTACCAAATACAATAAGAGCGTTAATATGCGGGCCAAGCAACTGTGGGAAAACCAATGTGATGTTAAGTCTTTTAATTGATGCTAACGAGTTAAGATTTCAAAATGTATATGTTTATTCAAAATCACTCGAGCAAGAAAAATATAAGTTTCTCAAATATGCTCTTAAACCTATTTCTGGTCTAAATTATTTCAAATTCAGCGATAATGATGACGTTATAGATCCGAATTCATTTTTTATTTTTGATGACGTAGCCTGCGAAAAACAGGACAAAATAAGAAACTATTTTTGCATGGGTCGCCATAATGCAGTCGACTCTTTCTGTCTTTGTCAGACATATTCATAAATTCCCAAACAATTGATACGAGATAATGCAATTGTCTTAATTTTTTTTTAAGCAGGATGATATGAACCTAAAACATGTGTATGAGGATCATGTTAATACAGACATGTCACTTGATGAATTTAAGAAAATATGCTCAGATTGTTGGAAGGAAAACTATGGTTTTCTTGTAATTGTAAAAGATTGTGAAATTACCAAAGGAAGTAGTAAATTTAGTACTTATATAACACCTTAATTTAATTCTAGTGCTCCAGTATTTATGCATACATTACAGAGTACAGACCTAACTTAACCGTCAACAGACCTGTTAAAACCTGTTCCAGATCTGTTAAAACCTGCTGCAGAGCCGATAAAAGCTGATAAAAGCTGTTTCAGACAGATAAAAGCTGTTGAAAAGCTGTTTAAAAGCTGATAAAAGCTATTCAAAAGCTGATAAAGGTTGTTCTAGACCCGATAAAAGCTGTTCTAGACCCGATAAAAGCGGTTCGAAAGCCGATAAAAGCTGTTCAAAAGCTGATAATAGCTGTTCAAAACCTGATAAAAGCTGTTCTAGGTCTGATAAAAACCTGTTGAAACCTGTTTTCAAAGGCTCAATATGAGGGGTGGTAAATTGGGTGAAATTGATATTGAAGATGAAAATATTAAACGTCGAATAATTAATGCTTCTAATGCTTTTAGAAAAAAGTATTTAGCTTTTAAACTCGAGAGGTCAGAGGAAGATGAATCAATCAAGTTTCTGAAAACTATTACACAACTGCTAGATAAATTAGTTAAAAATTCTGAGAAAACAACGAAAAAAAGGTTGAGGGTCAAAACAAAAAAAGAAGAACCTGATTTTACATATAGAAAAATTAAAACTGAACAGTCTGGTAGAGAATTTCCAGCTTGTTCCACATTTGTTGAGTTTCAACCAACTAAAAAAGTTGCTACTACTAGTGATGACGACACTGACGGTGATGAGGATTGTTTCAAAAAGATATGCAATCTTTTAGAGATGAACTTAATAACACAATTAAAAATAACCCGAATCAATATAGAGAATTTATTAATAATTATCCTGAAATAGCTCGTGAATATGTAGATAAATATTGGAGGGATTCTGCAGAGGTAGATCATACATATGGTTTAACATATGATCCTGACATTGATTCTTGGAAAATGGGTTCAGCACCGGTTGATTTCACATCAAGCGGAGATATTAAAGTAGGTGCAAAGAAGTATAAAGGAACTCAAGGCCTGATTGATGTGATTTATTATTTTTAAAAGTACCCATACATAACACTAAATCAGATGATAAAATTTTTAAAGAGATATTGGAGACAACAAATGCTCACAGAAGACAGGTCAAGTAAAAGGTTCGAAATCTGTTAAATACACAAAGTTTGTAAAGCAACTTCTGGCAGCACAAGATAGTCCAATCTCAGCATCCTCTCAGGCTGCTAAACTTAAAAGTCATTCGATTAGGACACCACCATCCAGAGCAAGAACTTCTTCAAGTCAATCATCATCATCGAAAACGGGGCAGGCGTTATTAGAATATAATGAAAAACCTAAAGAGTTTGTATTTTACAACGATGTAAATGAATTAGTGGAGAGATTTAAAAAATTAGATGCCTCTGCGCAAGTTGGTAATACTAATACTTCAAACGAAATCATTTACATTTTAGAAGAGTTGGAGCGTTTAGGAGTAATTGAGCTTTATAAATAGGTTAGTTTAAGTCCTTACATATCATTAATATTCTAACCATGGATAAGTTTGGACGCACTTTACCTTCTTCATCTGCTTATAAAGGCGTAAAAATTTTACAGACACCTGACGTAATCGGTGTCACAGATGAAGGTGACTATAATGCCAAAAATCATAGACTCTGTAACGTTAAACCACCAACAGATTCTAATGATGCTTCAACAAAAAGTTATGTTGATCTAGAGATGAAAGACGTAGCAAACAAAGATTATGTTGATTCTATTGTAAAACAGATGGATATATCAAACAAAAAAAATATTGAATCCATAGCAGATTTACTTCATTCAAACAGGAATTATATTGAATCCAAATTTTCAGCATTGTCAAATTCTATAAATGCAATTAAGAATGATGTCGATCAGCTTCAAAAAACTACAAAACAATTAGATGCTAAACTATCAGCATTATATATTGTAATAAATAAGAAATATGATAATTCTGTGGTTGATATCTCAGCAGCTTCATAAAATATTGATGTTGTCCAAATGATGTGAAAATACTAGATATCAGAACGTGCACAAAATTTGTTGGTCTTCGAAATGTTAATATATTTAAATATAAAATATGCGTTTAATGAATTGTGTGACTATTTTAGTTTGATATCGCGTATAAGAAACAACAGCAGTACAAATGAAAAAAATAATAAAAAATAAGAAACCTAAAATTACTGAAGCTAGAGAACAAGTAGTAAAAGAACTACATAAACCAGCTAGAACTAAATTTAAAAGACGTAGATTTATCCAGTTGGATGATACTTTTGCTTCCGATCTTGCGCAGCTCGATCGGTTTGCTCAAGAAAATAGAGGTTATAAATATATACTGGTTGTAATTGATTGTTTTTCAAAATTTCTATGGACTAGAGCTATAAAATCAAAAACTGCACATGATGTTACTAAAGTTATGAAGGACATTTTCAAACAGTCTAAGAGATACCCAAAAAATTTGGTTACAGATAACGGAAAAGAATATTACAATAGTAGTTTTCAGAATTTATTGAAAAAAACACAATATTCATCATTATAGCACGTTCAGTATTTTAAAAGCCTCCATTGCTGAACGCGTCATACGTACGATAAAGGAAAAATTTAGTTTAGATTATTCACGTTATATGGAAACCACAAATGGGTTGACATGTTGAATCAGGTTACTGACGAGTACAACAACACAAAACATAGAACCATTGGAATGAAAGCGAAAGATGTTAACAAAAGAAACGAAAAGCATCTGCTAAAATCTATTTTTACCAATGTTAAGGTTTTCAATAAACCGAAATTTAAAATTGGTGAAATAGTACGCATAAGCAAATATAAGCATGTTTTCGAAAAAGGATACATGCCAAATTGGACAACTGAACTTTTTAAAATAGTAAAAATTAAGATTACAGCTCCAACTACCTATTTGTTGCAAGATATGCAAGGACATCCTATAAGTGGTGGATTTTACGAGCAGGAATTGCAAAAAACAAAACAACCTGAAGTTTTTCTAATAGAACAAATACTTCGAAAAAAAGGCAATAAACTTTACGAAAAATGGTTAGGTTTTGATAAATCGCATAACAGTTGGATCGATAAAACTACCCATGTTGTCTAAGCGCATTACTGCGCATGTATTAGTGATAATTGATGATTTAAATCATTAAAAGTAGTGCTGCTTCTAATAGTATCAGTAGTCTTATACGTAAAGTAATACGAACACGTTCCCACCATCATCATCATGTATTCTGATAGTGAAAGTGATAGTGGATATCTAAGCAGTTCAACTTCAAATTTTTCCATGGAAAACCGTTTGGAAACTTATAATCAACAACTCGACAATTGTTTAAAGGAGTATGAAATTGCAGCTAGTCAGGAAAAATATTATCTATTACATACCACCTATTGAGCCGATGCCTTGGAGATTGGGTGTGGTTTAAGCCCTGCAAGAACATTTGCACCAGTTGTGATTCTTTCTCAACCTAATTTATCGAGCAAAATATCTTTCAATATCTACGAGTGGAAAACATTGATAGACATTTTTGAGCAAAAAATGGAGGACTTTTTTCATACCCCAACAACATCTGATCCAGTGATGTTTAGATGTAGTGATTTTTCACATGTTACCCAAATGATTTACGAAGATGGAAGTGTAAAAGTGCTCGAAGTGAATAAACGTGGTATTAGTTTTTATTTATGTAAAGAAGACGTACTACAAGTTATGCGTCTTAATTCAAATTTAATACAGCAACAAATAGACATACTGAAAAGTGTAAATTTGTGTTTATTTTACTAAGATAATAAACAATATAAATTCTTGTTGTTATATTAATAATCCTATGTTAAAATTAGAATGTATTCGAACACTATTTGTTACTTGTAATGATAGAAATATATTATTGTTAATTCAAGCTTTTAATGAGTATATGTATTTTTATAGAAACAATGGATTGAACGCTATTAAATAAATATATAGTATGCATATTATTTATTTTATTCATTTAGTACCTATACCTCATCTGAATAGGATCTATACGATACCTTAAGCAAAATGTTATGCAGGCGCAGACTGATTTGATAAAATTTTGACATTCTTTTAATCAGTTATTCAGTTGTTTCAAAGTTTCAGTTTGGTTCAAACGTTTATAAGAAAAAGTTGTTTTTAATTTAAAAAAATATGAGCTCAATTGCTTCCTTCATTCTCATAAGAAATTACAACATCCATCATTGTGAGAGGTGTGTTATACAAAACGCAACATGTTATAAGTATGTTAATTCAGATCTGTTCACTAATTCGTTGGAGGAGATAGAACCGTATGCTCGTCAAAGTTATAAAGAGATTTCATATAAATATAGAAGTTGTGATTCATTTTATTATTATCGTCGTGATTTTACCTTCGATATGGGTCCAAAGCAAAAAAATGTTCTCACTATAATTCCTGGATTTTATTCAAGAGTTGCCTTCGATTTATTGGGAGAATTGATAGTTTTTAAATCTTATAATGAATATACAGAGGGGATAACTGACAACCTTTTGAAAAATTACAATGGTGCCTTCATCCTGAACAGGGGGTTGCGAGCGGTTCGGTGTTGAATCGATTAAATAAAAAACAATTTAAGGATCTTTTTAAATATGTGAGAAATTTAGATAAATGTATTTTAGTAGCTAAACTTTTATACGCGGGCCAATTGGAAATTAATGAATGTGACGTAAAATGGAAATCATCAGCTATTGATTACTGATTCAACACGTGAGTCTGGTAGATGCAGGCGCAGACGCAGACTGATTCAATATAATTTTAATTATATATTGAACGCTATTAAATGAATATATACTATGCTTATTATTTCTTTTATTCATTTAGTACCTATACCTCCGGTGTTACCAATGCTCCGACACGAAAATATCCACCATTCCTCTCAAAAAATCCGATTTTTATCCGATTTTTGTTCAAAAACCTCCCAAGTAGGGATGAACGGAAATGAATTAGCTGAACACTTATCGATAAAATTAAATTATCGATAGGTATGCCTTAAAAAAAGTTTTCATATTGTTAAATATGTAGACCACTTATTAACTATAAAAAATTCTGTATATTGTTTTTTTAAATTTGCTGTTCGGAATTACGGAAAATATACCAGTTAAACCTTTGACCGAAATGATCAGAAGCTAAAATCAAGTATATTTACAGGGTTGTCATATTTTTTCATGATTATGATTAAATACTTGCTTTGATATAGACTCGGAATACTTTACAGCAAACCTAACCAATTCAAAATAATAATAATAACCTAATATGTATTTTTTACTATAGATTTCAGTTAAAAAAAAATAAAAAGTCACGGCCTGCACGGGACGAGGATCCATTGCATCCAAAGTTGAATGTCTTGCCACTGTTTCTCGAACAAAGTTTAACGAACTTACTCTGATATCTCTAATAATTAAGCAAAATGCCGCGATCAACACCACTGAGAATATACAGGATTTATGCGTTCTTGAAATAATCTTCAATGTGTCCGCAAATTAGCCAATCAAATTAGCAATTGTATTCTGGATCCGTGTCTCTTAGGTTTATTTAAATTTAGTATAAACCACAGTCATAATCAGGTACTTGAAAAAAGTATGTACAGGGTGTCCGGATTTGGTTGCAAAAGCAGGGTATCTCGCTTATTTTTAAAGATAAAACCTTGCGGTTTTCACGAACCTGAGCTAATTTTTTGTGAAACTCATGAAGCCGTAAACAAAATTTTCATAGCCTTCTTCGTTTATGAGATACAGGGCGAAATAGAAAATTTTGCATTTTGGGACCCCCCTCGTATCTCGGTTATCCTTTAACTTAACGCAAAGGGAAAAATTGCTGCTTATGCAGTTTTTTACGCTGGATCTAGTGGCGTAGTCATATTTTTCATTTGAGTTGTTATCTTTTAGATACGACCCAAAGTTGTGTTTTTTTAAATTGACACCCTGTATATTTGTCCAGAAATTGATTTGTCCTTTTAAAAGCTTCTCAAAAATATATAATAATATGGGTCTATTTTAATAAACAACAACAAAAATCCTAATTTTTATAATTATCATCCCAAATTTTGCAGTAGACCATGCAAAACGATGCCGTTTTCTTTTGTTTTCTTGGAAGCAAATGACATTTCCCAATTTTGTACGCGTATATAAAATATAGCGCTAGTTTTTTGTGTTTATTTATTGTGTAAAAATATATTTGTATTATTATGGAAAAAAACCAAACTTTCGAACATTATGAAAAGTATGATATGTTAGCTTGTTTTATATTAAGTAATGAAAATGTTGAAGTGGCTTCTGAGATGTATTTTAACAGGTAAATAGTTAATTTTTAGGTATGTTGAAATACTATTGCTTAATTTTTATTTAGATATCCAGAAAGGAGGCAACCTAATATATCCACTTTTTATCGGATAAAAAAGAATTTACTTAATCACGTATAATAAAGAAAATCGGGAGGCTGAGGAAATTACGGTTTTGGCTAATGCAGAAGCTTACCCTACAAACTCTTGTAGGGCCAGTGAAAAGAGCATAGGGATTCCAAAAACTAGAGTTCAAGAAATTCTAAAAAAGCACAAATACCACCCATACAAATTTAGGCTCGTGCAGCACTTACAGCCAGGGGATGCAGAGCGTCGGGTAGTCTTCTGCAATTGGTTTCGAAAAAGATGCGATATGGTTAGAGATTTTGAAAGGAAAGTTATATGGTCAGACGAAGCACATTTCAGTAATTCTGGTATATTCAATAGGCACAAAAGTAGATTCTGGTCCCAGGAAATCAACACCAAATATTTCCAAGAAGACAGCAGGGCAGGTTTGGTCTAAATGTGTCCTGCTTCATATTAGGAACACATATAAAATTTTATATATTTGAGGGAAATCTAACAGCCAATCGCTATATAGAAATTTTAGAGGCTATACCTGAATTACTTGACGATGTTCCTCTAGCGCAAATTAACGAAATTTATTTTCAACAGGACGGTGCTCCTGCACACAATTCTGGAATGACGAGATTATTTCTGGACAATAATTTTACCAATCAATGGATCGGAACAAATAGACCTATAAGATGTCCCCCTAGGTTCCCAGATTTGTCGATTTTAGATTTCTTTCTATGGGGATATCTGGAAAATAGAATTTACAAAGACCACTATGATAATGTCCAAGATTTAGGAAATGCAATAAGAGAAAATTTTCGGTATTTACAAAATCATTCCGTTATTTTGCTTAATTCCCTAAAACGAATACGAAAATTGTACGAAGCATGCATAGAGCAAAATGGAAATCAGTTTGAACAGTTCTTTTGATTTCCTTGGTTACTGTAGTTCTTATACGACAGTTGATTTTTGCTGAAAGGCTTGTTACATAATAATGTATTACTGTTTTGTTCTTGTGTTACATAAATCTAGGTAGGTGGTACTTTTTTGGTGCGAAATTATCAATACATATTTTGATTTACTGTTAGGATGTAGATATTGTTAATGACTTTAAATAAAAGGTAGCATTCTTTTGCATGGCCTACTGCAAAATTTGGGATGATAATTATAAAAATTAGGATTTTTGTTGCTGTTTATTAAAATAGACCCATATTATTATATATTATAACTAGATCCAGCGTAAAAAACTGCATAAGCAGCAATTTTTCCCTTTGCGTTAAGTTAAAGTATAAGCGAGATACGAGGGGGGTCCCAAAATATAAAATTTTCTATTTCGCCCTGTATCTCATAAACGAAGAAGGCTATGAAAATTTTGTTTACGGCTTCATGAGTTTCACAAAAAATTAGCTCAGGTTCGTGAAAACGCAAGGTTCTATCTTTAAAAATAAGCGAGATACCCTGCTTTTGCAACCAAATCCGGACACCCTGTACAGGTAGAATAATACAAAAACTAGGAATAAAAAAACGAGGAACAAATAGTATTTTTTATATATATAAAAAAATCAAGGAATAACAAGTGTTGGCTATTTGCGTCGAACATCCGTCTTTCATTTGTTATTTATTGCCATTTAAATAATGCGTTAGAGAGTGATCACCGTCCTAAATAAAACACATATGTGTCAGTTTCGCAACACGTTTTAATAGGGAGGAGCAAGAAGTATCGACTCGACAGATGCCGATTTCCCGATTATTGTCCTTTGTTTTGCATAGTCTATATTTGTACTCAAAAATCCGCCAAATATCAACTTTTTACTAAAATATCCGAAAAGACTCCGAAATATTTTAAAATCCGAAAAAAATCCACTCACTCTGAAAATATCCGCAAATCGGATTTTAATCCGCTAATTGGTAACACTGTATACCTCATCTGAATAGGGTACGATACCTTAAGCAAAATGTTTACTGTAAAATATTGTTTTTCATTATGTTAAATTGGTTGCATAAATTCTGTAATTTCTACATTCTAGTTTATATAGTAAATGTAGAGAAGATTATGATTATCTGTTGGAAGATTACCACACTATATACAACACAAGTCTACTTTTATATAGTGAATGTACTAAACAGGCTGAGTATTATTTAGAGTTATATGAAAATGAAATGCAGATGACTGATATCTTCATGGAACAGATGCAAAAATGTGAAAACATTACAACAAACTTGAGTAGTTCTATCAATTATACCAGTTACATTTCATTACAAAGACAAAATATTGAATTGGAATCTGCACTGTTGTCAATGAAAAAGCAAAAAGAAAAATGTGAGGAAAAACATAACGTAGGATTGTCTTTAATATCCAACTACAATGAGGAGATTTCAGCTTTAAAAAATAATATATCTAGTTTAATTAATGAGAACAATTTCACCAATATGGAAATAAAACAACATCAAATAAATTTAGAAAATCAAAGAAAAACTGAAAAAACCAAGAAACACTTCAAGAACAAAAAGACCGATATGTAGTGAAATTAACTACGTGCAGAAAAAATAATAAAAAACTAAAAGCAAAACAATCTGAATAAACTGGATTTAGGCTTATATTTTTTTGTATTTGCACTTAGTAAACTAATAATATTTAACTATTATGAATATGAAATAAAAATCATAAATTTTTTATAGCATTTTATTTACCAATATATTACAAAGTTACAGTGTGGTGAGATAGGAACATGATTTTATCAATATATGTTACAAAGAGTTACATTAGCTACTTAACAAATATTATGGACGAAGATATAATAATTTAAAATTTGACATATAAATTAGAATAACATTAATAAAATAAAATTACAATAATTGGAAGAACCCTTATAAAAATAAAAATAATATAAAATAAAATATGTGGGGCTTCAGTTTTATTACATATCATATATATTAGATCAAATAGTTACCTTTCACATTCGTAGTGATCAATATCAGTATCAGTATCGTATTTACTCTTAAAACGAAACCTTTTTACTGAGTGAATGGCTAAACTTTTTTCATCAAATAGTTCAAACAACACTTCTTGATAACAACTTTGACACCAAAAATATTTATTTTGAAAATATAATATTAACTCATCTGTAGTACATGTAACATGATAGTTAATATTTTTAGCAATAAGACTCGATTTTTTAAGATTTTTCCAACCGTTTTAATGGTATCAAAACATTCTCGGCAAACTAATAAATTATATTTTTTTAATCTGTAATAATTTACCCATAAACAATACTACCCAAATTCAAAAATATCTCCCCAATTGTTGGTACCAAGAACTGCGTTTCTAAGCGAAGGTGAGACGGATTTTTGACAGTGAAGAAATTCTAAACATTTCATATGACGTAATGGATCATTTAAAGCTATTTTATTTTTATATTCCCATCTATAATTACAATATTTTTCTAAAATTTCTTTTGTTAGTACCCAAGATAATTCTGAAATTTCTAGAAAATCTGCTATACAGGAGTTATTTTCACAAAGAGTTTTGATGCAAAGATCACTTAGTGTCATCGTAAATTTTGACATCTGAAACAAAAGATACAAACTTTTTATTTAAGACGGTAACGACCCCAAGGGAGAGTATCATAAGATTCTGGTATGAGATGCCGTTTATCATCATGCGGGTTTTAAGCAATTTTAGTTTGTTCTACGCTAAAAACATTATGGGCATAGGAGCGAATACATCGTTGACTCGCTGTTGTTTTTTTAAAATTTTTCAAACATGAAACATGGTCTTCAAATGTGATGTTGTTTCGCACAATATTATATTTTATTCCCTTTGATTTTTAACTACTTTCCCAGTCTGCACTTGAAAACTATACATTTTCGATCGAAGGCCGGTAAAATGAGTTATAATGGTTCCGTTTGTTTCATCTTTCATTAAGCCAAGTACTTTTTTGTTAAACTGAGGAATATTATATGGATTATCAGAGGAATAATCGGATGTATCGAATTTTGACAAATCTGATTTTATAACTTCTTGATAAACATCGTCGCACTGAAGTTCGTATATAAAACTATCTGTATCTGTATACATAAGTTTACAGTGATCAACCCCCATTTTGGGCAATATACAATTATAATGATAATTGTACATTGTTAATTTGGAAATATCTAACATTGCCATCCCCACATACACTGTTTATTAAATATTAGTTCAGTTTTTTTCAATTCAATAGCCATTAAATTATCGTCAAATACTATGAAATCTATGACTAGCTATAAAATTTTTGGCACCATATCGACAAAATTCGGTGCTTTCTTATATTTTCCATGGTTTTTCCAAACACTGCATTATTAAATAATTTAAATAAATTTTTAAGAACATTTGTCTTGGCCTCAGTTCTTAAAGAATTATTTAGTTCAATATAAGATTTTAACCAGGCAGACTGTTTAAATTTCGTTATTTTATGTATTTTTGTTACTAATAATCCATTTTTTATTGCTTGTTTTAAATTGCGATAATGTAAAATATAACCCTTTTTATTATATAGTGTACCCATTAGTTTTTGTTGCTTGGAAAATGGAGGTTTACGATGCTCGGAACAAAACGGAGTCTTTGTGGAATTTATGTTGTGATTCAGGGTATTCTATATCAACTTGTAATATATAACCTTGAAGAGAGTCGTCAGGAATTGACATAACGTTAAAATCTGAGACATTTTCTATCCACTCAAACCCTCCATAGGGTAGAGGTTCTGTCTTAGCTTGTCCATAGAGACTATTTACATCAAAATAAGTTATATATTTAGAAGGTTTGGTTGAATCAAAATTGGTCATATATTTGTTATTAGCTTCCGAATATCGGTTGATACAAACAGAAATTGCACCCCGAATAGCATTCTCATTAAACACTATTTGATCAACATCTCGCAAAAGCTCTAATTTGCATTTTGAATGTTTTTGCATGCAGTCCCATTTGTATCCTGGCATAGTATAGTACCATCCTGGATCTAGACCATGGGACGTAATGCAACTACTCCGAAAAATATCGAAAACAGCTGTCAAAAGTAGTATATCAGGCTTTAGATATAGATCTGAATACTCCCCCAAATTTTTAATTCCAAAAGAATTCCAAACATTTTGAGCATGTATATAATCCTGATCACTAATATGGGTATCATCTAATCTATTATAAAACTTTTAATATTTTAAAAATAATTTAAAAATTTAATATTTCCAAATCACTAACCTAGTCATAGCAAAAGACACCTTTTCGCGTAAGTAAATTAAATTTTTCCTCATTTAAATCCAAAAATTATTTTTTCATTATTTTAAGATCCTCTTTTTTCATAGTAGATACTAGCTCATTCATCACATCAACTTTACATCAGTTTCTGTAAAATGATGGGTGAAAGAGATATATTTTTCTTTGTTAGCCGGTAAAACGCTAACATTTTCCCTTTTAGCAAGATTTTTAATGATAAAATGACCATCATATCCAGATAGATTATGAAATACAATGGGTACCACAAATAATTTTCGAAAATTTAAATTACAGATATTATGCGCAAATCCTCTAAATTCTCCCGTAAAGGTGATCGTGATCTCTCACTATTTTATCACTAGGTAAGAATGACTTGACAAATATGACAATGTGTTGCATTTTGTGTGCTAGGATTTTCTAATACAGGAACTATAGTCTTAATTTTTGAAGAAACTGTATATGATATGTTTAACATTTCATTTATAAACCATTCAATACAATCAGTGCCTCTATGACTTTTGAAAAAAGAAATGGAATCATCATAGGAGCATTTTAAATGATACCCTGCACTGTATGCTATATGTTTTTGATACTTTCTTGTTAATATTGGTGTACATATTGATAAATGGGAAAAGTCATTTTATAATCATTTAACTTCGAACATAGCTTTTCATGATCATTTAATTTTTTTCCCTCTGAAAAATAATTTAAACACCTATCACAAATATATCTTTTTCTCACATTTTTATTAAGTTGGGACGATACTAAACGAGAGAGATCTTTAATCCAGCAATAATGGTATTTAATTTCAATATTTTCGTTAACATAATTTTCTAACGGGAAGGCTTCATAATCATTTAATTTTGGAAAATGTTTGTCCTGAACTAAAAGTAAATTGACATGTTTTTCTAATTTATTTTTAGTTAATCTTGCAGGCACTACATTAAATTTATCGGATATTACTAATTCTAAAGCATATACGTTAACTGAAATATTATTAGCTTTCTCAAACTTTGAAATTTGATTTAAGAACATAGGTGCCTGCAAATCTTCTGTATTTAAAACTATACTATAATATGGATATGAACTAGATAATAGAATTAGAGGGAAAATTGCGCTTACTATTGACCAATAAAAACAAGCTTGATCACTATTTTTTATGTTAATGCATGACCTTTTGTTTAAAATTTGTTTTGGTAGCTTAATATAAGAAGATCCATTTCCCATTTCCAACTTATTTATATTAAGTTCTAAATAAATTATTCTATGTAAAGCAAATCCCGAATTTTCCTCACTAAACTCAGAAAGTTTGTTTAATATTATATAACTAACATTTTCAAAAAACCAACAAGGTAAATCTATGCCTAAATCGAGTACTACATTTTTGGTACTAAAGTATTTAAATTCCTTAATTTGTCTACCATCGGTTTGTTTTATAAATTCTCCGCAAAAAGTTGTGTTTATTGTTATCATTGAAAATGATTTAAATATATTTTTTATTTTATTTTTAATAATAGTAAAACAGTCTTGTAAAAATTGATGAATGTCCTTGTGAAGTAAATTAATTATAACCCCCGTTTTAACTCTTCCTTCAAAACAAGAAATTACATTTTCCCACATAACCTTTTTTAAATTTTGTTGACTTTGTCCTTCTCCTCCCCCAAATACAGTATCTTTAGTTTCAATCGACTTTTTAATTGATTTTAAATGACTTTATATTTTTTGTTATATTCTTTTTGTACCAAAATGAAAATTTTCCCTACGAAGTGTTTTGTTGCATAAAACTATTTGTTTTTTCACCCGTTTCAGGCATAGTTCCAAATCTTTTAAAATTAATTTATCCAAAACAATTTTTTTCAATTTTTCAAAAACTCGAATTAGATTTTCTGATTTTGTAATTATATCCATTTCCATTTTTAAAATATATATTTAATATATTAACAATGAAAACTTGAAGCTTACCACTTTGAACAGAAAAAGGGAAGGTCTGGTGGGCCTCACTCTGCTGTGTACGCGATGTTTCTCTCTTAGGGGATTGTTGATGATGAAGTGGGGGTTCTTCCTATATTCCAGCTTTATCAATCCGGGCGGGGAAGACTGTACTGCGCTAATGTTCTGTAAAACAATTATTTTTTAGTTTTGGAACTATATAGAAAGTATAGTTTAAAACTGAAAAATAATGCAAAAAATTTCTTAACCTAATATTGAAAATGAAAACTCACCCTCTCTCACCACAGCTATTGCTCCTCTTCCCCCCTTTGTGACTCGACAATTTCAAACTGGACTAGCGAATTGTTGTACCCTACGTTTCTAAGACCTCCAAACACTATGGAGTACTTTCCTTCAACCAAAAGCAGTAAGTGTGGGCTGAAAGTATCGGTAACTCTCTTCGGAAGAAAGACAACACAGTCATCCAATTCAAGCAGTATACACTCGCCAAAACGACCCTTGATTAGCTTGGCTCCGAATATTTTTCTACCTTCGCCTATTGTAAACCCGCTTAATTTCGCTCTTGGTTTTCTGTTCTCGTCCTCTTCGGCAAGACAATGAGCATTGATTTCTTTTAAATCCATCTAAACAAAATTAACCTACGTCAGCATACAACAACTTTATGTTTAAATTTCAGAAATATGAAAATAAAATGTAAACTTAAAATGTAGAAAAATATAAAATAATTATAAAAATAAAACGTAGTTCATTTTGTAAATGAATATCGAAATATAATTTGATGTTAAAAATTATTTTAAAATAAAAAAATTAATTTTAGAAATTTATTTGCAAATCGAAAATAAAACATAAGTTAATTTCAGAAATAAAAAAATTCAAAATTTTATTAAATATAAAATGTACTTACATTTTAACCCCCTGTAGATAACTTGCACAAAAATGTAACTGGTTTTTATGCTGATTGCTAACGCTCTAACAAAGTTCTGAACAGTGAATGTAAAATGAGTGAATTCCTTGTATTTATTAGACATACCGTCATATGAACCTAACGGATCTTTAACTTGTTTTACAATTTTATATTATACAGACGACATGCGGTTAAAATGAAGAAATTACTAAGCCGCAACATCATGCAACTAACGGAAATTGTGGTAATGATAAATAATGTAAGTTTGCTGTATATGTTGATAAAAGAAACACATTGAATAATACTTTTAAAAATATATATTCAAAATATTATAATTATTATAAATTAATATTTTTAATCTGTCTCATCCACGCCATCACTAAAAAATTAATCAACCGCCTGCTCCCAAGTTAACAGGTCACTTGCTCCATTTAGTTTGTCAAACAGTATATCATGCGGCACTGGAGATTTATAATCATAGTCCCAAATTTTAGGGAACCAAAATATAATTTTAATTCTATTTTTACCAAATTCAAATTTTCTTCTGTAACATGAAATATCTATCTTATCACCGGGGCCTATTCCATATGTCTGACATACTTCTCCATACCATATAAAACACATAGCTGCCCCCAATTCTTTAGAATAGTGTCCTTCAATGCTTAAGCTATTTACCGTAAGCGGAATATCTTTTATGCATATTATATTATTTGGAATTACATTTAACAACTCTGTAGACACTGTACTCATGATACGACAACAATAATCTATTAGCTCAATTTTAACATTGCAAAAATAATCCATTTTTGTTAGTACAGTGTTCACCAACACACCTTCTATTCTAATAAACAATTATCTGTATTAAAGTCTATTTATTAACCTAAATGTGTGAGAGAAGAGGGGAGGTAAATAGTGTCCTAAAATAACTTAAAAGAACCGTTTCTATCTTATCAGTTTATTTCAATATGGCACTCCTAGCAAATAACTTCCTTATTTTAAGCACTATTCTGTAACAAACAAAGCTACTTCAGTGCTCCCATAGGCGTTTATTTGCATAGATCAAGATGGATCAAGAAACGATACCTGGCCCAACAAATGGCATAGATTATATCTAAAGTATACGCAATACCATGGACCAGTTTTTCAATATCAAATTTCAAACGAAGTGTTTTTTGCTCAGGATATTATACAATATAAGTTACGTTTCGTTTTCCATAACAGGTCGTATGGAGATACACCCTACTGGACAACCCCTACTTTACATGAAAAAGACAATATCAACCATACTATTAGCAAAATCAACAATAGCACCAATCAAACAAATTATTTTCCAGAAGATAATGTCTCATCAGTAACATCATTACTATGGTTTATTAGTATCGCATGTATTTTTTTATTACTTAGTAAAATTTATAATATATATAAGAGCCAATGTACGTTATGGTTTAATAAATTAATAACATTAATAAACACAGTTTTCCTATTCCAACGAAAGTCGCGGGGGGGCCCAGCGCGCGGAGCTCTAACACCCCAACCCCCTAGGCGCGAGCATCAATGCGCGCGCATTGGTACTCGCTACACGCGAACCCGCATACCTGCTTCTAAACTTCTTAAAAATACCTCCTTAATTCGTAACTCTTACGTCAACCACTACCATTCATCCACCCTTATGCTCTTTTGTCTCACAACCCTCATGCCCCACACGCAACACCCCCAGCAAACCACCCGCGTCCCGACCACCGCCGACCCAGCCGGGCTCGGAAGGATGCCACCGATCCCAAGCGCGTTACGTCAGCGCCCGCTGCTATTGAAACGCCCAAAACACATCGCTCCATCTCTCTCACACACACACACACAGGAATCCCTCTCTCATACACACACCTCCAGCGCTATGTCTGTAGAACCGATCTTGTTTAACTACTGTTAACCATATCAACGTCTGTCAACAATTCTAACTCTACCTTGGTCATGCGCAACATACAATCAAAAGACAAACTTGGAAGGCTATAGTACTGCGCCGCATCTAATTTATAAATGTTTAAGCAAGTATCTCGAAATTGCTCGAAAACATCACATAATAAGAGAACATCGGACTTCAAATACAAATCTGAATATTTCCCCAAAAACTGTACGGAAAAATTCCCTTCTTTCACATTAAATTAAACTGTTCGACACGGGGGAAATGTTTTCGTGTCTCTTTAAACTGATCAATCTCTAAACCAGCACTTAAATTTTCCAATGATGCCGACAAAAATCTAAAACTATCAATAAACCTTAATTTTAAGTTTTTTCTTTTTGTTACATCGGATTTATCAACATAATCATGCACATAAATGGTTTTTGTGAATAATATGTACTTTTCTTTGCTTTGTGCTATTACCTCAATATTATTCCCATGACGACACAATCACCGTATTTAAACTACGAATATTAGGATTACTCACCGAGAAACTTGTGCGGTGCCGCCGGGACTTTCGATCCGCGATCAGCGAGTTCAGCGAGGCAGTCGGTCCGCGGTCGTTGCAAAATACACAGTGTATCCGCTTCGAAAACTGTACAATTCTCTCGAGATTCTATAGGGTGGATTTTTTTACTTACATGTCTTTATAATTTTTAACTTATTTTTTATGCTTAAAATATCTAGGGGTTCTAAGTATTGTTGTATGGATGACTGTTATAGCAAACAAGGTGGAGGTCTATCTTTTTTTAGATTTCCAAAAAACAAAGATAGGTAAGTACCTAAATTTTATTACACATAATATGTTTTAACTTTAATATAAATTATTACACTAGTGTCTCGATTTATATGGGCTATATACTTGCATTCCTTATTTCTTTATAAATAACGAGAAAACTCAATATATTTCTATCAATATTTTATGTTTTATTTACCATTACAGATGTAAATTGTGGAAAGAGGCACTCGTATTTTCAGATAATCACAAATATACAAATTTTTCTCAAGAACAATGTCATTCTACAATAAGAGTATGCAGTTTACATTTCACTGAAGATAGCTTCCGAACTAATAAATCAGGTAGCAGAAAATTACTGAACATTAAGGCAATTCCCTTAATATTTAATCAATCAATAGGTACGCCCGACAAAAAATGTAAGTGTTTAAAAAAATATGTATTATGCGGCGGATATGGCGGACAAAATGGCTCAAATGTTGTAGTACAGTTTTCATTAGATGTAACCGATCAATTGAAAGATTTTTGTTTTTAGATTTTGATAATCAACAATGCGCTGAGACTGCTTGCCAAGGAAGCGAAAATATTGCTAACACTTTCGTAGATGCAAGTTTGCATACAAGTGATGTTTCTAAAAGGGTAAGCATTACTTAAAAAAGTTGTGACCGCTAAATTAAAGAGCATTTTTTTTTTAGTTTGACAAAAATCTAAGGAGACTCCTTGCGTACAAAGTGAAGTTATTATGAAAAAATACATAGACGCATGTGTCCAGACAAAAGGTGTTTCTGTACAGAGTAAGTATTAACAGAAAAAAAAATTCTTTAAATATTTTGACTTTTCTCGTAAAGGAAAATATTATTGTAATCCGTAAAAAAACACCCTTCAAAAAATTTTTCTGATATTCACGTTTCAGGGTCTTTATATGTAGAAAAACATATTTTCTCAATTCCGTCGGTCTGTCTGTTCGCGGCATAGCTAGTTTTTTAGCTATGCCGCAGTCTACCAGGTTGATTTCAAATTTTTACAATTAAGAGTATGGGGATTACCTGGTAATATTTTGGTAGGTTCAATTTGGCGGGACAAAACGGAGCGGCCCAAAAAGTGTGGTAGAAAGTTATTCCTTAAAAACAACTTACACAATTTACCCCAAATTTTGCATGGGGATGAATTAGTAAAATTTTGGTGCAAATACAAAATGACGAAACAAAACGGCGACTTAATAAATTGTCAACAAAATTACTACTTACTTAATATGCTTTAAATTTAGCGTAAAAGTTACTTGTGAAATAGGGATTATTTAGTAAAATTTTAGTACAACTCCAGATAAGCGGAACAAAACGGCATTAATAAATGTTTAAAACTATCAATAAAAAATTGCTTATTCAATTTAACCGAAATTTGTACGTATGGCACATTACCTGTGATATGGAGCTGAACTGGTAAACATTTTTATACAAATCCAAAATAACGGAATAAAATGGGAGCCAAATTTAATGTAAAAAAAATATTAAAAACTACTAGACCAATTTATCTCAAATTTTACAAGAATGAAGTGTGACATATTAGGGATAATAAATATACAATACCAGTTGGGAGCCTTTTTGATGGAAAAAAATGGCGGCCTTATTAAATGTTTAAAATATCAAAACATGAGTATCAAAAATCTATATTTATCATCATGAAACAGCGTCTGGTAAAATTTTGTCTATTCTATATGGTGAATAAAATGACGGCTTAATCGAATGTTTAAGAAGTCGGTAAAATGCCATTTCCTAGGGTAAAATCCTTCTTTTATGGAGGGAAGTAACAAAGTAAAAATTGATTTTTATTGTAAATCATCTAAATAAACTTAATCAAAAAAAATGAACGAAAAATACAAAATATTAACAATAGATAAAAAACAAAGTTTAAATGATGGTATGCGTGTATGTTAAACGTAGACAAAGTGAACATGATGAATAAATATTTGCTTCTATTTCAGGATTGTCAGATAAATAAATAAAACAGATGTATTGTCATAAATTCTTATTTGCTCATGTGCAATATAATTATTCAAACGAACACTTTCGGCTTGACAAAATACAATACAACAATGTAGCAAAAACATTTAAAAATATGTTTAAAATGTATATAAAAATTATTTTAAAAAAATAGTATTAAAAGTGTATATATACAAGTAGTGAGAATATGCGAGTTCTAATTCACCCCCCACCTACCTCTGACCTTGGAGATTAAGCCCCGCCCACCTGTGTGACGTCATTCGACATTGAGATATTAAGTCCCGCCTCCATAGCCTGGAGGTCAACCCGCCCCATGACCAATGAGATTAAGCCCCGCCCCATGACCATGAAATTAAACCCCGCCCCACGACCTTGGAGAGTTTTGCATACCACGTTTTCATATTTGTCCTTGAAGTGACGTCATATGACCTTGAGCGCACGTGTTTACAACAGTGATATTGTTTGGCCTTAGGGGTGTGACGTTTTCATGTTTGTCCTTGAAGTGACGTCATATGACCTTGAGCGCACGTGTTTACATCATCTCTGATTGTTTGGCCTTGGGGGTGTGTGACGACAGATGGCCTCAAGTGTTAACTATTAAAACCAAATGATATTTAAATAAACAACATTTAGAAATATTTATTTAATTTGGTATTATTTACAATTTTTAAATTTGTGTGTTTAAAATTAAATGTACCAAGCAATAGCAGATCAATATTTAAATTTGAGTGTTTAGAATAAACAAAGGGGTATGTGACGTCATTTGCAGTAGATAGGTATCTTTTTTAAAGGCGTGTTGATTAATATGGTGTATTGGATTTAGCTTACGCCGGACGGTCAATATGACATGGGTGTTTGGGTTAATGTGGAAAAAAGGTTAAATTATGCCCAAAAACCAGAAAACATCATTTCATGAATCCTATTGCCGTAGATAGGCTAAACACTGATATGCAGGGCTTGGGTGTTTGGGTTAATTGCCCGCACACATAACCTTGTCCCATGACCATGAAATTAAGCCCCGCCTTACGACCTTGGAGAATTGTGCATACCACATTTTCGATATTTGTCCTTGAAGTGATGTGACGTCATATGACCTTGAGTGTTTGCTATTAAAACCAAGGCTGACGCCATTCATCAAAAGAGGTAAACTG
>JAUTXW010003782.1:0-113224 GCA_030620095.1 Kuschelorhynchus macadamiae
CCCACCACATAGCACCATCTTCTTTGTAGCTTTAATTATAATTTATGGCTTTAACGACGGTTCTATCGACGAACTTGAGCTAACCCAACGCTAACTCCTAAGAATCTCGAGTCAGCCACAAGTATCATCAATAGATGTCGATAAATTAGGGCGTATTGTATCGTCCTACAATCTCTCAGAAAGTGAAAAATCCGTATTGAGTAAGGGTTTTAAGTTTTCGATATCTCCTAAAGAAATTCCTTAGAAAGAAGAAATAATAGCTGGATGGTAGCTGTCCTTGACTCCCCGAAGAAACAAAAGCAGAGGAGATTCGACAAGAAGTGGTAAGAATTTTAAGATCAAGCAAGCTACCAGAACTACATCTAAATGCCACTGAACAAAAGGCTCTAACAAACCTTTGAAAAAATACAATCCTTCCAGCAGATAAAGGAAACGCAACAGTGGTTATGAACACGAACTGTGTCTGTCTTTGTCACTGTGACTCGTCTGTCACAGTCATGGTCTGCTCCAGTGGCAGCCAAAAAGCAGTGACATTTTGTCACAGGTTGGCACTGAATTCCACGGATCGCTTCGACTGTCGCAGCATAGAAAAGAGTTACAAAATCGCAGTCACGGCCAGGCAGACGACTACGTTAAACAGAAATTGGAACTGGTGCTGCAGAGTGCAGACTGCTATTTATATTTATTCCTTATTCGTGACATGTTTTGTCACATATCGCTACTTCGCTGGCAGATGACAATGATTGTTGTTACAAAAAGAAAAGTTATTAATTTGCCTAGTAATACAACACTTCATCTACTAATATCTATGATATTTTTATTAAACTCGTCTTAGGTCTAAAAAGACACAACAAATTTAAAAAATAAAGTTTATATTCCTTTAACATTAACAAAGAAATAAATGATGAAGATGGAAGTAATATAAAACAATATAAACACCATACTTTCTCAGTTTATATCATGGATAAAAGCAAAGCAAAGTCTTAGTAATGTAGTATGTACCTACTATTGCATAAACATTCCTTGATTGGTTGAAGTACCTATCTATAAACCTATTTATTATTATAAGTAGTTATCTATTGTAACGAAAATGAAACAACCAACAGGTCTCTGGCTTAACAATATATAGAAAAAAAAGCTTCCCATATTTAAATATTAACCCAAACAAACGAAAAAAAACATAGCTTTGGCTTAAAAAACAAAATAATATGTATGGGGTATACGTAAGAATTAACTTAAAAAAATACATACAAAAATTTAAAGTTTGCCGTTAACGTCTAAAAACATTAAACAATATTTACATTTCATAAACCAGTGTCAAACCATAAATGTGCATACAAGCTGAGATGAACATCTCTCTGTGGCGATCGCGACCGTGATTTACCCTGTAGGGTTTATGTATAGCAGCACGGTCAGCCCGAGGAGCGGGCAAGAAAAACTGCTCTAAAAAGTTACTGCTATTTGTCACAGTGACACAACTGAAGCAGTCACATCTTGTCACTGTTCCACTAAAATCGCATTTTGGACCACCTCTACCCCAAGACTACATACAAAAAACGCAGGATATCCTACAAGACAATTGTTATAAGCCTGTTCCAAGGGACCCTATTACATACCTAGAAAAACAACTAAAAATAAAATAAAAAGTTCACCAATAAATTCCGAAATTCAACAGAAAATCATACCGCGGGTAAAGTCCTAAACTCTATGGTTTACCAATAATGCATAAATCAGGGGCGCCCATCAGACCTTTTGTTAGTACTGTTAATTCGCCGCTACAAAAGCTGAAAAAATATCTTGCTGAAATTATGCAACCACCTGTCGAAAAAGCTGATTCACTTGTAAAAAACTCGGAGCATTTCACTCGAATTATACGAGCCATCGAACGAGGATTTCCAGGGACACAGTGTGGCCCAGATTCGCTTCTCTATACAGGGATCTCGGCTCCTATTATAACTACAGCATAGGTTAAATGGGGAAAGTTTTAGAGAAAACTTATTGCATTCGATATCCGGCTTCAGATTTACAATCGATCAATTGTTTTTGGAAATATCGGGGAAAAACCGAAAATGGCGGATTTCGTTTTTAGCCAGTATATCCAGAACGGTAAATTTGACAGCTGCCAAACTGTGACATTATTCGGACACATTTTTAAGACAAATAAGATGGCGTATACGACACGTCGTCATTGTTTTTTGTTAACCCGCAACCCGCCTATCAAAGCTGTGTTTTAATAAGTAGTAGGTACGCTTTTATCCCAATAAAATCATAAATCTGACACATAAATTGTCAAAACCTATAGAGAATAGCCGGTATTCCGTATTCAAATGAAGAAAAGGTTGACATATTAGCTCTGTACTTTCAATCATACAGAAACGCCGACGTGACCTCAGCAAGGTATTTGGAGATGTACCCCGAACGACGGCAGCCTTATAAAACCGAATTCAGTAAAATCGGAGTTAATTTAATTAACCATGGTGCCTTCGAACAACCTAGAAGCGGATAAAATAATAACAATGAAAATCGAGACAGAAGCATTTTACAAGCTATCAACGAAAACCCTAGTGCATCGGTAAGAACCGTAGAACAGGAAACTAATGTGCCAAAATCAACAGTACAGAGAGTTTTAAAAAAGAATAAGTACCATCCATACAAACCCATAATAGTACAAGGACTTAAGGAAACTGATTTTATGAGACGACTACAGTTCTGTGAGTGGTATACTAGGAGATGTAATTAAAATCCTGATTTTGTAAATCATGTCTTGTGGTCCGATGAAAGCAGGTTCACGAATTGTGGAGTTTTTAATAGGCACAACCGTCATCATTGGGCTGTGCAAAATCCTCACGAAGTGGCAGAGAGACGTCTGCAGATCAGACTTGGAAGTAACGTTTGGTGTGGGATCATTGGTAAGTTAATCTAACCAATCTTTTTTAAATAGGCACTAAATGATGGTCAAATAATAATTTTTTTTTTTCGTTTAGTTCTTTAGTGATACTAAAAGAGTATAATCTAATAAAAAAAAAGTAAAACGTTCTACTCTTGTCAGTCAACTTACTTTTTTGATATTGTATTACATTTTTATTCAATCATTTTGTATTGTAGTTTCGAAGAACCTATAAAAATAGAATTGGGTTCTATAAATTTATTAACACTTTATCTAAATTTTCTGCAGATTTAGCTAATTCTCTAAAATTATTTTGATTGTCTGAATTTAATGATTTATTATTACCCGGGAAGCCTAGTTCTTGCGTCATAAAAAAAATACCATATTAATCAAATGTCGAATTATTTTTCTATTTTCATTATAATTTATAGAAAGGCGTTCAGCTGTATTTCCGAATAATTTAAATTTTAAAGCGCAAGGGGTTTGTTCTTTTGATATTTTATGTTTTATTAAGGCACGGTGTACTTCTTTAAGATTATTATATCACTGAAATATATTGATTTGAAATAATTTGATTGTTTTTCTTTTTCATAATAAAGCTGAATAGGTTTCAACTGTATACAAGCTGATTCATTACGGGATGTTTCGATAATTATTTTTGGAAAGAAAATATCTACTTTTTAATAAAGATAATTTTCCCTTTATAATTTATAGTTTCTAGTACCACCCGGCCGACCCTGCCGACCTTGACTGTTGGGCACCTATTTATAAATTATTAATCATTTCAGGAAATCGGCTTATTGGACCATTTTTGTTTGACTACAACCTAAACGGGCAGAGGTACCTAGACCTTTTGCGAAACCAGGTTGTACCAGCCTTACGAGCTATTCTAACGGAAAATGAATTAAGAAGAACTTTGTTTCAACAAGACGGATGTCCGGCTCACAATTCCATTCAAGCCAGGAACTTCTTAAGAGAGCAATTTGGTGAAAGAATAATTTCTTTAAATGGTCCAATATCTTGGCCTCCTAGATCCCTTGACCTGTCGCCCTTGGATTTCTACCTCTGGGGTCACACGAAGAATGAAATCTATGAATTTGATCCCACCGTGATCATAGAGATCCTGAGACAATTAGAAATATTAACCGAAATACACTTACCAGGGTTGTACGAAAAGCAGTCACCAATTGTCAAAAATGTCTCGATGCAAATGGACGTCATTTTGCAGATTTGTGAATTAATGTTACCCACTTACAAATTAGTTAAAGCTCATTTAGATTTTTTTTAAGTCGTTATTTACGTTCATGTTGTATTGAAAGTTCAATGCGTTCAATACATTACTTGCTTATTAATGTAATCTTGTGACAAATAAATCATGGCCTCCTTTAAAAACATTGAAACCTAATTTACGAAGTGTGATATTTTGATGACACTAAAATCTTTAATGCACTTGTGAGATATCACTAGACTGGAAATTTTAGGCTCTTTCCAAAAGTAGAAAAATCCAATATAGCGGTCATAAGTAAAATGAAAGTTCAGGCGGGTTGCGGGTTAGCAAAAAACAATGAAGACGTGTCGTATACGCCATCTTATTTGTCTTAAAAATGTGTCCGAATAATGTCACATTTTGACAGCTGTCAAATTTACCGTTCTGGATATACTGGCGAAAAACGAAATCCGCCATCTTTTTTTTTCGCAGATATTTCCCAAACTTATTGATCGATCGTAAATCTGAAGCCAGATATCGAATGCAATATATTTCCTTTAAAACTTTCCCCGTTTAACCTTTGCTGTAGGTATAATAGGAGCAGAGATCCCTATATAGAGAAGCGAATCTGGGACACACTGTATAATAAAACTCTCGGAGCATTGCTTTAAAAATACTTATTTTTCATTCAACGGGCAAATGTATAAACAAATAGATGGTACTCCAATGAGGTCCTCGATATCACCATTCCTAAGGGTTGACATTTAGAGAGAAAAGTCAGTAGTCTGTCACGTGATTGTAAAGTTGCATCAATGTTTTTGTTTCTATTATGTTTTTGTTATGTTTATCCTTTCTATTTCTGCAATAAAGTTTTGTGCCAATTTGTACTGCCGACTCTACCTATTCTTAACAGTGCATTATCTGACCCGGGGCTTTTTTATTTCGTAATTCCCCTTTTCCAAGAAAAAAGAATCGATTTCCCTGAAGGCTAAACGGACATTTTTACAAATTCTGTTGCCTGTGTAATTTTATTTAAGCCTCACTTCTAAGGCATGATGAATGCACTATTAAGACAGCTTAGAAAAAAACTTACACAATATAAGTTAGAATGACGACATTAATATTAATGGCGATTATTATTAAATTAGGTACTGCATTTCTAGAAAAACGCCATTAATTACTCCAATTTAACTGGAGGTGACGCAATGAAAAACAGTTCAATTAAGGGGGCACCTTGATACGCCGATAATAGTGCATGTAATAGATCGAAAACCTACTTTTATTTTACATGATTAGGATTGAATTCCAAATCGCGTATAAAAATGTAGTTTATAATTTTACACTGAGGCTCAAATTAAAGCAACCGATTTTTCAATCGCAGTTATAGCATTTTTTCTTCTTCACCAATTTAGTTAGTATTTTTAGCCCTGATAATTTGATATGTTCTTACGATCTAAAAGTATTTTAAACAGAACCGGACTTTAAGGTTTCTTTTAAAACGGTACTTAATCCTTTTGCATGGATTTCATCAGTTTCAATATTTGAAAATACACAAAAAAAAGTGGCGGCTATTCAGGTGAAGTTAAAGCTCTTAAAATTAAGTTTTTACATTCATTTATTCACTTAAATGGCCAAAAATAAACTGTACATCTCGAATAAATATTTTACTTGACCGTTGGCGGCATGTCTTTTTAAAACTTTCAATCGAAATTTATTATAACAACTATAACAGTGGCGCAAACTGCTTCGACTTTGCTGGAGGTGCTATGTTTAGTTTACGATTTTCCTACTATACAATACGACATGTCGATTGGTGTCGGATTTAGTAATTTACATTATTGATGAATCCGATCACGGATGTGGTTTGCATTTTGTTGGAAACTCCGTTTAATCGATGGAAGGAACAAGATCAGAGTTTTAATCGTCATCCTGGTTTTCGGTGTGCAAATGGTTATGTAGTAGTCAAATATTAGAAAAATTGTTTTGTTGGCCTTGTTTATTAGTTTCCAATAAATATTCAGGTGGAATAAGGAAGGATTTGCAGGTCTGTTAAATATATGAAGGTCTTTACATAAACATGAAGACTCGTCGGAGCATTTAAATTGCGAATTAATGCTAAAAACATTTGTAAGAATCAATAGCTGACACTTTAAAAGAAAATGCTAAACTATATAAAAAACATTTTAACGAAAACGTCCGATTAAATAGATATTTATGTGCTTGGTAAACCTTACAAAACAAGAGTTAGTCTTTCGCGGCCATGATGAATTTTAAAATAAAAAGATTTTAGGTTTATTAATATCGAGAAGTTCCCAAGAACTAAAAGATCATCACGAAAAATTTAAAAATGTGTTTACTGGTGACTCGAAAACTATTCAAAACGAAATAATTGAATGTATTTCTGATTATTTAAATGGTCATGTAAAAAATGAAATAATGAACACACGGTTTTGTTCTGTGCAAGTGGATGACACCACTGATATTACGGAGAACGTTTTATATTCTCTATTAGATCAAATTTTGGACCAATTTGACTATAAACATAAATTAATAGGGCAATGTTACGATGACGCAAGTGTGATGTCTGGCCATCTAACTGGATTTTTTTTATGTGGAGGGGGTAGAATATTTTTTACGACTTATCTAAATTTTGTATACTAAATCAATTCTCCTATCCTTCATAGCAGCAAATTTGTTTATAACATCCTCATAAAATGGATGAGTTGCCCTAATCTCCTCCAGAAATTCCTTTTGAATTGAAATATTGCCAAAAGAAGTAAGTCCTTCTTGAGATATTGTATTTCTTAAATAAGTTTTTACACGTTTGAAGCAAGAAAAACTTCTTTCCACTGAAGCATTTGTCGAAGGTATTGTCAAAATAAGGGAAAACAATGTATATGCTTCGGTAAAAATATATTTATTTATATTAATTTTTTTCACTTGGTCTTGCAGCGATATATTCCAATTACTCTCATTGGCAAAAATAAGACCAAGCTCATTTTTAAGTCGTTGACTTTTTGAAAATATTTCCCCAAATAACTCTAACAAATTTTCAAACGGGCCAGTCGGAAAATTTAAACTATATTCGGAAAATTTAGCAGAACCTGCCAAACATGAAAATGTAAGTTTTTCACAATTTTGAAATCTTAGTGTCATTTCCATTAAAATATGGTTTAATATTTCATAAAAAGGGTTCTATACTTAGCCCTAATTTATTCAGGTGAAAGCTCAGGTTTGTAATGATTTATTTCTGTAATAGAATTTGCTTTATCAAATATGGTATTAAAAAAATGTTCATTTGAGGAGTTTATTTTCAGAACGCAATTTCTGAAAACGTTTTATATTGTGTTTTCTGCTAAAAAAATATGCCTAAATTTATTTTGCAACTGACATCAATTTAATTTTGTGATCCTAATACAGTATTCCTGATGATTTTTTTTGAGAAATATTTTGTTTACGATAGATACATACACAAAAAAATTAAATAAATTGCATTTTGAAAATAAAGCAGTATTTAAGAGCATTTTGAAAAAAATTAGGCATATATCTCGGTTTGAAAAAAAACACAGAATCCATTTTTTAAGTTTTTATTACATAACAAATTTTAGGTTAAACGATTAATGAAGATTATAAACCAAACCTATATTTTAAGTCTTCTTCCGCGCACTCACACTCAACATCTTCAACATCATCATCTTCTCCTTTATCTGCTTCACTGCCTTCTTTTCCACTTGAAGAACCAGTTTTAATTATAACACAAAACGCAAATTTTGCGTTGTTTTTAACGTCGCATAAACGCAACAATTGTTCAATATTTTTTAACTTGAGTTCTTTGATGGTATGCGTCAAAGGCAGCAATAGTTGCTCTACTAATCGGTATTCCTTTTTTCATTATGGGTGTTTGATATGTCGTCGTTTCTATAATTTTCATCCATTTTAAGCGTTGTATGTTTTTAGTTTTGGTTTTTTTCTTTTCTTATATAAATCCTTTTCATCTGACTAATCCCGTAAGTTTTCTGCAATTATCATCACTCAATTTCTTAATATTATGAAGGTCCCAGTCAATTCCCACTCCTTACTTTTCCTACCTCTTCCAATAGCATAATCTTCTTTTAATAAAATTTGACTATGCCTTCTGTATTGTTTTTCTATTTGACCGAATATACGGTCTGCTGGCATATGAAAGAAATATTAGAGTTATATTTTGAAGAGAGCATCATGATATAACCAAAAGCACATGGCATGAATAACATAAATTTTTATTCGCGCACCCGTCAGCAAAAATCTTAGACTAGTGCACGTTTCCGTTATTTCTAATTCACTTAAAAATCTCCCACAGCTACGGCAAAAAAGCACTTCACTCCAAGTATAGAATATGGGAGCCTTACACTTTAAATCTGTGATGCACAAGTTATAAAAAGATAATTGACGAAGGTAATATGCTTCACCAACAGGTAATTTTGTCAAGGCTTTTTGTCAAAGCAGTATGAGAGTGAATTATCACATTTGCATTCATGAACAAAATGCTTTGCTCTAAGTTTATGGATATGAAGATCAGTTAAAATTGGAACAAATGGCTTATTTTCCTGTTTGCACGAAGTTTATTTTTCAATCTGAAACACAAACTGCATACAGTAGTGTGCCCAACATGTTTCTGAACAAAAAATTTTATAAAAATAACCGTAGTTCACTATCATGTCAGGATTTTGTTTATTGTACATTTCGCACAACTTGGCAACACTTAATTCAGATGACAAATACAATCGTTTCGATTTTTGACGGTTATAATGACTCTCTCTAGCTCTTAGGCTTCCTATAAACTTTTGTACTCTTGCCTTCTTATTTTCATTTTTCTTCGACTTATGATCACCACCTCTCCTCTCCTTAATATCTTGTCCATCCCTAATAAAGTTTGCTACTGTATTGACTCTTCTGGCAGTTATATTAAAACAAGAAGTGAAAAATTTCTGGCAAACGTTCACTAGTTGCCCGTTCAGTTTTCTCATCTTATATTTTATTTTAGTATGCTTTTGATCCAGAGCTGTTGGCAAACTTAGAAACCCTTCTTTTAGGCGTTGAAACTACTAGCAGCTCGTGACAACTTCCGATTTTGAACAATCTTGTCCGGTACTCGGAAAAATTTAGCTCTCGCATGAAGTATATCGCCTTTTGTAATATTATTACAATTTAAAGACTTTTTTGCGTGTTTACAAGGCCTTTCAAAAGACTGTATGAAGTTTTCATTAAAATGATTTCCATACCTAAAAACTTAAAAAATAAAATTAAAAAATGTAAATATGTATTCACGGAAAAAAATCGTTTACCTTATTTCCTTACGCCTCTCTCGTTTATTTTTGCCCCGTTTCCTCTTTCTTGCACCTTCATTTTTTTCAGAAACTGCAACGGTATCTATATCGTGATCCATTTTTCTATTTTAGATCGTACAATGCCGGCACAAAACAATCAAAACATCGATATAAACATCAAAATGTCTATTGCACGGCTCAGCCGTGTGCTATTACATTTTATATCGCGTAAAGATACACTTATGCGTTTGTCGTTGAACGTTCTAACTAGCAGATATTTTATATGGCTGTAAATTAACAGTATGATTTAAACAAGTATTAATAATTATCAGGGCCAACAATATTTGTTTGCGCGAATAACTTGACCAGAAAGTAATTAAACGTATAAATTGCGATTTAAAAAGAAAAATGTAGTGCGGTTTGAAAAAAAATTTTTTTGTAGATATTGCACTTTGAAAAAAAACCTGAAAAATGCTTTGAATTTTAAACACCAGAGATAGCTCTTTGATCAAGTATTTGACTGAAATGATTCAGGTCTGCTTTACGATTCAAATGACACCTAAAACTGAAAAATAAATTTTTTGTAGAAATTTCGTTTTGAAAATAAGCTCCTCATTTCTTTTTTTACAGAGCGCCTCACGACAGCGTTTTATATTGGATATGCAAAATTGATTGAGAAAATGTCATTAAACACTAATGCCAGAAACGTGAATTCAAAATCGTTCATCTCACCTAAAAATCCTTTCGCAAGGCGGATTGATTTTTCATCAGATTTGTCACAGTTTGTAATAAATTCAAAGACGTCTTTTAATTTATTCCAGTCTTGAACAATCACATTTACTAACTTCGAATTTGAAGTTGTAACAACACCATAAATAAATATAACACAAAGCAGTCAAGTTAATCCGCAAAAATAAAAGCAAACAACCACCGCAAACCGAACGACACGTGGGTGTAGTATACTGCATCTGCAATTCACCGAGAGCGTTGTATGGCGGTGGGTTCGACGTCATCGGATACGCGTTGCCATGGCAACATAGTAGGAAAATCGTAAACTGAACATAGCACCTCCAGCAAAGTCAAAGCGGTTTGCGCCACTGTTATAATAAAGTTCGATTGAAAGTTTTAAAGAGACATGCCGCCAACGGTCAAGTAAAATATTTATTCGAGACGTACAGTTTATTTTTTACCAATTAGGTGAATAAATGAATGTAAAAACTAAAATTTTAAGAGATATATAATAAATATAGTTAGACGTTTGCTTGTTTATTTTTCCTGGTGAAGTAGCACTTCACCTACTTCACCCGAATAGTGAAGTTTTTAATAGGAACAACAGTCATCACTGGGCTCTAGAAAATCCTCACGAAGTGGCAGAGAGACGTCTACAGACCAGATTTGGAAATAACGTTTGTTGTGGGGTCATTGGTAATTTAATCAAACTGTTTTACTTGGGCACCTTTTTAGAAATTATTAAACGGATAGAGATACCTGAGCTTATGATAGATGAGTTTAGGAGAGAACCTGGTTTCAAGAGGATGGATGTCCGGTTCACAACACCATTCAAGTCAGGAACTTCTTAACAGAGTAGTTTGACGAAAGAATGATTTCCTTAAATGGTCCAATATCTTGGCCCCCTAGATCCCCCGACCTCTCGCCCTTGGATTTCTACCTCTGGGGTTATACGAAGAATGAGGTCTATGATTTTGATCCCCCTTCGACCATAGAAATCCTGAGGCAAATAGTGTTGGGTACTTTCTTAAAAAAACATACTGCTCTCTGAAATCATTGTTTCTGCACAGACACTACCTTGATCAATCCACTAAAAAGGAGCTCTGTGATTTATTAATATTATCACATTTTAATCATTGCGATGATATATATGGTCCATGTTTGGATAGTTATGACTTACGAAGAGTTCAAAAAGTGCAGAACAGCTGTTTTCGATTTATCTTTGGTATTAAGAGGAGAGACAGGGTAACCCACAAACTTAAAGAAATTTCATGGCTAAATATGTATAACCGACGTAAGCTCCATGCCCTTTGCTTTTATTATAAATTACTTAAATTTAAATCACCTCCTTATCTGTATAACAGAATCACTTTTCGCACGGACGTACATCATTTGAATTTACGCAGGAATACCTTAACGATTCCACGCCATAAAACTGAAATATTTAAGAGATGCTTCTCCTATAACTTGCTTTAAATATAAATTCGTTACCTCCAGATTTATTACAAATTTCTACGTCACACACTGGTCGATTTGCTCTAAATCATGGCATTAATGCATAAAATTTATTTCTTTTAACATTAGCCAAAATGTCCTAAATTTAAGGTCAATAGTCCAAGCAACAAGTTGGCTGTGAAAAAAATATTTCTAGCATCTGACATTCAGTGACAGCCGACGTTAAAACAGAAATATTTGCACCTAATAAGTATTAAAAATCTAAGGTGAAAATAGGGTAAAGCTTTAATAGTTGCTACAAAACAATAATACCTGGTTAGATAAATTGTTTGTGGTGTGTGTTAATTTGAGGTATGTAGTCACAAAATACGCATAAGATTTTTATAATAATCGGATATTAGCGGGAAGTTAGGACAAAAAACTGAAAGCCTTCAAATCGCAGCTTTCTTTTAAGGAACCTATAATATAAAAGACTTTTTGTTTATGTTCCGCTTCTGATCCCGGTTCCAAATATTTTTTTTTTTTAACTCTTTGAATACTTATCTTAATGATCCCAAAACAAAAGTTTGCAGATATTTGCAGTTTTTTTCATAAAATTTAAAATAAAATTGCGTGTTAGGTCGAAAATTAAACTTTGCATTTACAAGTGTTGTGTTTGAATGATAACATTCAAGTTTTATATCACTAGTTATGGAATATTTTACTGTATTTTTTTATTAAATAGACTAAATAATTGTTGAAAATAAAATCTGGCTAAATTCCTCTGTTTATGCAGGGTGTGTAATTAATTTGTCAAAGTTCAAAAACGTTGAGAAAAAAAATAATGATACTCGTATAAAGTTATGAACTCATGATTATAATAATTCTGCAAAAAATAGGTATACTTTTTTTTAAATTTAAAAGTTCATTAATTGTCTTATTTCAAAATTTTATTATCCGCCTTCTTCAATTTTTTTACAGATATGGAAGAAATTGTGGTTTTAAGTCATAGAGATCTCTTTAATATACTGCAAAGTTGTCCTCAAAAAAATATCTAGTCGAGATTTTCCTATTTACATACTCGAATATTAGAGCTTGCAAATCATGAAACTGTATCAAAAAGTTCAAAAATTAAAATTTCACGTTTTAAAAGTCAGTTTTTAAGTAAATGGGCAGCAGTTCATCGGATAAAGGATGCTTTTATAAGCAAGTACTTTAAATGGTTAAACCTTACTATTAAGTTTCAAAAAAATATTACCAGACATAAAGGACGCCCTAAGATCAGTTTTCAGGATAGCAGTGAGGGAACAAAACGTTTAAAAACTGGCCACCTTCGCAGTGCAACCAGTACACAAGAACTTGCATATGCAACACAAATGAGTTTCCGTGCAGAGGGGAATGTTATGGCCTCCAAAATATTAAAAGATATAAGTAACGTGCCACAAAAAGCTGAAGAATATTGCACTGCGTTAAATAACAATAAAAAATCACATTCTAAATTAACTAGTGATGAAGCTCTCTCTCTGATAATAGAAGCAAAGTTAAGCAAGAGCCAATATAATTTAATCAGAAATCAGGTTAAGGAGAAAAACTGTGACGTGTTTCCTGCATATGATGAAGTTCTGGAATCAAAAAGGCGATGCTATCCTGCACAAATTAATATTCATTCTGACACCGAAGCTGAAATTACGCTGCAATCTCTACTAAATCATACCAGTGAAAGACTGATTCAAGTTCAAGAATCAGTGGTTCAAGGTTTTGATGAAACGGATATTGATATGAGCTTAGTGTGCAAGTGGGGGTTCGATGGATCCTCTGGACAATCAGAATATAAACAAAGATTTGAGGGTGTAAATAAATTGGACAGTAGTGTATTTTTAACATCCTTAGTGCCTATTAAACTGGTATGCAATAAACCCAGACACTTTCCCACATCCCCTCGGTTTTGTAGACCACTTAAGTTACAATTCGCTCGCGAGACAACAGAACTCACTATGCAGGAAAAGACAAATATGGATAATCAAATTAAAAATCTTGTTCCCTTTAGGTATATTGTTAACAATAAAACAATAACAGTACATTTTGAACTACATCTCACAATGATTGACGGCAAAGTTTGTAATGCTCTAACATCAAATAATTCAACACAAAAATGTTATATTTGCGGGGCCACATCTAGAGACTTCAATAATATTGAGGCTGTAATTCAAAGATCGACTGATGACAATAATTTTAAATATGGACTTTCAACACTACACGCCTGGATACGTTTTTTTGAATGCCTTTTACATTTAGCTTATAAAATGAGCATTTCAAAGTGGCAAGCTAGAGGTGCGGAAGATAAGCTAAATGTTTTAGAGTCAAAAAAACGTATCCAGGAACAACTTCGTTCTCAGGTAGGGTTAATCGTCGACAAACCGAAGCCAGGTGTCGGAAGCTCTAATGATGGCAATACTGCGCGTAGATTTTTTGAGAATGCAGATATAGTATCAGAAATAACTAAAATTAATATTGATTTAATTAAAAAATTTCATGTGATTTTGCAAACTTTGTCGTCAGGATTTGATATTGACGTAAATAAATTTAAAACATATGCTTTAGAAACAGCCAAGCTTTTTGTGTCCTTATACCCCTGGTATGTAATGCCTGTTACAGTGCATAAGGTTCTACTTCACGGATCAGATATAATTAACTCCTACCTCATTCCAATAGGGCAACTATCCGAGGAGGCACAAGAAGCGCGGAATAAGGACATAAAAAAATATAGGGAGGATTTTTCCCGGAAAACTTCCAGAAAGGATAATTTAAAAGATGTCATAAATCGCCTTCTTGTCTCCTCGGATCCGTACATCTCAAGTTTAAGAAAACGGCCACAAAAAAAAATCAAAACATTCCATCCTGAGGCACTAGAATTATTTAAGACTCCATTAGTTAATGATAGTAATGTTTAGGCTTTTAAATTTTAGGTCTGATTTCGCCAAATATCTAAACTGGGATTTTTCAGCTAATCTTAGAATTCTTAGATTAGAATCATATGTCAAAAATGTTGTCCATTATTTTAAAGGAATCTTGTATTTATTAATCTCGGTTTAAACCCGTGATTCCGCCAAAAAAATAGGTGACAAAGTTTTTGACATAATGTCATTCCAAAGATTAGATGGTAATTCCAAGTTTAGATATTTGGTATTTGGTGATCGTTTTAGTTTAATTTTTACTTAAGATAGTATTTCTAGACATAATACCTAAATAGTAAGCCTATTTGTAGATTTTTTATACTACATGCACAATGGTGACATAGTAAATTTAATTTACAGTTTTGTTTTATGCTGGATTTCACCAACTAACCCAAGTATAATAAATTCGAGATTCCATCAAAATATAATTGATATGACTAATTGACATATGTTGATCTAATCAAAGATTAGATGATAAATCCCAATTTAGATATTTGGTGAAATCCGGCCTTAGAGATAAACATGACTAGACAGTAAACACAGAAAAGTATGTTTTATATATTTTTAATAATCATTGTTTTGTGACTAATGTATATTAATGCGCTTCTTATCAATTTCATAAAATCCTACGTAATATACATAACCCTAAAATATATAGATGCAATTATTTGCTAATTTTTGAATTAATTTCAAAATGTACTGTTAATTTTTTTTTACATTTTCTTAATAATATTTTTCCCTGGGTCAAAATAGTTCACCAAAAATTACACTATTCAGTAATTTTTTTTTAAATAAGTGTAACTAACCTTATTAAATAAGTTTTCAGTAATAATAATGATGTTTCTATTTTTTGCCACGTTTTCGCAAAAATCGACCAGTGTGCGTCATTGCAAAGTTTTAAAAGAAACATTACTACTCAGTTACTTAATTCTCAATAGCATTTAAATTACTCTCAGCCTTACTCTTCCTTCTTGTTCTTCTTTCCCTTTCTTTCTCCCTTCTTTCCTTTCGTGTCTTTATTTTTTAATATTGCAGCATTTATTGTTGTATTTTTATTAACTAGCTACTTGCTAAAATGTCTTAATATTAGTTTGTAGCCGCATTGATAGAACAGAATCTGAACTTCAGAAGTCTGAAATGCGTGCTTTTATTTGCCTTACCTTTGTGATTTTTAATTTTGTTTTTATATATGTATACATGTGGTAAATAATAAACGTAATTATTATTATTATTATTTAGAAATGTTAACGGAAATACACAATATCAGTTAGGAAAACGGGTCAGGATAGAGACCGCCAGTTTACGCAAAAATGTTTGTCTTCTAGAGATCTTCAATAAACTAAGCTAAAATTCGATATAGGTTTGCATTTAAAATTCAACAACTCAGTTGTTTTGTGAAGTCGGTTTTATTGTTCATAAAAATTAGTTATGTTAAATTACGATTATTTGAGCATATTTTATACTTTTTAGTGCATATTCTAAATGTGTTAAATAAAGGTCATTTGGGCATAAACGTCATCAATCAAAACCGAATTTATGAAAAATACGTACAACATTTAACGTGTAAATGCAATGACCGGAACTACGCTGTGCACTACACATACATAATAAGTACTGCCTTAAACTAATAATGATTTAACAGTACTAGTTATGGTTACCGATTTTTAATCGCTCCCTTTTCCCGTTAGCTCTAACTGAGGAATAGAAAAGAAAAAATATAATTTTTATAACTGAAAGTATTTAATGTACTTAAATGCACTGAATTAATATTTACACAGTTTTTAAATAATTCCTTGATTAAATTTGTTAATGATATAAGGATTTTATAAAAGCCTATAAGTAAAATGGCTGAGAGATTTATTTAATTGCATCCGTATAATATTATTTTACCAAAATATATTCAAGAAATAATTGGGAAAAATACATAATAGATATTTACGATACAAGTGAGATGAAAGCGTAGCACGAGTTGTGTAAGCACACAAGTATGTTAATAACGATGTATCACACGTGTACAGTACAAAATTGTATCTACGATCTTTTAAAATCTGAAGAAGAAGTGCCTAATTTCCAGTCCTCTGCCCGAAAAATCACGAGCAAAATCTGAGTAGGCCTACTCACGGTATCAGAGATGGTGTGAAGAAAAGAACATAAAAACTATCACCAGTGAGAAGCCATTATTAGCCTATTTTAATGATCTATCCAAGATTCAAAAACCATCCTCTCTTTGGGCTTACTATTCAATGTTGCAGAGTGTAATATCTATTAGAAAAAATGTTAATATTAATAAACACTGGCATTTAATTGCGTTTTTAAAAAGAAAGTCGGAAGAATATAGACCTACAAAACCGAAGATATTAACGAAAAACGATATTGGTGTTTTTCTGCAGGTAGCTGATGATACCAAGTTTTTTATGGAGATAGTAGCACTGTTGGACTAGTAGGAGCATATAAAGAGAAGAGCTTACAAACTTACTCTTGGAAAATGTGAAAAAGGAAGGTGCGTGTTTTCGATTTGTAATTCCATTGAACTTTTATATATGGTGGAAATTATCCGACATTACATTAAGTTACGCCCTTAATACGTTGATCATGGTCTTTTCTTTGTGTGCTATAAGGACGGTAAATGTACAGGGTGATCAGTTAAGGGTAGCGAGCGGCCATATCTCATAAGATATTGGTCGTATAGATTTGAGAAAAAAAAATCGTATTAAAAGTCGCTAAGAGAAATTGCTGAAAATTATTTTCGAGTTTGTCAAACGTCCGCTAGAGGGCGTAACAACCAACATCAAGTAGAAAAATGGGGTTTTTATAGAATTTTGCCTAATGAAAATATATCGATGATATCATTTTCATATTTAGTGACCATTTCCCTACACTTTTTGTCTAAAATGTTTTGTTCTATATATCAAAATAAAGCGGTGGGGGAAATTCAATTGTTTTTTCAAACAAACCAAGATGTATCCCGTTTCTTTTGACCGATTTTAGCAAATAGTTTTGTCGTAAATGTTCAAAATGTTGTCCATTATTTTGAATGCACTGGTCCAATCTCTTCTGGGTGGAGTTGACAGCTGTCTCAATTTCCGCTCTTGGTATAATATTTATGGCGTTTTGAATTCGGACTATCATGTCTTCTCGAGTAGTTGGTCGAGTTTTATACACCAAATCCTTTATTCGTCCCCACAGATAAAAATCAAGGCAGGTTAAATCGGGGGACCGTGGTGGCCAGAAAAATAGACTGCCTCTACCAATCCAACGGTTAGGAAAATGCCTGTTCAAAAAATCTTGCACATTTCGTGAATAATGTGCCGGGCATCCGTCTTGTTGAAACCACATGTTTCTTCTTACTTGTAAAGGCACATTTTCTAAGAGTCCTGGTAAATCGTTAACTAAAAAGTTCAAATACATGTCACCGGTTAGATTTCCATTAAAGATGTGCGGACCGATAATAGCACCATTAATAACACCGCACCAGACGTTGACGCTCCATCGACCCTGCTGATAATCTTCACGTAACCAGTGTGGATTAGTGTCCGACCAGTAATGTACGTTATGAAGATTTACCCTGCCATTACTGCAAAACGATGCTTCGTCTGTCCACAATATTTGTGACAAAATATGATGGTTTTCCCTAATGAAGTCTCTAAGCCAGTAGCAGTAATCGAGCCTACGTTCAAAGTCAGTGTCATTTAGGGCTTGATGAATCACGATGTGATATGGATGCATTTTAAAATCCATTAATATTTTTTGCACTGAGCCATAGGATATTCCTAAATCTCTGGAGATCTCTCTTATGCTTAAATGGGGGTCTGCATGAATATAAGCGAACACATTTATAATGTTATCTTC
The DNA here is from genome assembly GCA_030620095.1 of Kuschelorhynchus macadamiae. NCBI lineage: Eukaryota > Metazoa > Arthropoda > Insecta > Coleoptera > Curculionidae > Kuschelorhynchus > Kuschelorhynchus macadamiae. Next base: position 18,367 of record JAUTXW010003782.1, read on the forward strand.
TCTTCTTACTCTACGATTTCTTCTCAAAGTTGGAGTTGGTTGCACTTGGCCATGTTGCCTTAAACGTAAGGCTAAACGATGAAAAACCATTCTCGAATGGTGTCTTCGGAGGGGATAACGCAGTGCATACTGCCTAGAAGCAATCGCCGCATTTTCAAAACATTGAAAATAAATTCTCAACATATCAAAGGCTTCTTCATTCGTAAAAGGCATGATTTGTTGTAAAAATACTTTTTACATAAATGTGAATATCAACGTGATTGACAATTTGGTGTTTTGTTTCTTAACGTAGATCATGGCCTGCTTCGCTTAAATGCGATGTTAGTTAAGTTTGATTTTAAATTTAATTTATGAAATAATAATAATTATTAATAATAAATTATGAACTAAAGCATTCTCTCGCTAATTAAATGATTATTAATGATAAAAATAATAGGTAATAATTTTATTATTGTGAGATGTAATATTTAAAAATAATTTTGAACCTTATAGTTATCATTGTTAAACATCTTATTTTTTCAATCCAAAACCGTTCGTCTAACTAAAAAAAGTCAAGAGGTTCTTTTTGTTAGCAACTAATAAGTGATTACGAAAATGATTTTTATTTTGACAAAAAGCAGTGGCGTGCCATTTTTTAATAAAATAAAATAATATTTTGGTCAATATCAACGGTTCAAAAAAAGGTAGATGATAAATTATTTTTATTAAATTATAGAGAAATGTATCCCCTTTTAAAATATGTAAAAATTAATATACCATTACATTTGTTTTTTTTTTGAAAAAAACTAAAAAATATGCTACTAATTCAGTTAACGCCAGCAAAAGTCAAAAATTCAAAACCAAATAAGCGTTTTGTAGTGCAAATTATGCTCTTTCATATGAGCCTAAGTTTGCTAAAATCGGTCGAAAGAAACGGGAGACATCTTGGTTTGTTTGAAAAAACAATTGAACTTCCCCCACCGCTTTATTTTGATATATAGAACAAAACATTTTAGACAAAAAGTGTAGGGAAATGGTCACTAAATATGAAAATGATATCATCGATATATTTTCATTAGGCAAAATTCTATAAAAACCCCATTTTTCTACTTGGTGTTGGTTGTTACGCCCTCTAGCGGACGTTTGACAAACTCGAAAATAATTTTCAGCAATTCTCTTGGCGACTTTTATTACGATTTTTTTTTCTCAAATCTATACGACCAATATCTTATGAGATATGGCCGCTCGCTACCCTTAACTGATCACCCTGTATAGGGTTGCCATTTTATGGTGATACAGTACCTTATCTAGAAAACGGTAATAGTTACGACAAAAAGTTAAATACAAAAGTTGTTTGGATTCAATTAGATTTTTATTTTATTTCACTTTTGCTTATACAGGATGTTTCGTTTTCACGTGACACATGTTAACTTTCTTAATTTAAATGGAACATCCTATATATTATTACATGTTTCGATTCTACTGTTAATTTGCGAAATTTTTTATAATAACATCTATATTTGAATTCTTTATCGTTTTTGAGTAAATTGGGTTTTTAGAATTTTTTTTTAAAAAACATATTTAAAAAAAATTTTTATTCATAAAACTTTAATGGAACTGACTAATATTCTAGACTAATAAATTCAACGAGTTTCCATGCTGGTCTTACCAATTAATATACAGGGTGTTAAAAATAGAGAGCAAAACAAACAGAACTTTAAATGTAAAAATTTTCTGTTTTTCAAATGGAACATACTGTACATTTTTATTTCATCTGATTCAGCGTTCAATTACCTATTATTACTCATATATATGTCCTATACCTAAAATGAACAGTTTCGATTTTATTAGCCGTTTTCTGATTTATCCCGGAATTTTGTCAGTAAATGAGATCAGAAATTACAAAAATCAAGATAGGCTTAGGAAATAACCTAATGCAATTGTTGACTTAAGTTGACATTTACTCTGTTTGTCGTTTTTGTCAAATTTTTGCTGCGAAATTTGTTAAAAAATAGCTTTATATAGTTTAGATGAACGTTTGAAATTATACAACTGTTTCATAAAAAATAATAAAAGTTCAGGGTTAGCCCTTAGAGAATATTCGAGGGAATATCCTAATAATCGAGTTCCCTCCAGGACTATATTTTTTCGAATTGTGCGTGATTTGGAAAATGGTGTCCTTAAAAACTCTAAGAAAAATCGTCCCAATTTTGTCCTCACTGAGGAAAAACAACTGGAGATTTTACTTTATTTGGAGGAAGATGATGAAAGATCCCAAAGAGATGCTGACAGAGACATTGCAGGTGTCAGTAGAGAAAGTATTCAAAATACACTTCAGGTGAATGGTTATCATCCTTATAAATTTCTTCCAACTCAATTATTATCACAATTAGACTTTAATGAAAGATTGACTTTTTGTTGTGATATTATGGACCGGCAGTTCGAAAATGTGTTTTTTTCAAAAGTGCTTTGGACTGATGAGGCCTCATTTAATACGGCGGGTATTTTTAATCGGAAAAACACTCATTACTGGTCTCAAACTAATAAAAATCTAATAAAAGCAATTAAAAACAAGGGCGTCAAACCGTAAATGTGTGGTGCGGAATTATTTGCGACCGTATTATCGAACCAATATTTTTTGACAGGTCGTTAAATGGCGAAAGATACTTGGAGCTGCTTAGGAATGAAATCATGCCCCTTATCAACGACTTGCCAGCAAATATTCGAGAAAATATCATTTTTCAGCAGGATAGCGCCCCTTACCACACGGTTGCACCGGTAGTAAATTTTCTTAATCAACATTTTCCATTGTGGATAGGAAGACATGGTTTAATATCCTGGCCACCACGAAGTCCTGATTTAAGCCCTTTAGACTTCTTTTTGTGGGGTGCACTAAAAAATAAAGTATGTAATTATATTAAATATCTGCTTCAATTAATTTAAAGTTAAATATTTTTAATCAGTTGCGAAAAAGCCAAAAAAGGTTTTTGTTTCTCAATCTAAACGCAACAAATAATCTGAACACATTTAAAAAAAATAAAGTTTATAAAAATAGATCTAATAATAGAAAAGAGTTAAAAATAAAAATCAGGGAAGAGATCAATAATTTTAATGCATCTAATTCGGTAAGGAACGCTATTCGAAAAATGGAGGCTATTTACACTTCATGTATCGCAATGGACGGTGGCCATATTGAAAATTTTTTATAATCTGTTTTAATCATGTTTAATACTTAGTTAGTTATTAGTTATACCGTGTGGCACAAGATATTTTTTTGTCTCTTCTTAAACATTAAATAATAAGAGCATAAATTACACAATATTTCACTTTTATTTGCATTTTCTAAATGAGAATAAGGCTTAGTTTACGACATTTTTATTTTAGCCCACTTCATCTGTTTACTTATATTAAAAAAAAATAGTCAAATCAGAAACTGTTCATTTTAGGTATAGGACATATATATGAGTAATGCTAGGTAATTGAATGCTGAATTAGATGAAATAAAAATATACAGGGTGTTCCATTTGAAAAACAAGAGATTTTTACATTTAAAGTTCTGTTTGTTTTGCTCTCCATTTTTAACACCGTGTATATTAATTGGCAAGACCAGCATGGAAACTCGTTGAATTGAACCCTTAGTAATACATATTTAGGATATTAGTCAGTTCCATTAATTTTTTTTTAAAAAATATGTTCTTTTAAAAAAAATTCTAAAAACTTAATTTACTCAAAAACGATAAAGACTTCAAATATAGATGTTATTATAAAAACTTTCGCAAATTAACAGTAAAATCGAAATATGTAATAATATATAGGGTATCCCATTTAAATTAAGAAAGTTGACATGTGTCACGTCAAAACGAAACACCCTGTATAAGCAAAAGTGAAATAAAATAAAAATTTAACTGAATCCAAACAACTTTTGTATTTAATTTTTTGTCGTAACTATTACCGTTTTCTAGATAAGGTACTGTATCACCATAAAATGGCCACCCTGTACAAACAAGTCAGTGGGAATAAACACTTTTTGGAGGTATGCCTAACACTATTTTTCTTCACATTCTCTGCGGGATTCTTTAATGGAATTTCCGAAGTTTTAGTTGGCTGGTCTCATGTCTCATGAAGATTTCTGAGTATATTGCGTACGTTTTAATTAATTATCCATAAACGTGAACACGTTAACTTTTATTAGAAAATCAAAACATTAAACAATTAAAAGGATAACGAACGCAATAATTATATGATTCCGTGATGTAAAACTTGAAAGTGTTCAAAAAAAAATGAAAATGTACCATCTTAATACCATTTAATGTTTAACAGTTATTGTTATATTAATTACAGTAATCCGACTTAAATTATTAAAAATTCCTCACTTTCAGGTATTTAGTGTATTTTCTTCGTAAATAAGATAATTAAAAGTATATAACCTGTTTGTATGTAATCAAAACTGGTTAACTTTCTATTCAACCTATTATATTTGTCTTTTCCACTTTAAAGTAGGACTGAATAAAACCCCGGAGTGCTGTAACTAACAACTGAAGACATGGTGGTAGAATTAGTGGTCGATAATTGCGTATTGGATCATTTTTTATATTTTCCCACACCTCTTAACTCTTTTGTGCAATTGGTTAGAAAAAATATGTAAATAGAAACGACAACAGCTATTATATTTGTTGATGAATATGAAAATGAAGATGAAACATGGATCGGTAAGCGGGGAACCACTGGCCTCCGAATAGCCTAGATCTTAAGCCCTTAGATTCGTTTTTGTAGGGATATTTAAAAAACAAAGTGTATGCTGGGGGAAGCGCCAATATTGAAGAGCTCACGGCGAGAATTTTATATTACATAAACGACCTTAACCAGAACAATTCAATTTTTATTACCAACGCAATAAATAAATTAGAAAGAGGCTTTCGAGAATGTATCAATAGAAACGGTGAGCATATTCAACAACTGTAAGTTAAGTTATTTACTATTAACATATTAAAAATTTGTAATTATTAAAAAAACTGTAGTTAAAAAATATTATTTTTTTATTTAAATCTGCTTTTAAAAAGAAATGTAGACACATTAAATATTTTTGTAATCGGAGAACAAATATCTCTCGACTTGGGAAGAAATATACAGGGTGTATATTTCTTCCCAAGTATATATTTTTTATTATTCTCCATTTTTGCAACAAGACAAAAAAAATGTTTTCCGAGCATTACTTCTCAAACATTAAAACTTTCCTATTTGTCTCTTTTTCCTAACCAGTGGCACAAAAAAGTTAAAAGGGGTGGGAAAATATAAAAAATTACCCTGTACATCTGTTCAAAGAGGTGACCCATTCAAAGAATTAAACTGTCATATTTTTAAAAAAGCCTTTGAACATTAATGACAATTTTAAGTGACTATGGAGGGATATTTTTCTAAAATATTTGTGCTTCAAAAATAATGAACAGAAGTTCTGTCTATAATGTTGGACTTTATTACAAATTTTAGGGATTTTTTGCTTAGCTGCATCTCCCTTATGAGCCCCTTGCAAAATCTGTACTTGAACTGTTTCTTTTTAGAATAAGTCAATAGGTGTCAATTCAGGACGTCTGCCTTGCTAACTTCTTGTTGCAGGTTGTAGGGTTAGCCAATATCAAATACGTCAATCTATTCAAAACTATCTACTAATCTAATTCATCTGAAGATTTTGCACAAAATTCAATTGTATCATGAGGATAAACTGGTAAAATTTTGATGAAATACTATTATGGCGAAACAGATTGGTGGCCTAATTTAATGTATAAATTGAGAAAACATGTTTTTAGGAAACTGTGACCGTGAAACGCAAAGATCTGAAGAAATCCCCAAGGGTAATTCTTTCGTTTACGAGCGAAGGTATATATATATACCGGGTGCGGCAAAACTCCCTCCCTAGTTTCACTAAGGCTTTGTGACGCGAAGCGACGTCGTAGAGGAGCGGGGATGGCCTCGATAGGTGCATGCGGACGGGAAGTTTTCATGTTACAAGGTTTCAGTCGTAAACATGGTGTGGACGAACGAGCAGCGCGCCTTTGCTGTAGAAACGTACTTTCGCCAAAACGGTTCTGTAGTAGCCGCCCAACGTGCGTTTCGTACTCGGTTCCAAATTCCCGCTCGCCAAGCAGGTCCGGACCGAAAATCGATTATGTTGTGGGTGAAAAACTTTCGGGAAACAGGATCTGTTGTCAGAAAGACAGGTGGACGACCTCGAACGGCCCGAATACCCGAAAACATTGAAGCAGTCAGGCGTTCAGTTTTGCAGTCGCCTAAACGCTCCGCTCGTAAACATGCTGCCGCCCTTCGACTTTCTGACCGCTCTGTGAGAGGATTCTTCATAAAGATCTTCATTTTCACCCGTACAAGATGGTCGTCACCCAAAAATTGTCAGAACGTGATTGGCAGAATAGATTTGTGGCATGTGAAAGAATGATCGAAACTTTACCGCACGATGCGGTTGTTTTCTTCAGTGACGAAGCACATTTTCATTTGTCTGGATCTGTCAATAAGCAGAACTTTCGATATTGGAGTGAAAACAATCCGAGGGAAATCCATCAAAGGCCTCTGCATAGTGATCGTGTAACAGTTTGGTGCGCATTGTCACAAAACGGGATCATCGGGCCTTACTTTTTTGAAGAGAGAGATCGGGCCGTGACAGTCAATTCAGAACGGTATGTGAGGATGATCCAGAATTTTTTTGCCCCAGCCCTTGAAGAACTTGATCTACAGAATGTTTGGTTTCAACAGGACGGGGCCACAGCCCACACAGCGCGACCATCAATGCAGGTATTGAGGGAAATGTTCCCCGGGCGCTTGATCTCCCTGAGAGGTGATATTCCATGGCCCGCATACTCACCAGATTTGGCTCCTTTCGACTATTTCTCGTGGGGTTATGTCAAGGCCGAGGTCTATAAACATCGTCCAAGAACCTTACAAGATTTGAAGGAGGCAATCACCACGGAAGTTCGCCGTATACCCCAAGAAATGCTCCAAAGAGTTGTGCGACATTTCAGAGATCTCCTGCAGGAGTGTTTAGGTGGGTGATGATGTGATTTTGCATTTAAATATCTGTCTGTATGTGATGGTTTTCTATACACGGTGTATTCGAAATGTCCGTTATGTAGTTTTGTGACCAAAACATCTAAAAATGGTAGTTTGCTGTTTTCCTCTTTTTTTTAGTTTAGAGGAAAACAACAAACTACCATTTTTAGATGTTTTGGTCACAAAACTACATAACGGACATTTCGAATACACCGTGTATAGAAAACCATCACATACAGACAGATATTTAAATGCAAAATCACATCATCACCCAGCACAAATTCAAGCTGTGGCAAATACTCTAATATCTAATATCTAGATCCGTGCGACTAACTGAAACACAGACGAGACAAAACAAACTTAAGGTAATATCTAGTGCTTTAAAGAAAAATGGCTACACAAATCGCACCATAGAGAAAGCTATTAATGCACAGGTTTCCCGAACAACAAACAACAAAAAATATGAACCGGGAAAGCAACGAGTAGTCTTACCATATGTAAAAGGCACAACAGACAGAATCGGAAGAATTCTGAGGAAACATAACATACAAACAATACACAAGCCACAAACAACTATAGGTAAACTACTCGGAAACCCAAAAGATAAAATCAAACTGGAAAACCACGGAGTGTACAGTATTCCGTGCCAGGACTGTGAAAAGTTGTACGTAGGGCAAACTAACAGGCGAATATCAGCAAGAGTGGAAGAGCATAAACTCAGCATCAGAAATAAACAAACAACCGCAGCTTTATTCCTACATCATCAGGAAACCGGTCATAAAATAAATTTCGATGGGTGTAGGGAGATTGCCAATATAGAACATTATAAAACCAGAATAATCCGAGAAGCCATAGAAATTGAAAAGCAAGGTGATTTAAATAAAAGGGACGAATCATTAAAACTACCAACAGTATGGAAGACAATAATCGACAAATCTAAAATCGCAAAAACTCAAGCGCAATTAGCGCAACAACAACAGCACCATCCGGAAAACATAAATAACGACCAACGCCTACGCAGATATAACCTTCGTCCCCGAGTGGGGGTATAAAAGGAAGCGTCGCAGTCACCAACACTTCAGTCTCTATTCGGACGCGAGAAAGAAAGCTTCGAAAATGCCAAATGTGATTTTGGCGAAACGTCAGCAAAACTGTTCTTTTCAGAACGACAGTAGTGAACGGATGTACACCCGGAATGAAAACACATTGTATTTTTCCATCCGTGAAGGAGTAAAAATAAACATATATATATATATATATATATATATATATATATATATATATATATATATATATAATATAAAAAATCGGCAGTTTTTATGTATTCTGAATATGTCTTTAATTAAATTAATATTTACATCTCCTTTGAATATTTTAGTTTTATCTCAAAAGATAAATCTTCTCAATACGTGAATATCTTAACAGTAATGACCCTCAGAGATATTTTCAGATCTTTACATTTCAGTGTGCCTAGATGCCGAAAAACATATTTTCTCGATTCCATCGTTCTGTCTGTCTGTCTGTTCGCGGCATAGCTAAAACACTACCTACCCTATTGACGTCAAATTTTGGTCAAAAATTGAGAGGCCTGGTAACACTTTGGCAAAAATCCGAAATCGCAAACAAAATGACGGCCTAGTGAAATGTTAAAAAATATATTACTACAAAACTATATATCCAATTTATCTCCAATTTGCACAAAAATGACGTTATATCAGAGTCTATATATATTCTAAATAGTTCAAGCACTTGGGTATTCCTCAATCAATTTCCCTCTTGCCGACGCGCCTCCCGCACCTACGAACTGCCGCTTCTAGCGGTCAGTCGACAGGTCACTTCGCAGTGGTTAGGTACGCGGTGTCTTAAAATTTTAAGCCTACAGGTTTACCGAGCATTGTACGCGGTGAGCAAAAATATAGAATTTGGAACAAGAATCCGTTTAAATGTAACTTTTTGGATATAATTTTGGAAATAGCTTCTTAAGCTAGTCATTCTTCTTACTGCAGTGTTGATTGATGTGACGTATCATCTTTTCGAATTCCTCAAGATCCAGCAAAGTATGTTTAAAGAACTTTTAAAAAGTTGTTTACTATTAATTTTTATTACTGAAATTTGGCCAAGAACTTAATCCCGTAAAATGGGCATAATAACGATGTTTCTCAAATTTTGTATGTTAATGATATACCATTACTAGTTTTGTTCCAAAAATTTACATTCAGCCTTCAAAGTTATAAATGACTCCTGCCTAGCATGAACCGATTGTGTTCAATTTGAGTTCTTTTAAATATCAATATTTTTTTTGTTTATTTACCTATCGCCAAAATTAAGGGTAGTTTATTTGAAAAATAAAAAAATCAATTTTCTTACGTTCAGTCTTAACGGGGAAAGCTTTCTTTTCTTAAGTGTCCGATGCAACTTGAAGAGGAAAACGATTGTCTATTCCTTATTTTAAGATATTTACCTTCCTTCTGATAAAGTAACCATTTATATCGTATTTTACCACTTATTTTCACGAAACCGGTTTTATACTATGGAATAGTAGATAAAAGGTTTCCTTACTGTCCTGCATCAATCAGTATTCATTCACAAAAAAAGTTTTAAGAAAGCTTTAAAAAACATTTTAATTTATATTTTACAGTACTTATGACTATATGACGTTAATATTAAAACCAAAATGTTTTAAGATAGCTGTTAGGGGCAAAGTGTTTAATAAAGGGATTTAATGGCGACAATAGGGTTTGGTTAATATAAATGCTTAACAGTTTTGTGGTTTGGTTTTATGTACGTGAGCGTTAAAACCCTTGCATTGCATTGCAGTGTTTTTAACTCACATTAACATACCTATAAAGCTGCCGGCTCAAAACTGCGATAAAGTTTTCCATTTAAGGCATTTAAAAAAATGTTTATTTGGTAATCTGTACTGTATATTTATTTCCTAGTATTTATGGCGCAAGGGCTTTTCAGTTTTTATTAGATTATAATTTCTGGAGAATGTAAGATGATACCGAGAGTGTATAGACGGTCTTGAGCAAAAGGGAAGACACTTGCTCTTGGTTTGGGTTATTAAATGCAGACCAGTTTAATCTTGTGGATAATTTCAGTTTGTTTAAAAACATTTATTTTTGTTAGAAATAATCTAGTTTCTACGTATATGTGAGCAATCATCCCCTTGGAATTTGAACATTTGATTTCGGCGCCAAACGAGACCCAGTTCCCGTTACACCAACTATTAGATTTACGACTATTAGCTTTAAGAATTCGCCATTTAAGTGTTAAACTATTAGCATATTGTTTTTTTAGGGAACATGTATTCCCATTCTATATTTCTAAGAACTTGGTAGGATGTTTTTGAAGTACAATCGATTTTGATATCCTGTCGAGAACGTATTGATTGTCGTTCGGATAATTTTTGTAATTTAAATTAGAATAAACTAATTGTTGGAAGTTCTTTGCGTCATTTCGCAAATATAATTGATACATTTTTATTTTACAGTTATTGTTAATACCTATCAAATTTAGTCCATAAGTTAACCTTTTATTAAGTTGAACATCTACTACTCTATCTTAATATGAATATCTAAAGTAACTAATACAGTTATTGATCGTTCCCCGTAGATGTATTCATTGAGATAAAATAACGTGCGGCCTCGTATACCTCGCATCTAGCTGTTAGCTGCAGGTGTTCGCTGTGATTTACGATCGCTCGCATAAAAAGCCGGCTTTTGGGAGCACAACAAAGGAGTGAGACAACTGTTTCTTTCTTAAACTGTGGTTATATGTAGAATCAACTAGTAAAAAATGCAAAATGGTGAAACGTTTTGTCTGCCTTCTGTCAGTTCGCTGTACAGCTTAAAAACTACTTAACAGATTTACTCCGAATTTACTCTCAATTTTTGGGCAAAAAAAAGTATTGCATAGTAATGAAATGGCAACATTTTGATATGAATATAAGATAGCAAAACAAAATGGCGACTTAATAAAATATTTAAAGGATCAGCCTGAAAAAAACTACCTATTAGATTAATTACAAATTTTGTGCAAACATTAAGTTGGATATAAAGATAAACTGATAACATTGTGGTACAAATTCAAGATGGCGGCACAAAATGGCAACCAAATAAAATTTTTAAAACATCAACGTAAAAATCTTACTCAATTGACTTAAAATATTTATTTTAAATTATGCCTAAAAATCAAGTGTGGCGTAGGTAGAAACTGGTAAAATATTAAAAGGAAAGATTCATTATAAGTGAAGTTCTGGGTAAAGGAATTTTACCGATTTTTGCCTTAATTTGTGTATTTGTATGCGCCCTGAATAATATATCTCTGCCATGTCAAACATGCGGCCCAGTGAGCATTTTTCTGCGGCCCAAATCAGTTTTGAAAACGGCCAGATAATGATGCCCGCGAACAAGTTGAAAACCGTTTTTGAAAGCGCACGCCGCTGCAGCAACGATTGGTATAATAAAATGTACAATTGTACATAGTGCCATCTATGTTTAGGAGGATGAACTACACATACTCAACCTAAAGCCAAACATTGTCTGGCTTGTTCCATGAAATTCTATCGCGCAAAACTGTATAAGCCGTGTTCGATTGAGTTCAATCGTTCAGTGTTGAGTCAGTTATGAGTCAGTTGCGATAGAGTTTCGAGTTGAGTTGCGCGCTTATTGTTACAACACTTAACAGTACTTATTATAATTTATTTCGGATACAGTTTTTAACATGCCTCTTTCAAAACCAAGTTGAAGTAAGAGGAAACTTGTAGATGAGCATCGTATCTTTCAAGAAAAGTGTGAATTAGAGTTTTTGCTGTGAAGTGAAAGAAAAAATTATTTGTTTGCTTTATAATAGTACAGTCGGTGTCCCAAAATTATATAATAAAATACGTCACTATGATATTCATAAAACTATGTTTGACAAGTATACACTGTTAAAAAGAAATAGTGATTTTACATAAAAGAACGTTGTAATCAGGTTACAAACGTAATTTTACGTATTTTTACTTTTAAAACTTAAAAATACATTTCTAGAGGTAAAGTTACAGTTCAGAATTCTGTCATATTTACAATAAAAATAAAATTATTTTTACTTTTAAAACTGTAAAAATAAGCAAGTAATTGTAAAAATACATTTATAGAGGTAAAATTACAGTTGAAATTTCCGTCATATTTATAGTAAACATTCAATTATTGAAACCGTATTTTTTGCAGTACTATTTTAGTATTTTTAAATGTAAAAATGCCTGCTTTCTTAGGTAAAATGATGGAAAAGAACATTACTTTATATATATTATGATGAGATTTGCAAAACCAAAAATAATAAACCTTACGTTAACTTAAAATGTTATTAAAAATCTCATTCTCCATTAATTTTTTAATGACACAAATAGAGATCGGTAACGGCGTTGTAACCTAAGCGTTTTGTCATATGGCTGAAGTTATTGCTAAAATAGGCTCCTTTATGTTTGGTTTCAGTTTGTAACAAATTTAAATAACAAATATGTCAAATATACTGCTTGAAAATGAGGATGGCTTTTAAACAAACATAAAAGAGCATGCTATTAGCAACAAAAGTAGGTAGGTATGGTTTATCCGAAAAAAAAACAAACAATTAGCTTTAAAAGATGTATTTTATGATATGAAACTAAACAAAAACAGTTTTTTTATGGAAATCTTATAGTATAGTGAATAATGTATTTAATGTTACGATAAACATGCAACAATTTTCTAAATTCACTATCACCCCCGATTATTTTTAAGACATCTAGTTTTACAGGATATGTTGTTTTTTACACTAAAACGGGCACTGAAACACTTTAAACCTAAAAATAGCCATACACTGCCAAATTTAACGATTAATGAACAAGGATAATAAAAATGTGAGGTTGGATGTTAAAATTTCTTCTTCTTTTATTTTTCTCTTGCTTATGACCGACGTTACGTGCCACGTAGGGTAAAATTATGACAACTCATGAAACATACACCAACCTTTTAGTAAATTTTGGATGCATAATGAATTTTCACGGATGTTTGGTAAATTCGCTAAGTACTTTCGCAGATCTTTGGTAAATTCGCGAAGTACTTATACATTTACATTATTAAAATGTTTTTTTTACATGTAATAGTGTAAAAAACCATTTTAATAGTAAAACATTGATAACAATTAAGTAAGATTTTAACCAAGGTAGAATAACAAAACCCATTTATTATTTTTACAGTTAAAATTATGTTATTTTAACTGTAAAATTTTTTAACAGTGTACAGGCATGGTGAGAAACGAAAAGTTAAAATCACGGTTGAAAGCAGCTTATGTTTACACGTCCAAAGCAAGAAAATGAATCTGTCCTTCAAGCGAGCTACGTATTGTCGGAGTTGATCGCAAAACACTCAAAACCATTTGTTGAAGGTGAATTTGTGAAGAGTTCCTTGTAAAGGCCGCGGAAATTGTAAGTCCCGGGAGCGTGAAGGCATTTCAAAATATATCCTTGTCCCGGAATACTGTCACTGAAAGAGTTACTGAGTTGGCTGCCAATATAAGTGATCAGATAAAAACAAAATCAGACTCTTTCATTGCATTTTCTATTGCCTATGACGAAAGTACGGATGTGTGTGGTGTGGCGCAACTCGCTGTTTTTCTTCGTGCGGTTGATAGAGGTATCAATGTGTATGAAGAATTACTGGAATTAGTACCATTGCATGATACAGCAACTGGGAAGGATATTTTCAATGCTGTTTATGGACTTCTGCAAAAGTACAATTTAGATTTGTCAAAACTGTGTTCCATTGCAACAGACGGAGCTCCTTCAATGACTGCAGTAAAAAATGGCTTCGTTAAAATATAACAGACAAAGATCAGAGAAGCGGGCAGTGACAAACCAGATTTTTATCATATTCATTGCATAATCCACCAAGAAGTCAGTGAAAAAATTTATAAACTTCATAAGGTCACGAGGCCTTAATCAGAGACAGTTTTCTGCATTTTTACGTGATTTAGAAAGTGAGTACACTGGTTTACCATATTATGCAGAGATGCGATGGCTTTCGTGTTCTATGGTACTTGGCCGGTTTTGGAAACTCAAAGAAGAAGTACGCGTTTTCATGGAAACAAAAGGACAAGATGTCAGCTTATTATGCGATGTATCTTTTTTACAAGATCTTTCATTTATGGTAGATATCACAAAACACTTGTCGGACTAAAATACGAAATTGCAAGGACCACGTCAAGTTATTACAGATATGCATGATCATGTGAAAGCTTTCAAGTGTAAAATGATGTGGGAAAACAGTTAGCAGAGGATAATCTGTCACATTTTCGGACTTGTAAGGCATATCAGGAAAGCACAAGTGTCCCAATATCATACAAAATATATTCAAAGAAAATGAGAAGCCTTCTGGCAGAGTTTGAGAAGCGTTTTCAGGATTTTAAGACCCAAGAAAACGATTTTTCTCTATTTACTGGTCTTTTCACTATCGATATTGATAAAGTTCCCCTTCACTTGCAAATGGAAGTAATTGAGAATCGGTGTCAGACTTAAATCAAAAATTTTATAGTGTTGGTACATTCGAATTTTATAAGTGCTTGCCTGTTCAAGAAATGAGAAAATTTGCCTGTAAAATCCTGTCAATGTTTGGAGGTACCTATAAGTGTGAACAAGTGATGAAAGGAAACAAATCTCCCGCAAGATCACGATTGACGGATGCACACTTGGACGCAGTTTTAAAAGTTATTTCCGCCGATAAATTCGCGCCACAAATAGACAACTTAATTAAAGACAAAAGATGTCAAATATCTGGCAAAAGAATTTAATGTTTGTAGTTTTATGTAATGTCCTTTTTATTGGAAATTTAATAAACAGACTTGTCTTATAATAGTACTTTTTCTTAAGATTTTCAATAGTTTGTCTTCTTCAAGATAAGGTTTTGCGGCCCACCTATTCGAAGGTCTTCATGCTTTTGGCCCACCAGTGACTTTGAGTTTGACATGACTGAATATCTGAATATAAAACTACATTTCACTTTAAAACAAACAAAAAATCTTTTCCAAATGCAAATAAAAAAAACATATCCTAATTAAAGATTTTATTAAACAACTTTAAGCTTATAACAAAGGTATTAAAAACCATTATTGATAAAACCGTTTTGGAAAACCTGCAATATGTGAGATTATTTAGTTTTTATTGACACTGAAAATATAAACAATAGAAGTAACGTTCTTCACAAAGAGAATTATTTAGTACAAATTAGGCGTAAAAAATGAACACCTACTTAACTAAGCACTTTGAGAGCCTTGATATAAATTAATCCTCCTTAAATAATGACCTATTCTATTTTTATAACACAATGGCGCTAACATCCTTAATTTGTACAATTGCCTGTCAAAAAAGAGGTGCTTAAAAAATTCGTGCATGCAAAAAAGAGGATTTAATTGCACATTGTCAGAGGTAATATCCCTAGGGCATCTAATTTTTTCATATAAACGAGTTTCTAAGTGATTTGTTTAACAAACACCATGAGCGGCAATGTTTTTTAAAAACCCGAGTCGAAGACAAGGATTTTTCTACTCGTGCGTATACTATTTGTCAAATAAATTTCTTAATAACGGGTATTCCAATTTTTCCAAAAATCAGATACACAAGGGATATTTGGTAAGGTTATGTCCTGAGTTCCAAAAATAATATTGAATATAAGAATATTTTTATTTAAAACAACAGTAACAAAAATAATTATTAAACTAGAAACATAAAATAATTAATTCATGCTCATTTTAACTTACCTAGTCAAACTTAAATGATATTGTTCCAATTTTGTTTTGCACGAAAACTGCTGACAGTCATGTCAAGCAATTTTTCCACTTGTATTGATTTAAGGAATTCTTTTTCCTGAGCCTATTCGCCGATATTCGACTCTCAACTATATTATCGTTTAAATAAAAGAGTTTTATTACTTCTCCTTTTCCTTGTTTAAAATAATCCATTTGAATTATTTTCAGCAAAATTAAATAACTACTATCAAACACGTTAATCCAAATTGTGTAGTTGGTTGCCATAACTACAGTTGTTGAAACAATTGCCATCCAGCGCATTTTTGCAACATAGTGATGACCAAGGCCGACTTGACCGTATCACCGAGAATATGGCTGAAGTCTCGTTTACCGAAACGGTAATGTTTAAGCTGATATAGCTCGAAAACGGCTAAACCAAATATCAACAAACTATATATTTTTGAAATCACAATGAAAAGACCTTTCATTCTAGCTTATAATATACGGGGTATTTCACTTGAAAAAATACATGTCATATAATTTTCTTCGAAAGCGGTTTTTTGAAATTTGAAATATCCTAAACATAACAGACGATAAACCATAGAACTGTTGTATTTAAAGTGTTTTATAAACCATATACTTACGGTTGTCGGTGGCTGTCAAAATATAATGAAATATATACGATTTAATACATTTTTACCTCTTTTTTGGTTTCGTTGGGAAGCTTACTTTAAATTTACTATATTTAAGCAAAAAAAAAGGTTGGATGAAGCAATAACTTCAGAAATTTCACTGCTTTTCCAATGCTAAAACTGTCAATTATGAATTTTTGACAAAATACAGAAACACAAATTATATGCCAAACTTACTTCGTTTTCCTCAAATATATAAAAAATAATATTTACCTGTCGACTCGTACTGTAAAATATTTAAATAGGCGTAACGTCAAAATGATGGAATGTAGAGGTAATGTCAAATTGACATCAACTTACTTCAAATTGTGAACCATGGCATTTCGCGAGTTTATTGTTGAAGAAAGAAGTTTTAGGCTATTACATATTTTTTTAAACAATAAAAGGGCAACATCAGCAAGGAGAGAATATATTAGGCGCTTCCCAAATCGTCGACCGCCGCCGCCGTCAGCAAAAATATTCGGAAGACTTGAAGTTAAACTAATTGAAAATGGAAGTCTTTACAACAAGAACAAGGCGTATAGAAATAAAGTCGTACTACTGTAAGCCCTGTTAATAGCGTTGCCAACGAAACTGGAATTTCCTTTAGCTCCATTCAAAAAGTTTTTAAAAAAATATAGGTACAAACCATATATATTTTTAAATACTCAAAAACTTAGTGTGGAACCTGCAGAAG
This sequence comes from Kuschelorhynchus macadamiae, assembly GCA_030620095.1. Lineage (NCBI taxonomy): Eukaryota > Metazoa > Arthropoda > Insecta > Coleoptera > Curculionidae > Kuschelorhynchus > Kuschelorhynchus macadamiae. Next base: position 35,533 of record JAUTXW010003782.1, read on the forward strand.
AAGGATGGAATTTTGTCAGTAGTTTTTAAATAGATACAATGCAAATAATAATCAGTATTTGAATAAGATTTTATAGATTGATAAGAGCTCATTTACTACTAAAAAAGACAGTAACAGGCAAAACACTAGTCCGTTAACGTCTAATGTGGCTTAATCGAAGGATACATTTAAGGGCCTATTTTTATTGAGAAAAATTAACTGGCAATCAGTATTTGGAACGTTTGCAAACAGAAATTACAGAGTGTATTGACAATCTTCCAATTAATGTTGCCACAAAGATAGTGTGGCAGCAAGATGGGGCCCCACCTCATAATATTGGAGCTGTGAAAGAATACCTTACAAGAAAATGTCCCCAATATAGGAAATGGAGGAACTGTTAAATTTTGGCCCGCAAATAGTCCGGATCTTACCATAAGGTATCTTTTTTTTTTTGGGGTACATAAAAGATCTAGTGCATAAAATTTCATGTTATAATATAGAAGAATTAAAAGTTAGAATACTAAATGCTATTACCGATATACGGCAATCGCCCGAAATAATGTAAAGTGTGTTATATCAGTGAAATCAGAAAAATTGAGTTATCCGACGAGTGAAAAATATACCCATGGTTCCATTTAAAAAAATGTAAGTTGAGGCCATAATTTTTTTTATGAGTGTATTCGCTACGACACTGGACGACACAAAAAACTTGGCGAGTAGACCTATAGATGTTTTTTGTTCAACTCGATAAGTTAAAAAATAAAAAAACTTACAAGCCTTTAAAATGTGGACAAGTTAAAATGATAACCCTGTACATTAAAATATAAACATATAAAAAATGAGATTGATTGAAAAAAATCTTGTTTGGAACAATTTTTTTTTCTAATTTCAAAAATAATCGGGCATTTCTATTTAAAGAGTTATCTGGACCACCCTGTACATATAAACTGTGTTAGGTATGTGAGAGTATTCGTCTTGAGGGAAATTCTACGTAAAGGCCAACTAGTCACCTATCGAAGCAACCAAATGAATTTTGACTAACAATTTACCCTTACATTAAAACAAAACAAGGTAAAACTGAAGCTACTTAATATTAAGAATTCTAAACTATAAATCCATATACATTAAATTACTCACTTTTTTATATTTCAAACATAGTCCATACTGCAACCGCCTTCTCAAAAAGCATTTCAGGACATAGGTCCACGTATCTAAAGACTCGCTCCTTTTTAAATAGGTCTGAGGTCGATATTGCACGTAAACGAAACGTTGAGAAGGGTCCATATGTTCGGATTTATTCTTCATATTAAATATGTTCGGATGTTTAATACAAACATTGTATTAGTGATTTATAGATGTTCTGTTAGGCAGTCTTTATCGTTTAACTTTGCTTAAATGTTACACAACACTCCACAATATCGAATGTAAATATCATAAAACCAATATAAAGTAAGGGAGCAGTTTTTGGGGAAGCTGAAAATACTGTAGAAAGAAATACTTTTATTATATAATTTTAATGATGAGGTGATGAAAGTTCCTTAGATGACGAAGAATATCACCTATTATAATTTAATGGTTGTATAATAATATATAATAATAATTACTTTATCTATATGTATTATGTACATATTATATTATAATTTTTATTTTGTTAAAATAAAATTTCGTTAAATTATTTCTATAAGTATTCAACAGTACACCTTTGGCGTACCATCTTCGTTGTTTATGAACGGATAACAATAGGCAGAACGCGTAAATTGACCCAAAAGCGGGTGGTACTACCTGCACTTGATGAAAGGAAAGTATTTTGCAATGATATCAATGTCAAATTATCACCAAATTATTGGTGGGTCACCCTGTACTTCTTTTGCATATCCAATTTTATTACTCTATAAATTTGTGAAACATACTTTAATATCAACAATCACGATTTCCAAATACTCCTGTAAGTTTTCGTTTCTTTACTGCGAATCGAAATATAATATTTCATGTCGTTTATTTTGTTCCAATCAACCAACCAATCAAAATTCGTTAATAATTAAAAAAAAGCATTGGATTGGTTTTAAAAAACAGATAGATACAAGAGTATAGCAATAGATGTTAGATATTGCCTACTTAAAGAAAGGTTCGTGATTTTTTAAAAATTGTTCCAATACCAGGCAGCGGTTGAAAATTACACCTGAGAGTAAAAAACTTTAAAGCAAATTGGTTCACCAATATACAAGATGACGGGTCTAGCGACTTATCTACAAATCCTAAACACAAAAATTAAACGCACAGCTATACCTTCTGTCTTCCGAAATTTTATTAGCTTTCCTCATTTTTTGTGACTATAGCTTGACTATATTAAAACAATGGTTATTTCTAAATAAAATAATGCAAACCGCACCTCCCCATCTTTCTTTGTTTCGGAGATATGTTTTTTTTCCTAACCTCTTTTTATGTGCATCCACCATTTTTTCACTAAAATCGTCGAAATTTTTGTTTCCACATTTTTTGTGACTTGAGCTTCGAATTGTGAAAACATGTTCTAAAATAATTATTTCTAAATAAAATAACGCAAACCCCACCTGTCTATCTTTTCTTTGTTTCGGAGATATGATTTTTTCCAAACCTCTGCACATGCGTATTCATCACTTTTTCACTAAAATCGTCGATATTTTCCGAATACTTGTGATAGTCGTAAAAATTTGAAGATTTCAGAGGTTATAGATTGATTCTTTTTTTAATTGAATGGCCAAAACCGCATTTGCTTATCTTTTAAGAGAAAAAAGTGGTGGGATTTTCCGCGAGACCTTGCAAAATCGCGATTTTCCAGATTTTCCGCGGGTCGTAGAGGTTCGACCATACATCCTAGGGCTAAATGGATGTTTTTTTTTTTCGTTTTTTATGGCATCGAATTAGTATATAAACGAAGTGTAAACGAAATCTATTACCAAAAAAATTTTCGCATGCATTTTTCGACCAAAAATTGGAAAAAAATATATTTTCGTAAACCGCTTTAAAAGTACATGTTTCTATATGTATTTTGACCTAAGAAATTCATTGAACACATTAATATTGACGATACATATTTTCGGAGATATGACTAAATTTTCATTTTGGAAAATGGTTTTCCACATTTTTTCTGTACATAGCTTCACCCCGTTAAAATGTGTTTTAAAATGGTTATTTCTAAATAAAATAACGCAAACCCCACCTCTCTATCTTTCTTTGTTTCGGAGATATGTTTTTTTCCCTGAACTTTCGTTCATGCGCATTCACCATTTTTCCACTAAAATCGTCGATATTTTCCGAATACTTGTGATGGTCGTAAAAATTTGAAGATTTCAGAGGTTATAGATTGATTCTTTTTTAATTGAATGGTCAAAACCGCATTTGCTTATCTTTTAAGGGAAAAAAGTGGGATTTTCCGCGAGACCTTGCAAAATCGCGATTTTCCAGATTTTCCGCGGGTCGTGGAGGTTCGACCATACATCCTAGGGCTAAATGGATGTTTTTTTCGTTTTTTATGGCATCGAATTAGTATATAAACAAACTTTGAACGAAATCCATTATGGATTGGATGTATGGAAAATTTTTCGACCGGAAAATGAAAAAAACATTTTTTTGGAAAACGCTTTGAAAATATATGTTTCTATATGTACTTTGACCTACGAAATGCATTGAACACATTTGTTTTGACGAGGGATAAATATTCTCAGAGATATGCCTAAATTTTCATTTTGAAAAATGTTTTGCCACATTTTTTGTACCTATAGCTTCAAACCGTTAAAGCATGTTCTAAAATGGTTATTTCTAAATAAAATAACGCAAACCCCACTTCTCTATCTTTCTTTGTTTCGGAGATATGCTTTTTTTCCGAACCTCTGCACATGCCCATTCACCATTTTTTCACTAAAATCGTCGATATTTTCCAAATATTTGTGACGGTCGTAAAAATTTGAAAATATCGAAGGTTATAGATGGTTTCTTTTTGAAATGAGTAGCGAAAACCGTATTTGTCTATCTTTTAAGGGAAAAAACTTGTGGGCTTTTCCGCGAGACCTTACAAAATCGCGAATTTCCAGATTTTCCGCGGGTCGTGGAAATTCAACTATACATCCTAGGACAAAATGGATAATTTATTCGATTTTTATGGCATCGAATTAGTATATAAACGAAGTTTAAACGAAATCTAATACCAAAAAAATTTTCGAAATTTTTTGCATGGAAATTGGAAAATGGAAAATTTTTCGACCAAAAATTGAAAAAAAAATTATTTTCGTAAACCGCTTTAAAAGTACATGTTTCTATATGTATTTTGACCCAAGAAATTCATTGAACACATTAGTATTGACGAGGGATACATATTTTCGGAGATATGACTAAATTTTCATTTTGGAAAATGGTTTTCCACATTTTTTTCTATATATTGCTTCACCCCGTTAAAATGTGTTTTAAAATGGTTATTTCTAAATAAAATAACGCAAACCCCACCTCCCTATCTTTCTTAGTTTCGGAGATATAATTTTTTTCCCGAACCTTCGTTCATGCGCATTCACCATTTTTTCACTAAAATCGTCGATATTTTCCGAATACTTGTGATGGTCGTAAAAATTTGAAGATTTCAGAGGTTATAGATTGATTCTTTTTTAATTGAATGGCCGAAACCGCATTTGCTTATCTCTTAAGGGAAAAAAGTTATGGGCTTTTACGCGAGACCTTGCAAAATCGCGAATTTCCAGATTTTCCGCGGATCGTGGATATTCAACCATACATCCTGGAACTAAAAGGATATTTTTTTCGATTTTTATAACATCGAATTAGTATATAAACGAAGTTTGAATGAAATCTATTACCAAAAAAATTTTCGAAATTTTTGCATGGAAAATTTTTCGCCCGTAAAATGAAAAAAAAAAGTTTTTCGAAAACCGCTCTGAAAATACATGTTTCTACATGTATTTCAACCTAAAAAATGCATTGAATACATTTGTATTGACGAGAGATAAACATTTTCGGAGATACGACTAAATTTTCATTTAGGAAAATGTTTTTTCACATTTTTTGTGAATATACCTTCAAACCGTTAAAACATATTCTAAAATGGTTATTCCTAAATAAAATAACGCAAACTGCACCTCTCTATCTTTCTTTGTTTCGGAGATATGAATTTTTTTTCGAAGCTTCGCACCTGCGTATTTACCATTTTTTCACCACAATCGCTGGTATTTTCGGAACACTTGTGATGGTCGTAAAAATTTGAAAATTCCAGAGGTTATAGATTGATTCTTTTTGAATTGAATGGCCAAAACCGCATTTGCCTATCTTTTAAGGAAAAAAAGTTTTGGGCTTTTTCGCGAAACCTTGCAAAATCGCGAATTTCCAGATTTTTCGCAGCTCGTGGAAATTCAACCAGACATCCTAGGACTAAATTGATGTTTTTTTTTTTCGTTTTTTATGGCATCGAATTAGTATATAAACCAAATTTTCCCTAAAAAGTCAAATATTCTCTTTATTTTAAACATCAGTCTAGTTTTCAATTTTTACCCAGATAACCTTTAAAAGTGTGGAATTTGTCCTCTCCCTAAAATCCTCTACTACAAGACATGATATAGGACATCTTTTAATGAAAAAAATATAGGAAATGTAATCCTTTCACTTCAGTTTTTTTTGCACCACATCAAACACGCACATCTTCACTGAACACAACAGGAAGCACCGGAAGACAACCAGGAAAATACCGCAAGCCAAGCAAACCCCTTTCGCATGCTATTATTATCAAATGTGCATAAATAATCCGGACGATGTACTGATTCACGTGTAGACGGACAGGCGTCCGGTGTCTGAAGCGTACCGGGATATATATTCGACTGTTAGCACTTCGCTCATTATCAATTTAATATGTAATTCCAGTACGGGCACGTGGGCAGTAGACTGTAAAAAAATCGGCAGATGCGCTAGTGTTGTTAATTTTAAAATTTCACTAGTATACATGTAGATACTGTGAAATACCGAATGGTTCTCAGTTTTCACCTTAATATGTATATATATATATATATATATATATATATTTATTTATTTATATATATATATATATATAAATTTATTTTATATATATATATATATATATATATATATATATATACACTCGTATTAATATACCGAATAATACTTCTAGTCTTCTTGATGTTATAATAACAAATAATAATCCTCAAGTACAGGATTGTAGAACAGTTAATATATCTGAAGAGATATCGGACCATTGTTTAATTTATTCAGTGTTCAACCTGAACATAAAAATAGAGAATAAAATCATTGAGTTTAGAGACTATAATAGTATAGTCTAATAGTAATTACAATTAATTTGAGCAGGATGCCTTACAGATTCCTTGGGAAGCTATTTATTATACACTAGATATAAATGACAAATTGCAGCTTTTTAATGACAACATAAGTTTTCTAATAAATAAACATGCACCATTACAACGAAAAAAAATTAAAGAAAGGCCTTATACTCCATGGATAATAAATAATATTAAATTACTAATTAAGCTTAGAGACAAAGCATACAGCAAATATCTTAGTAACAAAACCGATGGTCGACTTACGTATTATCGAGAATTGAGAAACTATACAAAACATGCTATCTCTAGAGAAAAAATCGCATATTTTAATTCTTTTGCTAATTCAAAAAGTAGAGATTTTTGGACTAAGACGAAAAAATTAAATTTGACAAAATACACAAACTATGACATCTCTACAAATTTTCCGGACCCATCCTCCATAAATGATTATTTTGCAATTGCGCCTCAGGGGTTAATACAACTTCAAACATAAAACTCCATTTTTATAACCAAAATAAGCATGCTAATGTAACATCTGATTTAAACTTTGACCTAATAGATGAAAATTCTTTGATTAAAATAATTAACTCAATAAAAAGTAGATCCATTGGAGAAGAAAAGTTATGTTTACCTTTTTGTAAAAATTCGCTCATAAATATAATTAATATTTGTATATTAGAAAATTGTTACCCTGATTTATGGAAAAAAGCAATAAAAAAAACCCTAGCGAAAACAAATAATCCTAAAGATTTTAAGGATCTTAGACCTATTAGTATACTGCCAGTTCTTTCTAAAATAATTGAAAAACATATCTACAAACAAATCGTATCTTTTTCTGCTTCTAATAAATTAATACCTGAATGTCAATCAGGCTTTCGTGAAAACTTCAGTACTACTACGTGTTTAGTAAATCTTGTAAACGACATCAGGATTGGTGAGGATAAGAAAAAAATAACCTGCTTAGCTCTATTAGATTTTAGTAAGGCATTCGATACGTTGAGTCACGATATGCTATTGGCTAAACTTCATTACCTTGGTTTATCGGAAAACTCTGTAGCATTTCTAAGGTCTTATCTTGTTGACCGATCCCACTGTGTACTACTAAATGATGGTCCTGTCAAGCTCAAATCTCACTATTTACCTTTGACAACTGGGGTACCGCAGGGGTCGATCTTGGGGCCGTTGCTGTTTTCTTTATATGTTGCTGATATGGATAAGGGAGTTAATTTTTCCAAACTTCAACAATTTGCTGACGACTCTCAAGTGTATATGTCATTTGAACCTCAGAATTTTGAAAATTGTATGGCTAATTTTAATCGCGATCTAGATTATCTAAACCATTTTGCGATGGATCATAACCTGAAGCTGAACGCAGCCAAATCGTGTGTAATTTTATTTGGGACTAATAAAAATCAAATAGCAGACATGTCAGGTAATCTAAATTTAAAAATTAACAACGCACCTGTGCCTGTCTTAAGTGAAACAAAAAATGTAGGTATCTATTTTGACTCCGGACTCTCATTCGAAACACATATTAAAAACAAACTTAAAGTTGCATATATGCGTTTTAAAAACCTGAACAAACTTAAAACTTACTTTGCCAGTTCACCCAGTACATCAGGAACAAACTTTTAGTTGAACAAAGTCTTACTTGAAATCGTGATTCTCTGGGAAACTCCTTCTATATAATTAATCAATTTCTGTCTTTTGTGCGCACATTAGCATGTAAGCCAAATGTCTGCATGCACTGCACTGATGCTTTCCATGTTTTTTATAAACTATTTATGTCTAGCTTCTTCCGACCCATGCACATGAATGTCTCCTGGGGGTGTCCCCTTATCCTTTGCCTAGCCACGCCATTTATTTGAATAATCTTTTTTTTCATAAGTTTTTATAATTTACTATATATTATGTTACATTTATCTTATAAACTTGGTCTTACTGAATAAAATTGTACTCCGTATTATGTTAATTGGTAGGGTTGTTCCGCGCAGTCATATGTTTTATGTGGCTGCGAATCAGTTTTTTAATTGGGGAGCAGTCCTTATTCCTCAGCTTATTTATGTATGTAGGAATATAAGTATTTTTTCCATACAATAGCAAATAATCATGAAAGTTGTCATGTACTAGCTGATGAATAAAAATTGTTTGAATTTGAATATATATATATATATATATATATATATATATATATATATATATATATATATATTACATGACGGCAATTTTAAAAACAAAACTCCTAATTCTCCCCCCTGAGCAAACATGGTCATATCTATTAATAAATTTGTGCTGAAACATCTATATTTATTTATTTTTTTTTATTTATCTTTGTCAATGATGCTTTTTTTAGACAATAAAGCTTTTTTGAGTTTGAGTTTTATGACTTGAAAGGTAAAACTTTTACAACAGCTGTTAATAATCGGGCATTTTTTTATTTTTCTCATGTATACATTTTGAGGAACACTGCTTTTTTCGATTTAATTCAGATTTTTACATGACGTCAGACCCCACTTATTAGACTGCTATAGTTTTTTAGCTATACCGCGAACAGACAGTCCGACATAAGCATAGACAGATCCACGGAATTGGGAAAACAATGTTAGAGACCCTGAAAGGTAAAGATCTGAAAAAAATCTCGGAGGGTGATTTTTTTCATGATTTCGAGGGAAGTAAAAATTTAAAATAAATGTGTTGTGTTTCGTAATTTTGTATTTGATGCAATAAGTTGATGAAAATGAATTATTTTTAACCTCCGAAGTGTGTTCTATCTCTTTGCTATCTGGCATGTCTAAATACAATAAAATAATACGAGTAATCTGACAAATCGTATACGTATGAACATAAAGAGAAAAACTAGAATTCATGTTGCACTCTTATTAAGTGAATTACGCTTTATCGCTGTAATTATCAAAAAATATTCGAAAAAACGTAGTCATTATCCTTAATTAGCGAAAAATGCTTAAAAAGAAATCGGAATAATCCGTTGACATAGTTTTCAAGTTAATTTCGTGACTTTTTGTGTTTGACCGGTCGGTTGCAGTCCAGTTTGTTATTTTATTGAAATTTCACTAGTAATACAAATTGAACCCGTTTTGTTCGTTTTTAGTTTAGTACCATGAATGGTCTTATTGATAATTTCATGGTCAGTAATCAATTCAATCAATAAGTAATAAAAGTAATTTAAGTACTAGTAGTCCATTCATAGTAGCATAAATAGAAAAAGAAATGAAAAGTTTTGCCACTTGGGAATTAAACTTTCTTTAGGGGTGTACTTTCAAAATCAAAAGAGTTCCCAGGAGTAAGTAGGAGCTTAATCCCTTAAACTCACCCCCAACGTGCAATTTGGCAGTTGGCAAAAAAAAGGTGTGAAGTTTCGTAACCGCGCTACACGTGTTTCGGTCTTATTAGACTTCATCAGCAGAGCAGTTTAACCAAGTTAAGATATAGGAAAGTTGTTGAAAATCATAGAAAACAAACAAACGTGGAGTATCTGACAGGAGCCAGCCACACATTTGTAGATTCGGCCCGAAAAAACCCAAAATTTAAGGTAAATTTCTGACATCCGAGCCCAAGGTAATAAATCAAAGGAGAAGGATGATTGTGCGGAGGAATTTTTAAAAAGAGAAGGAAAAATAAATCGTGGGCATGTCCGCAAAAAAAAAGGTGTGAAGATTGGTAACCGTGCTACACCTGTTTCGGTCTTATTAGACTTCATCAGCCTAGCAATTTAACCAAGTTATAACTACAATAAATTAACTTTACACCTTTTTTTTTCTTCTTTGAGGACATGCCCACGATTTATTTTTCCTTCTCTTTTCAAGAATTCATCCGCACAATATATTATATATATATATATATATATATATATATATATATATATATATATATATATATAGATGTATATGGAAAGAACGAATCTATAAGCGGTAATAATTTCAAATTTTTATGATGATTCTAAGTTTTCGAAAAATATGGTAGATTTTACGATAAAATTGCGAATGTACCGCGTGCAGCGGTCCGGAAAAAAATAATATCTCGAAAAGTAAATAAGTTAGGGGGTTGCAGTTTACGTTGTTTTATTAAGAAATAATCACTTTAAAACATATTGTAAAGAGTTAGTGCAGAGTGGTAGGAAAATTTGAAAAAAAAAATTCAAAGTGAAAATTTAGTCATATCTTCGAAAATATTAATCCCTTGTGCATTTCTATATGTTTAATGCATTCAGCCGCTAAAAATACCTTTATAAACACATATTTTCCAAGAATTTTCGAAAAAAAAATTTCCCGTCAAAAAAATCCATACATAAATACACTCAAAAATTACTTTAGGATGTGATTATTATACAAATTAGAAGTAATTTTGATTTCAAACATCTCTCCAACTGTTCCCATGGCCATGCTTGTTTTTAATTTGATTTGCGACGTTGTCATATTCATAATTAAAGAAATACCTCATGAATATGTTAAAAAAACAAGTCATTATTTAGGATGCAGAGTGCAGACTATTTAACTTACTTAGAATATATAAAAAGGATTGAAACCATAGCACCTTTTAAAAAACGCTACTACTAAATAAAACTTTTTATTCTGTAAATGAAATTGAAACTTATCTGCTGGCATCTGGGTGAACACTGTTATTTTTTTTTAACTCGTTAACTTAATTAAACTATAATCTGCATACTTTGTTTGTTATAAATATGTATGTCCTTTATTATGTACTATTTGTATTTACTGTGCAGTCATCAATCGTTTAGAGTGCAAATAAGATAGTGTATTTAATAGTAAGAGTTTTTCTACTTTTTATTGTTACTTAAGTTGGGATCATACATCTCTTTGTTGGCATGTCTTATCTACCTTTTTGCAGCTGAAAAGATGAATAAATTGTCTATTGTCGATTGTCTAAAATCATCAGTAAAAATTAAGCCTTCTGAACTACCAATAACACATGTCATTTAAAATAGCTATTAAAAACAAACTGGAACCTTGGGGAACTCCATATGCACTAGTATAAACATCAGACCTGGCACCCTTGACTTCGACTATGTTTTATCCTATCATATGCTTTCATCATATCTGTAAAAATTACATCAACTTGTTTCTTGTTATTAAATGCAGAGTGGAAAAACTGACAATTTTGTATCGCCATACTGAATTTTTACCAGAATGTTACCAGGTCCTATGATCCTTAATTTTTGACGACAATTTGAAGTCAATCGGATTAATAAAGTCGAGTGTAACGTTTTATCAGAGACAAATTTTTCGAGTGTTATTTTCGTCAAGCCTACGTATCTTAGTTTAAAATTGAGTGGTCCGTAAGAAAACTGAAAAGGTCGATTAAAACTAGATATATATATATATATATATATATATATATATATATACATTCATATATATATATATATATATATATATATATATATATATATATATATATATATATATATATATATATATATATATATATATATATATATATATATATATATATATATATATATGTATATATATAGTTTAATTTGACTTGTTTCATAATTAAATAATTATTATAGGTTAGAGGGTTGCGGTTTTTTGAAAATGATTGAAAATATATGTTTGTAAGGGTATTTTGAGCTGCTGAACGCAATAAACACATAGAAATGCACGAGGGATTAATATTTTCGAAGATATGACTAAATTTTCAGGGATAATACCACGAGTGCTTAAAAATTTCCGATAATTTTTCACGAATGCGTGTTTTCTTATAATTTCCCGAGTCCGAAGGTCTGGTTAATTTTTAAGCACGAATGGTATTTAGGAGAAATATTCCACGAATCAAATACAGGGAAACTAAGCTTTATTTACCGAATATTAAATACATACCTATTTCAAGTTCAGAAATTTGAATTTTGTAACAAATTGAACACAAATTGAATAATAATATACTAATAAAATTATTTGTCTAAATATTGAAAAGTACTTAATATAAATCTAAATATTCAATTTTAATTATTGATTGTATAATAAAAGGTACAGTTCTGATAATTATTAACCACATTGTTGTTTTGCGACGACGTAGAAGATGCCGTCAGACCACTACACAGTACTTGTGCTGGGTGATGCTGCTACAGGGGCTGGATGCACGTGCTGTTGAGGTGGTTCTTTTCCGTTCCCTCATTTTTTCAATAATTTTTTTGTGGTGATCTGGATCCATTTGCAAATAACTTAATAGGGATTTCGCATTCGAATGACCTGTAATTTTTATCAAGTTTCGCTCCGACACTCCGCTTTTGGCCAGCTTGGACACGGCACACAGTGTTCGGAATGACGATATTACGAGCTCATTAGAATTTTTTTATTAAAATATCCCAATTATGACTTTAATTTAAAAAATTGGAGTTATTTAGACGATATGAACCAAATTTTACAAATTAAAGTGGATTTAAAAATAAACTGCTGGACATTTGAAACGCATACGAGAAATTTTTTGGACATTGTTATGGTTAAACATTTCGAAAAATTTAAATGATATTTAGATGCTATTTTATATAAATAAAGAGCATATTTTATAGTTTATAAGTGCTTGACACTGGATTTTGAATTGGCTAACTTAATTTGTAAATACAGGGTCGCGGGTCGTAAACAAATTACAGTAATTTTACAGTGTTTTATTTGGCGCAATAAAAAACATTTTTTGAGATTTTTATTGATTGTGAAATAATTCAAGGAATATTCAGTAGCTTAAATAAAAAAAAACAGTTCAAAGGGTTTTAGTTTTAAGAAAAAAATTTACAAAAATCATAAAAAATATTGAAGTATTTTTCTAAATCAATTCAATTACATTAATAGATTAAATTTTGAAAAGTAATGATTTAAACAGAGGTAACAGTAACTAACTATAATTTATTTGATAGACCTTGTATTTTGCTTTAAATAGTTATTAATTAATAGTTTTAAATTAAATTATACATTCCAGGCACTATCAAAATTGTCTCAAAACCTAATTTTATTTTTACTTTTAACCTAAATAATACTGATTCTCATAAATGCAGTAAAAATTACAAAAAATTACAAACTAAAAAGGCACTGTCTAATCACTAAAGTCGCTCATCGACGATTCATGTTCTATGATGCTGCTCTGAGGCAATTCTGGAGGATCGATAAGGCTAAGAACCTCTGTTGGTAGATGATTTGTTTTTCGCCTTGGTAGAGGCCTAATACTTGAAATTAACAAATCAGAGGATATCAAAAGAGCGTGAAGAAGGTCCTCGACATTTTCTTTGCGTCCAATTTTCCGCGTGTTACGTTCCCGATACCGTCGACATTCTTTGTGCCTTGCTTCCAAAGCTTCCTCACTTAACTGGCCAATTGGAAGCAAAAGTGTGTCCATAACGTCAGCTCCGTGAATAAGTAGTTTATGGACACTTGAAGGCATCTTATACCAGGGGTACAAATCGACAAAGAGTCTGGCCGTATCGTGAGTATATTTTCGGAAGGACTCAGTTCGTAATTTATATCCACAAGTTAATGCTTGAAGTATTATAGAGAATTTAACAATTAGATTCTCGTCTACTCCCGTGATTTCGGCCGCTACTTTTGGTTCTTTAAAAAACCGCCTCGCGGTATTACAGTCATTTGTAGTGCCACTTCCTTGCTTGACAACATCGACGAGCAGCCCAGTTTTTTTTCGAAACTGTTTGATAACGGTACGCTTTTTTTCTTCAACTGCAGCCTTGTCGTTTGCTTGCACTCGCCATGTTTTGGTCTCCAAACGGTACGATATATCCAGGATACATTCAAACAACCTAATGTGTGCATGCAAGGTCGATAAACCATAGGAAAACGCATCTGTCTTGCAAGGCCTTCTGAGCACAGCATTGATGTCATTCATCAGATTAGGGGTAGCTAGGCATATGTAGCAGGATTGCGATGACTTATTATCGGCCAGGGCATTGGCCACTTTTCCATCAAGCATTGTCTGCATCAAAACATGGTGAACATTGAAGTACTGTCCCCTGATATTTATGCTTGTCGGTTTAAGTTCTGAAATTTGATGTTGAATATATGCACTTTCTTTCCTAATAATTTCATGACTTTCCTTGATGTATTGAAAGCGAATAGGGATACAGAAACGGGTGGAGGAAGGGCGAGGGTTTTGCCAAATGATGTCCACAGAGCCGTTGAAGTTAGCTGTCAATTGTAAAGGCACAATGGATGTCAAAAGCATGTCTGAATCTGATGCGTCTGTGTCTTCTTGAAATGTTTGTTTATATGTGGAGTGACTAGAACTCCCGTCAAAACCCCATTTGGATTTTAGTTCTAGTCTTGCCGACTCGTTAATGCGGGTCATCACTTCATCCTGAACTTTTGTTAGTCTTTGGACAGAGTGATCAAGTAAGCTTTGAAGTTTTACTTCGCTCATAGTTTCGGTGATTTTTATATCCTTGGGATAGCAGTCTTTTTTAGCATTTAATACCCTATCATACGAAGGATATATGTCGCAATGTCTTTGTTTTGCCTCTAACCTAATTTGTTTATATTGATAAGTAGACAGATTCGCGCTAATAATTAATGCCAATGCTTCTGCTGGTGTGTAAGGTCGTATAATTTTTTTGGGCGCCTTTGTTTGTTTAAACGCACGTAGGGATCGAGGGCTGGATGTGGTTGCTCGTTTTATTGCAGTTGCCAAATTTCTCTTGCCCTGTTTCGTAAAGCTAGTGCGAGCTGCGTACATTAATTCTTCAGGAGAATGATCCGCAACTAGCAATTTTGTCCGCCTTTTCTTTGTTGCTACGCTCGCAATGTCGAAGTCTCGACGTAAACTTGGACCAGGTCTAACTGGTGTCTCGACCTCAACATGTTGGTGGCTTTGAAATAGCTCTTTTTGCAGCCATTCCTTGTTTGAAGACAAAAAGTTATTTTTTTTTCGGCCGCATGCCTTCCAACGGCCTAAAAGGTGCATGGAACATACGGATATTTTAACCCTAACATCATCTTCTGGGCGATCTATAAGCCTTGAAGTGACGTAGTCAACCATTTTCTTTCTTACATTTATTGTATTTGCTTTAGCGATAAGTTGGTTGTCCAGCAAAAGCTCAAATAGCTGCAATCGTGTTACGGCCATTGGGATACCTATTAACAAAAAATCACCGATAATAACGCCCGCGCACCTATGCGCACTTAGTGACTAGTGTAATTTCAAAGGATTATGGATATCAAACAAATAAAAAAATAAACCAAGACGGTATAAATGGGACTTATTTTTTCCTACTCTGTCAAAATAAAAACTTTAAAAAATAAACGATTTTTTTGTCGTGATTTATAAAATTGATATTTTTTAAATTATGAATGCATTCTATTTTCACAAAAGAATATTTATAACTTACTTGAATGACCCAGGATATAGTATAACACAACGATTTTGTCGAAACAATCACTTAAAGATGTAAAATATTAACGTCAAAAGGAACAAACTATGACGGTGACAGATTGTAACAATCGCATCTTTTCCGTTTCGCCTACTTGATGCTGTCGCTAGGCGATTACGCAACCAGGAATACGTCGAGAGGTCCTGACTTAAGTCAAATAACTATCTAGCTTTACTGATAACATGTTTTCGTGATAATCTGAGAAGTTAAGTTTTCGCCCAAATGAGCTCGTAAATACAGGAATCCGAACACTGTGCGGCAGTAGCTCTGAGGGAATGGTTGGTAAATTTGTTTGTGGTATTGAGGCTTGATTTCTGTGCTTCTCGTTTCTCCTACTGGGCTGTTTTTGAACCATTTTCCGGAAATTTTCCAATGGGGGTTTGGCCTCAAAAATAGTCGAGTGTTGGAGATACTTTTCCTTTTATCTTGTAATTCTTTATAGATTCTGGCAAAAGCTGGGACTTCTCTCGTTTCTCACCAACCACTTCGAATCGGCGAGTTTTCGGCCACCACCTTGACATGTTTTAGAAAAAAGAGGGTTGTATTGAATTCCACCTGTTTTTCCTCCGAAGTTGTCAGTTTCTTCTTTGAAAAAAGTTGTTTCGGCTCTTGCACCTTCTCCTCCTCTCCAGGCTAATTCATAGGAAAACAGAAAAAAAACGCTTCTTTTGTAAACCCTCTGGAGTTGATTCATCACAAGCTTCGATTAGATTTTTTAATTCATTGTATGTTTAAAAAACAGCCGATTCTCTGCGTTTGCCTTCAATACCTTGCAAATGTCTCCTTTTGGCATTTTTTGCGTCTCGGGCCGATTTGAATTCGATCTGCTCGAAGGGATTTATTTTAATATTGTATTCATTGAAATACCTTTCCATCAATAATTTTGCTGTCACATTCCAAATAATTTTTACCGTGCCTTCTTTATATTCCTCCCCGTTCATTTTTCGCATATTGTAGGCCCAGCTTTTCAAAATCATTGCTAGTTGGGACACTAAAGTATCTTGGTCAAACGTATAGTTTTTTTCATCGCAGAATGACATAAACTGTCTCCTGATGCTCTTCTTGGATTAAACGGTGTTTCTTGGTTCGCTTCCAATTATATTTTCATCAATTTCCTCTTCTTGAACTAGCCCAAAGCGATTATTCATACTGACAACTTTTCAAAAATGTTTGAAAGATACTTAAAAAAAATCAGTTTCTAGGGACTCTAGCGTCTCTCAAAAGCAGGTTTCATATTGTCAAGCTAACCAGGTAAGTGGAAACATCATGTTTCCTAGACGACGTGGTATTTCCGCTATAATTTTTCGAAAACACCACCAGTCTTACGGGAAAATTTGTACATGAGTGGAATATTCACTAAATTTTTTTTTTCATTTTCATTTAACTCTGCACTATTTAAACACACGTATTATAAAAATATAACACGTTTTAAAGTGGTTATTTCTTGATAAAACAACGCAAACCGCATCCCTCCAACTTATTTACTTTTCGAGATATTAATTTTTTTCCGGACCGCTGCACGCGGCGAATTCGAAAGTTTTACTCGGAAAGCTCATCATCAGATATACATCGGGAAAAAAATGAAGCGGGTAACCTACACACCTGAAATTTTACACACTCTTTAACTAACCTATATATAAGATATTCCCAAAGTTTCATGTTCCAAATATACGAGAAACAATTTTTAACGGATACATATATGTAGATATAGTGATAATCATTAATAAAATCGCGAATTTTCCTATTTTCTATGGACCATAAAAATTCAACCACACATCCTACAACCAAACTGATGTTATTTTCGGTTGCTACGGCATCAAATTAGTATATAAACAACTTTTCAATAAAATCGAGCTCTGAAAAATTTTTCGAAAATTTTGCATGTATATATGCATGGATTTTTTTGACGGAAAATTTTTTTTTCGAAAATGCTTGGAAAATATATGTTTATAAGGATATTTTAAGCTGCTGAATGCAATAAACACATAGAAATGCACAAAGGATTCATACATTCGAAGATATGACTAAATTTTCATTTTGAAATTGTTTTCTCAAATTTCCCATTAACTCCGCACTAACTCTTTATATTATATTTTAAAGTGATTATTTCTTAATAAAACAACGGAAACCGCTTACCTCCAACTTATTTACTTTTCGAGATATTAATTTTTTTCAAGACCGCTGCACGCGGTACATTCGCAATTTTATCCTAAAATCTACCATATTTTTCGAAAACTTATAATTGTCATAAAAATTTAAAATTATTACTAGTTAAAGATTCATTCTTTCTGAATGGATTGGTGAAAACCGCATTTTGATATCTATAAAGGGAAAAAGGTTGCGAATGTTTTCGCGAGACCTCGTAAAATTGCGAATTTTCCGATTTCCCGCGGACCGCGAAAATTCAACCGTACATCCTACGACCAAACTGATATTTTTTTCGGTTTCTTTCGCATCAAATTATTATATAACAATATCATATAACAATTTTTCAATAAAATCGAGTTTTGAAAATTTTGCCTGTATATGTTTGGATGTTTTTAACGGAAATTTTCAACAAAATGTTTTTTTTTTTCGAATAGGCTTTAAAAATACATGTATCTAAGGGTATTTTGAGCTGCTGAATGCAATAAACACTTTTAATATTTTCAAAGATATGACTAAATATTCACTTTGAAATTTTTTTTTTCGATTTTCCTATCAACTCCGCACTAACTTTTTATAATATGTTTTAAAACGATTATTTCTTAATAAAACAACGTAAACCGCGTCTCTGTAACTTATTTATTTTTCGAGATATTAATTTTTTTCGGACCACTGCACGCGGTACATTCGCAATTTTATCGTAAAATCTACCATAATTTTCGAAAATTTATGATCGTCATGAAAATTTGAAATTATTATCAGTTATAGATTCATTCTTTCTGAGTCGATTAGTGAAAACCGCATTTCGATATCTATAAAGGGAAAAAAGTTACGAATATTTTCGCGAGACTTAGTAAAATCGCGAATTTTCCGATTTTCCGCGGACTATGAAAATTCAACTGTACATCCTACGACCAAAGTGATGTTATTTTTGTTTTTTACGGCTTCAAATTAGTATATAAGCAAGTTTTCAATAAAATCGAGATTCGAAAAAATTTTCGAAAATTTTGCGTGTATGGGAAAATTTTTTTTTCGAAAATGCTTGGAAAATATGTCTTTATAAGGGTAGCAGCAGATAAGTTCAATTTCATTTACAGAATAAAAAGTTTTATTTAGTAGTAGCGTTTTTTAAAAGGTGCTATGGTTTCAATCCTTTTTATATTTTCTGGCAGTAAGTTAAATAGTCTGCACTCTGCATCCTAAATAATGACTTGTTTTATTAACATATTCATGAGGTATTTCTTTAATTATGAATATGACAACGTCGCAAATCAAATTAAAAACAAGCATGGCGATGGGAACAGTTGGAGAGATGTTTGAAATCAAAATTACTTCTAATTTGTATAATAATCACATCCTAAAGTAATTTTTGAGTGCTGATGAAAGTTTTCCACAGATTTTCTCAATTTGGACTGCCAGGATGGTGGATGAGAACAAAAAGAAACAAAAATAAACGAGATTTAAGAGTGTCAATATAGTTTACCTAAACTGAGCTAGAGTAGTGCAAAATATATTGCGAAATCATAATATCGAAACTTTGCCCTGGATTTCAAAAAGCCCTGATTTGAATCCAGTTGAAAACGTCTGGGGGCAAATGACCAAACAAATTTATAAGGAAGGATTTCGGCCTCGTAATCAAGATGATTTTCGACAATCAATCGTTCGAGCTTGGAATAACACCTGAATATGCAAGAGACTTGGTCTTAAGCATGCCTCAAAGATTGTACAGGGTGTCCGGATTTGGTTGCAAAAGCAGGGTATCTCGCTTATTTTTAAAGATAGAACCTTGCGGTTTTCACGAACCTGAGCTAATTTTTTGTGAAACTCATGAAGCCGTAAACAAAATTTTCATAGCCTTCTTCGTTTATGAGATACAGGGCGAAATAGAAAATTTTGCATTTTGGGACCCCCCTCGTATCTCGGTTATCCTTTAACTTAACGCAAAGGGAAAAATTGCTGCTTATGCAGTTTTTTACGCTGGATCCAGTGGCGTAGTCATGTTTTTAATTTGAATTGTTATTTTTTAGATATGACCGAAAGTTGTGTTTTTTTAAATGGGACACCCTGTATATTTGTCCAGAAATTGATTTGTCCTTTTAAAAGCTTCTCAAAAATATATTATAGTAGGGGTCTATTTTAATAAACAACAACAAAAATCTGAATTTTTATAATTATCATCCCAAATTTTGCAGTAGGCCATGCAAAACAATGCTGCCTTTTATTTAAAGTCGTTAACAATATCTACATCCTAACAATAAATCAAAATAAATATGTAATTAAATCTATTTATCAAAATATGTATTGATAATTTCACACCAAAAAAGTACCACCTACCTAGATTTATGTAACACAAGAACAAAACAGTAATAAATTATTATGTAACAAGCTCTTGCAGTAACCAAGGAAATCAAAAGAACTGTTCAAACTGATTTTGTAAATAGCGAAAATTTTCTCTTATTGCATTTCCTAAATCTTGGAGATTATCATAGTGGTCTTTGTAAATTGTATTTTCCAGATATCCCCATAGAAAAAAATCTAAAGTCGACAAATCTGGGGACCTAGGGGGCCATCTTATAGGTCCATTTGTTTTGATCTATTGATTGGTAAAATTATTGTCCAGAAATAATCTCGTGATTCCAGAATTGTGTGCAGGAGCACCGTCCTGTTGAAAATAAATTTCGTTAATTTGCGCTAGAGGAACATCGTCAAGTAATTCAGGTATAGCTGCCTCTAAAAATTCTATATAGCAATTGGCTGTTAGATTTCCCTTAAATATATAAAATTTTATATGTGTTCCTAATATGAAGCAGGACACATTTAGACCAAACCTGCCCTGCTGTCTTCTGGGAAATATTTGGTGTTGATTTTCCTGGGACCAGAATCTACTATTGTGTCTATTGAGTATACCAGAATTACTGAAATGTGCTTCGTCTGACCATATAACCTTCCTTTCAAAATCTCTAACCATATCGCATCTTTCTCGAAACCAATTGCAGAAGACTACCCGACGCTCTGCATCCCCTGGCTGTAAGTGCTGCACGAGCCTAAATTTGTATGGGTGGTATTTGTGCTTTTTTAGAATTTCTTGAACTCTAGTTTTTGGAATCCCTATGCTCTTTTCACTGGCCCTACAAGAGTTTGTAGGGTAAGCTCCTGCATTAGCCAAAACAGTAATTTCCTCAGCCTCCTGATATTCTTTATTATATGTTTTCGTACGAGGTTTGATAAATGATCCGTGATTAAGTAAATTCTTTTTTATCCGATAAAAAGTGGTTATATTAGGTGGCCTTCTTTCTGGATATCTAAATAAAAATTAAGCAATAGTATTTCAATATACCTAAAAATTAACTATTTGCCTGTTAAAATACATCTCAGAAGCCGCTTCAACATTTTCATTACTTAATATAAAACAAGCTAACATATCGTATTTTTTATAATGTTTGTAAGTTTGGTTTTCTTCCATAATAATACAAATATATTTTTACACAATAAATAAATACAAAAAACTAGCGCTATATTTTATATACTGGTACAAAATTGAGAAATGTCATTTGCTTCCAAGAAAACAAAAGGAAACGGCATCGTTTTGCATGGCCTACTGCAAAATTTGGGATGATAATTATAAAAATTAGGATTTTTGTTATTGTTTATTAAAATAGACTCATACTATTATATATTTTTGAGAAGCTTTTAAAAGGACAAATCAATTTCTGGACAAATATACAGGGTGTCCCATTTAAAAAAACACAACTTTGGGTAATATCTAAAAATAAACAACTCAACTGAAAAACATGACTACGCCACTGGATCCAGCGTAAAAAACTGCATAAGCAGCAATTTTTCCCTTTGCGTTAAGTTAAAGGACAATCGAGATACGAGGAGGGTCCCAAAATGCGAAGCAAAATTTTCTATTTCGCCTTGTATCTCATAAACGAAGAAGGCTATGAAAATTTTGTTTACGGCTTCATAAGTTTCACAAAAAATTAGCTCAAGTTCATGAAAACCGCAAGGTTCTATCTTTAAAAATAAGCGAGATACCCTGCTTTTGCAACCAAATCCGGACACCCTGTACAACGTTATCGAACATAATGGTTCCATGACAAAATATTAAGTTATTTGTTTAGGTTTTAGTTTATGTTTATTAGTTAAAAATTAGAAAGAACTAGGACTAATTTTTTATGAAAGTTTATGGTTAGGTTATACTTGTGAAATATATTTCTTAATTTTACGGTAAAAATATTGGTAATCATGAGTTTTATTTCAATTTTAATGTTAAAAAATTTTGTTGGTCGAAAAGCATAAAAATGTGTGATTGGATTACTCTTCATGGGTGATACTAAAGGTGGGTGTATACAGGAGGGAAAATAAAATAAAAATTAAATTAAATTAAGGATTCGGAGGTGGTTTACACAGAAAATAAAAATTAAATAAGAAATAAGAACAACTGCTGCTGCCAAACATACTTTTTGCCAGCTATTCAATTCAATACTTCATAAACTCATTGTCTTTAACCTAAAATTCATAATTTGACAGGAAATAGATATTTACGATACAAGTGAGTTAACGGCATCATGTATTATTGTACAACATTTTATCTACGTCTGACGTACGACTGTTAAAATATTTAACAACAATAACCCATATTTTTATTAATAGTTATTTATACTATAAGAGATGTAAGTAACATTTACCAGTCGGGGGCGATTTTGCGCCCGAGCGATAGCGAGGACTGGCAAAAAAGTTCGAGACTGGTTAATGTACTTAGATCCCATATAGTATATAACATTTTCCCCCTCCCTGTATTGTATGTTTACAAGAAAATGCTGGATATATTTTTGGATTTTCATTATCATTACATTCGATAGCATTCTTATTAAATTATGAAGGCAGCCGTGATCCGTTACCAGAGCAACATAAGCAGTTTTTATTTTATCAACAACGTCAAGTTGACAATTCATAGCGAAAAGTTTGAAGAAGGCGAATTATTTGATTCTGTGTGGACAAAATGGATGTTTCAGACATGGAAAAATCAGCGAATATTGCTTGTTTATCTCTACTACCGGAAAAGTCGAAAAAAAGGTATGAAGCAGCATATAAATCCTATAAGAATTGGTGCCAAAGCGAGACGGCTACTGCAGTCTCGGAAACCTTGTTTTTGTCGTATTTGCACGAAAAAAGTACTATATTGAAGTCCCCATCCAGCTTATGGTGTGAGTATTCGATGTTGAAGTCCACCCTTTTTATAGTTCTTAATCTATATTAATGACCTCAACAATGTGTTCAAAAGCTGCCAATTCCTATTTTATGCTGATGACCTAAGAATCTTTAAACATATATATATGACATTGACGACTGCCAAAATCTTTAATCGGAAACAACAAGCTGGTGACTTGGTGTGAAGATAAAAAAATGGAATTGAATATAATGAAATGTAAGGTCATACCTTTCTCCAAGAGAAAAACGCCATTTCTTCATGATTACTCCATCGCTAATGCACCCATTGAAAGAGTTGAACGGATTAATGATCTGGGAGTTATCTTTGACACCGAACTGAGATTCAATGATCACATGAATTATGTTTTGGGAAAATCATTCAGGATGGCAGGATTTGTTATGGGTCAATGTTGGGACTTCTATAATATTATCGTTTTGAAGTGCCTCTACTACTCCCTGGTGCGAAGTCATTTAGAGTACTGCTGTACAATCTGGTCTCCATTCTACAGAACACACATCACACGATTAGAGAGGGTCCAATCAAAGTTTGTGAACTTTCTCATCTACAGGTTGAGAATTGACAAACACAACTATTCATACAATCAGAGACTGGAATTATTGAGCATGAGTAGTCTTGAAACTCGAAGAATCTTCTTAACATTAATGTTTGGATTTAAAACATTTAATAACATGATATACTGCACTGATCTCCTGACATTGATGATCTTTCGTGTACCATCCCGTAACACTCGTCTAAATGGCATGTTCTTGACTAGTAGGAGTCGCACCGACATTGGGAGAAACAGTATCATGAATCGGAAAATGACTTATTTTAACACATATGTCCCAACAGACTTAGACTTAAATTGTACGACACACACTTTTGAAAGAAAACTAAAATTCCTATTATACAGGGTGTCCCAACTAAAAGTATCCACCCCAAATAACAAGTCGCCAAGACAAAAAAAAAATAAAACGCTCGGATCCGTCGATTTTACTTTTGAGAGGGAAACATTTTGCGCCTATTTTCAATTTCGCAACATCACCCTCTGAGCTGGGGTGAGATTCACCCCAAAATGTTAAATGGAAAGGGGGGTCGAGTGATACCTTATTTTGAAGGGTTTCCGACCCTGGTTACAAATGCCAAGTTTGAAGCCTCTGCTGTCATTCCCGAAGAAATGGCAGCTTGTCGAAAAAAAAATATTAATAAATTAACTGCAAGAGTTGGCTGCTTTAAATTTAGGGTATCATGCAGGCTAGTGAAAAGATTTTAATAATAATTACTACGGACGAGAGGAAAATAAAAATGGTAAATGTAAATTAATGGGGAATTTTTGCGTTTAAGAAATGTTTTCTACAAAGTCTAAATTATTTTATGAATTGTTCGAAATGTTCGCCATTTACTCCCTTGCAATGAAACAGACCGTTGCCAAAACGTTTAGGCTAACTTGTCGAATTGTCACTGTACAAAATTTAAAATAAAAAAATCAGCATTCCATTCTTACTGTTATCATAAAACATCAGCAACAAACAAAATAAAATCACATTGTTATCGTTATTTAGTGTCAAGCATTCATGCGTTTATTACAGTTTGTGCATTTTATTTAAAATTTATTTTGCCTGAAAGTGTTAAAAGACGAAAGTTTCTAACAATTGCCTATGACGTTTACGATACAAGAGAGAATAGAAATTATTGTTCTTTACATTAGAAACAATAATTGTGCGAGAGCTGCAGCTGTAAGTTTTAATGAATCTCATCCCGAACATTCTTTGACTTATAGAAGTGTATTACAACTGTGGAACAAATTTTTCGAAACCGGCTCAGTTGTCAATAAAAAGCATGAAAGAGTAAGACCAATAAGAAATGAAAATGTTGAGGTTGCAGTCCTTGGCCATGTTGCTATGGTCCCAAGTAACTCCATCAGAGAAACAGCTGCAATATCAGGAGTCTCCCGAAGCAGTGTTCACCGGATTCTACAATCCCATAAGTTTCGACCCTTTAAATATCAATTGCTTCACGAAATGAACGAAGATGACTTTGATCGCAGAGTAGAGTTTTGTGAGAATATTTCTGAAAAATTAAACAACCATACCATTTCATTGTACAATATTTGTTTTTCTGACGAAGCCACATTTTACTTAAATGGAGAAGTAAACCGTCACAACTGCAGGTATTGGAGCGACAGCAACCCCCATTTATTCAGGGAAACCCATAGCCAGCATCCTTTAAAAGTAAACGTGTGGGCGGGAATTCTAGGCAATCACGTTGTTGGACCTTTTTTCATAGAAGGCAATTTAAATGGTGAAAGTTATTTAAATTTACTTGAAAATGCCATCGATCCGCAGATTACTGAGATTCTAGAAAACGACCAGGATTTAGCTGAAGATCAGATATTCTTTCAACAAGATGGAGCACCTCCTCACTACGCTCGTCCGGTAAAAGATTTTCTCGATAATACTTTTCCCGATCACTGGATTGGGAGAAGAGGTCCCATCGAATGGCCGGCACGATCACCTGATTTGACGCCGTTGGACTTCTTTCTTTGGGGACACTTGAAAACAAAGATTTTTAAGGTGCACCCAGAATCACTTGAGGATTTAAAACAGCGAATAGTAGCTGAATGCCGTCAGTTAACACCTGAGATATTTCAAAATGTTGCATGGAAGTAAATGGCGAACATTTCGAACAATTCATAAAATAATTTAGTCTTTGTAGGAAACATTTCTTAAACGCGAAAATTCTCCATTAATTTACATTTACTATTTTTATTTTCCTCTCGTCCGGAGTAATTATTATTGTGTAATATGTTGATGAAATCAAAAATTAAAGCTACTTATAATAATTTTAGATTATTATTTCCCTAGGGATGTAAGTTGACTTACATCCTGTCGTTAAGGGCAACCAATACCTTGTTGAGTAACTTTCACTTACATCTGTCAAAGCAGTGTCAAAATAGGTTGCTTATAATACCGGGAGGGGGAAAACAAATTTTTCAAACAGTTTAAAGCTAGCATAAAACACCTTTCTATTAACTGTTACCTGTTTGTACTTTAATCCTGCCACTCTGCGTTACCCCGGGCAATGTCAATTTAAGTAACATCTTATGGACAGTTTTAATTTCTTTAGTCAAAATGAGTGATTAACGGCATGCTTCCCGGTCAAAATATGAGTATATTTTCAATAGGTTTCAAAAATGGTGCAGAGAGAAGAATGCGCAGAACTATGCGGATGAAAAGGCACTTATTATATACTTCAGGGAGTTATATACTACTATAGGCCTTCATCTCTTTGGGCATTTTATTCTATGATAAGAACAATGACATCTATTAAACTAAATACTGATATCAGCAAATTTAGAATTTTAGTCGCCCCCCCCCCCCCCCCCCCAAAAGAAAATCTGAAGAATATCAATAAAAAAGTCAAGGGTATTAACTAAAACCAATATTACAACATTCCTTCTAGAAGCGGATGACCAAAAATACTTATTTATGAAAATAGCATTATTTAATGGGCTTGCAGGCGAGAGGAGTTAACAAATTTGTTGTTGGAAAATGTCAAATAGCCAGGGAACTCTAGTAACATCTGGAAATATTCAAGAGTTAGACATGGTTCAACTAGTTCGAAAATACATTAATCTTCGCCCTTGTAACATCGAGCATGGTAGGTTTTTCATCCAATGTGTGTATGAAGCAACCGGTTGGCATTAATTTTTTTGGATCCTTGCCAAAATAAATTGCTTTGTATCTCAAACTTGAACATCCAGAAGAATATGCTGGCCATTGCTTCCGATACTATTGGCAGATTCAGGAGCTGACATTCTAACAGTAACGTCACGGAGGCTGGCGATCCATCACGGTTGCGAAAAAGTTACATTAGAAAATTCTGCAGAAAATAAAAGCAAAATAGCATCCAAAATTCTGAGTCAAACGGGAGAAACTTTGGACGAGACCCGAAAAAAAAATGAAACAAAGCCATCGGACGACCAGTTTAAATAATGAAAATAATGTATTGACGTTGGTATGTCTATAATAATTAAATAAATAAATAACAATCGAAAATTTTCCGGCAAAATTTTCTCTGTTCTAGTATTATATATATGAATATTCTCTGTGATAACAAGAAAGCCTGACAAGAAAAGTGATAATAGAGGTTTATCTCCCAATGATTTATTTATCCAATGCATTGCTGTAAATCTAGATATGGATGTAATCTACATCAGTACTGTCTGCTTTCCTTTTGTTGAATACACAAAAATAAGTTATCAATAATTGATTCATTGTTATCGAAGTATATAAAAATGTATCGGTATCAAAATATTGATAAACATATTCACGGATATTTTTGGATTCGCAAAAACTGAATAATAAAAGTTATTAGTTACATTAAAAGAAAATACCATTCAATATATTTATTAAACCCTGATTCAGAGTTACAAAGTAAATTAATATAACAATGTATGTCATATAATGAAGTGATTAATATTATAATAAAACTTTACCATCAATGTTATCTGCCTATATTTGGAAATGTGCAAATTTGAAAACTTGTTTCTTTGGCTGCTGTTCTGATTTATTTTGCATATTTACGTATTATGACGGTATTGAACATGGCAGTAAAGCCAATTATCCAAACTACATTTGGTTGTTGAGTGTGATGTGTCTGTGTGGTGTTCTGCATTTAGTAGAAAAGAATTAGAATTTCAAGCGGTTATTATTTTTATTATTACAGGCATAATGAAATGAGGTCTGCATTTGCAGCTGTGTCGTCGGCGAAAAGAGCCAACTGTGTGTGTATTTGGATAAAGTGGATATGTGTAAAGGTTGTAAAAGTATGGGTTATTTTGATATAATAAAAATGCCCCTGAAGCTAGATCATCCTTTTCGACTGTTTGATGAAATCTGCTTATAACTCGGTATTTACTTTTAGAAATTTGTGTTGATTCTAGAGCAGGGGTGCTCAAACTTGAACTGCTGGCGATCTACCTCAATATTTTTAGACTACTTACGATCGACTCTGAGAGACTGCAAGTATGTGTGATGCTGGGTTGTCATACATACACCCTACCTACCTACCTACCTACCTAGGTAGAGTGTACCGTAGCTTATATATACATATATATATATATATATATATATATATATATAACACGCTTTAAAATTGGAACAAGTATTCTATAATTATTTATTTATTTATTGCCTACAAAATTACAAATGTACTAAAAAAGTAAGCAAACAAATGGTGTCAAATCTAATAAAAAAAATTTTAAATTAAAATTCACTGGCTAATATCCAGGAGCCAGTGGCAAAAGCTCTGAGAATCGGTATAAGGAATGTACAGAAACTTGTGCATGAAAAAAAAACGAATGATTAAATATGGAGCATCTAAATTTGGAATCAGATGTTCTTTTAACCACTTTTCAAACAGTTCACAGTTCATATTATCATGGTAGTCCATACTTTTGGATGTTAAAGAAAACAGTAAACTTGCACCTGGGAGAAATCCTGTTGAAGAACCTGCATGCAACATGATGAACCGTTTTCCCGTCCCACATCCCTTTTTTTTCTTGACACTTTTTACAGACTCGTCCTGCCAAGATTTCGAACCGCTTCCGTTAGAAAATATCCAAGTCTCGTTTAAAAATACCACTTTTCTAAATTTTGAATTAACATTTTCCGTGTATTTCTTTAAAAACTGGATACACTGACTAGCTATATGTGGCAACTCGCATAAAAATCTTCGATTACAGTCCTTTTTATATCGAAAACCCAACATTTTTATTAATTTTAACAACGATTTTAGTCGAATTTCCAATATGACTCCATTTTTTAAAGCTTCTTTTAAAACTTGAAGGGTTATATTAGTTTTTGATGTGTATAAATCGTAAATTGCATTACGAACATCCATTTTTACATTGTCACTTAAGTTTTCTGTCTTTGGCTTTTTTCGTGTACATTTCTTAATCTTCTTGGGTAGTAAATTATGCTTTTTTTCATGCACAATTTTCCACACAGTCTTTATACCGATTCCCAGAGCTTTTGCTACTGTCTCGGGGATATTGGCCGGTGAATTTTCATTTTCGTAATATTTTGGATGCAAAAAATCCGAAAATTTCTATTACTCATTTTGTCACTGATTTGTCAATCTGACTTTGAAGTGACTTCGCTCAAAGATTTTTGCAACTACTGGTATTTATATGTTTATCCTGTTTTTCCATATGAAAATATCATAGGTCTATCTAATTGATCTTTCGGATTTTATGCGGAGGATATGATTACACGTAATAAAAGAAAAACAAACTTAAAAAGTTTGTGGTTGATAAATCGTATGACCCGCACGATAACACTGCTTTTGACTATATTTATTATTTTTTTTAGGTTTTAAAATCCTCGAAACTAACATTAGACAAATCCACTTATAATTCCTTTGAAATAATCAAGCCCGTTTAAGCGTTAACGTGAGAACCAACAGTTTTAGTAAAATATTGTTTGAATTACATTTAGAATATATAAAAATATATACTCTATACCGTTGTTATAGTCTATTCTGTTACAACACGACTAATACACGCACCCAGAGTGCACAGGGACAACCTGACATATTACTTGTTATCTTTTAATACTAAGTTTTTGTAATTTGTGATTAAAAGTACTGTTTTTTAACCGACTAACTCGGGAATGCTTTGACATATTTGGATAACATTTTTAGGAACAGTTCAGGGTAGTGTCGGAGTCACAAGGTTCTAAGTGCCCTTTTTTAACACATAATAATGATACAACATAAGATGCCGTACGCGCATAAATTAATTGAATTATTCCTACCGAATTCCGTTAAATGCCCATAACAGACGTAACTAATTACGGTCAAACGAACTAAATTCTCGAATAATTTGAACAGTTCTGCTTGGCAGCGCTCGCGGTTAAGGTTAATGCGTCAAAAGAAAACAAAAAAGATTAAGTTAAGAACAAACACATTAATACAATCACGTGAACTGCGTAATTTTATTCATTAGTTTCGTGTTTCCTATTATTTTAAAATAGCACAATCCGCGCATTTTGAGTGGGTATTAATAATCTTAATTTTCAATGGGTGGAAGCTTTTTCCACCTTATACAGTTCTATGTTATTAGATGTAACAAATATAATGATAACAAGTAATATGTCAGGTTGTCAGTGTGGATTCTACTTGCGTGTATTAGTCGTGTCCGTGACCTTAGGTGTCTACTCCTACACACTTATTTTCGATCCTGTTTTACTATTATCATAACCTTGAAGGCTATTTTTGATATATACATTTATCTGTAAAAATCTCATTTAAAAAAATACAGCTATTAGATACAAAAGTGAAAATAAAAAGATCAAAAAGCTTGAAAATGTACCCATTCCAGTAATGAGTATACAAAATTTAATAGTCCATTTCAAAAATTGACTAAAACAGTAACAAAAATTAGAATTTCAAAAATCGATAACTTCTTCGGAAGAACTAACTAAAATTTACACCTATTAAAGCAATAAAAAGGTTCAAAACCATAAATAATCATCATATTGTTAAAATACAACGCCGCTATCAAATATGTGGAAAATATATAAAATATGATACTAGAATATTACTAATTGCAAAACTTCGATTTTTGTTTAAACAAAATTTATTAACAAAACACTTGCATTATAAAACGGAGATGGCGGTCACTTCAAAGAAACCGCCTGGGCAGATGCCTTGAACCACGTTTATATTTTCTTCGACTTTTCAATAACTCAGGCAAATTCTAACGAATAAAGTTTTCTTCTCACAAGAGGTCTCTGAACACAATGAAAATTCACATACACTTAAACTCGTAAGTTTAAAATAGAAATCGTGAAAACGACGCTTTAACGCGTAAATGCACAAACATAAATCGAAGCGATAGAAAATATCAGAGAAGTATTTGCTTTAAACAAACCGAAATTCATTGGTGACATTTATCACAACTGACATGTCAAAATAACAAACATAGAAAAAGACTCCAAGTCTCGGTCTCATTAAATTATAATTTTACAATTCACAACAAACATGACACGTGTTTCGCCCTTTCGAGCATCATCAGACCTACAAACAACAGAGAGAACCTTAGTAAATAATCACACTCACAAATCCTAAAACAATAACTTACAAATAGGATAAAACACACTAAAGCACAACAAAACAAACAACTACTTATACATATTTGATGGACATTAAAATGAGTTAAGTCTCACGTGAATAAACAAAATAAAATATTAAAAAAGATTCATGTCTCTAGACGGGATCGAACCCAGACCACCCGAGTGAGACGCCGGAGCAACCACCCATAGACCACTGGACTAGTCGAAGAAAAGAACCAAAAACTTTCACTCTATGAATTAGTGAATGAAATGAAGGTTGCCTACAATTATTATTACATTAAATTGTTAAATATTAGGGTTGGTTCAAAATTAAAAACATCGTTAACGCTAGTGAGAATGGGACTTTTTATAGCTTTGGTTATTTCCATTCTTTCTAGTCTGGACACATTTCTTACTTTATGGCTTGCCAAAGATTCATAAAGATGGCACGCCCATGAGGCCAGTGGTTTCATTTATTGATTCCCGATGCTATAAACTTTCAGCTTGGCTAAATAGAGTTCTTAGGGAGGTAACGGGTTTTCATAGCACATATTCTACCAGGAATTCCATCGATTTTGCCAATCACCTGAAAAACGTTGATATTCCGCACAATGCATTATTAGTTTCATTGGATGTCAAGAATTTGTTTCCTAGTGTGCCTCCCGCAGACTGTATTCAGTTGGTAAGGGATTTATTAGCGAGATCTTCTTTGCCACAGTTACACGTTGATGGCCTCACTTCTCTTCTTACCTTAGTTTTAGACCAAAATGTTTTCAAATTTAATGGACAGTTATATAGGCAAAGGGGGCTGGCTATGGGTTCTTGTTTGTCGCCATTTCTGAGTGAGGTTTTCATGACCAATTTGGAAAACAGGATAATGAATAGTTATTTTGCCTCCTTCCTAACAGCATATAAAAGATACGTGGATGATATTTGCATTGTGTGGAATGGCAACAGAAATCAGTTGGA
Organism: Kuschelorhynchus macadamiae; assembly: GCA_030620095.1. Taxonomy (NCBI): domain Eukaryota; kingdom Metazoa; phylum Arthropoda; class Insecta; order Coleoptera; family Curculionidae; genus Kuschelorhynchus; species Kuschelorhynchus macadamiae. Next base: position 67,690 of record JAUTXW010003782.1, read on the forward strand.
AGAGTTTTTACAATTCGTTAACTCCTTGTATCCTAAAATTGAGTTTACATTGGAAATGGAAGATGAAGGAAAACTACCGTTTCTTGACCTTTTACTATCGCGCAAACACAGTAGGATAGAGTTTGAGGTTTACCGGAAAACATCGTCCACGGATAATGTTATTCAGTATGCATCAAACTCTCCTTACACACATAAATTCGCCGCGTTCAACTCATTTTTCTATCGGTTGTGTAATTTACCATTATCAAGGGAACCGTTTAATAAGGAGCGTGATATTATAATGCAGATTGCTATGAATAACGGCTTTCCTTTGGAGTACATCACCAAATTATAATACAAAATGTCCTATACTGTCATACATTCAAAACTTAACGATGAGACAAATTTTTTCAAGTGCATTACTTTTTTCGTACAGTAAATACTCTCAAGAGACATTTAGTAAGGACAAAGGACACAACCGATAAATTGTCCAGATTTGGGGTTTCTGCACTAAATTGTCGCGAATGTTCCACGACCTATGTGGGACAAACAGGTCGAAAAATTTCCACAAGGGTGAGAGAACATTTAAGCCTTGTCAACAAATTCAGAAATACGGATGTAACTGAGACTGTTTCAGCTTTTGCCAATCATTTGTTGGAGTCAGGTCATGAATTTTCCATTTCTGACGTTGATGTTTTACATGAATGTCCGAAGGGGAAAAAGCTTGACCTTCTAGAAAGAATGGAAAGAACCAAAGCTATAAAAAGTCCCATTCTCACTTGCGTTAACGATGTTTTTAATTTTGAACCCACCCTAATATTTAACAATTTAATGTAATAATAATTGTAGGATAACTTCATTTCATTCACTTATTCATAGAGTGAGAGTTTTTGGTTCTTTGCTTCGACTAGTCCAGTGGTCTGTGGGGGGTTGATTCGGCGTCTCACTCGGGTGGTCTGGGTTCGATCTCATCTAGAGACATGAATATTTTTTAATACTTTTTTAATATTTTATTTTGTTTATTCACGTAAGACTTAACCTCATTTTAATGTCCATCAAATATGTATAAGTAGTTGTTTGTTTTGTTGTGCTTTAGTGTGTTTTATTGTATTTGTAAGTTATTGTTTTAGGATTTGTGAGCGTGATTATTTACTAAGGTACTCTCTGTTGTTTGTAGGTCTGATGATGCTCGAAAGGGCGAAACACGTGTCATGTTTGTTGTGAATTGTAAAATTATAATTTAATGAGACCGAGACTTGGAGTCTTTTGCTATGTTTGTTATTAAAACTAGGTCTCATTGAGCAATATGGACAATTTCTTCGATTTTTTTTTTGACTTGTCAAATATCTCTGTACAATTTAATTATCACCCTAGGCCAAGACCACCTATCATTTCGCGTCGTATATGGATCCATACCTATCGATTTTTGACCGAGATGCGTACTTTGTTCTTTAAATCGAAATTTTTACCCATTTGCTGAGTACTTAAAGGGAAGTGTTATTAGACCTTTTTTGTAGCCAAATAAATGCTCGTCTGGAAATAATTCTGATTATTATTTGCAAAAAGCGGTAAAATAAGGTTAAGTTGGAATTTAAAATATCTACTTTAAAAAATTGCATTAATTTAACCACTAAAGTTCGGAATTTGATCACGGTCTACCTAATTTTTTTTTCGTTTCGGAAAAAAATACCCCACGGGTTTAGATATATTAGTTTCCTTCTAATACAGGATAATGTTAAAAAATGTACTTATTCTTGGGATCTTTGATGCAAACTTCACCTCGTTAGTTCCCACTCTGTATATAATTCAGGACCCTTCCTATAGTCCATTTTGTGTAGCTTTTTAAGCACTTTCCAGTGCCCTAATTAGTTTTCAGACCAGATGTCAACTTTTTTTAATTAAAAAAGAAAACTTTTTCGAAATCTCAGTTTTTTTTTTAAATTTCTATTTTCTCGCCAATTTTTGGACAGAGATGAATTTAGGGTTTTGTTCTTCTAGATATTTCCTATGAAAAACATCTCTTGGAAAATTTCGATAGGACTCATCTACTTTGAGATAACCGCCCGAAAACACCCTTTTTCCGAACGAAAAAAGTTAATTCGTAAAATCGTCAAACGAGATCGAAACCCAACCAAAAACAATATGATTCATATCCCATATGTGAAATATCTGAAAACCTTAATGCCCACTGATGATGATTAGAAGTCAGTATACGTATAATAGCTCGCAACAGCTTTAGAAAGCTGCTGTTGAATCCCCTGCTGACTGGAAAAGGTCACTACTCTGAACCGGATTGCTTTAACACCCCGTATACAGTGTGTCTACTTCAGTTCTCTACATATGGGAAACTTATTTATTAGTAGTTACTCTTTATAAAAAGTTCTGCTTTCGGCCAAAATAATATTAAAATATTCATACTTGAGATTGCATATACAGGGTGGTCAAAAATTCCAAAAAATCGAAATTGACTCTTGATTTGAGTACCTTTATTTTTTATTTTATAGCAAAATGTAATACAAAAGCTTACTTAGAATAAGAAAACATATCTAGCACTAGATTCATTGCTTCCTATCTGAAATCACTTCTTAAGGAATGTAAAACTTTGGCTTCTTATTGGCAAGTCCAGTTTCGTACTTTTGTTCCTACCTACATATCAGCAAAATTTCCTTATTTATCGATTGTTGATAACGGCATTGTACATCAGTTTGAATATTATAGTAAAAAGAAATGCGGCTGAAATTAAATGAAGATAAAATTGAAATAATTTTAATTGTCGGAGAAAATTATAAAACATTTCGAGAAGCTGCAGACATTTTTAACAACAGACACTCCGATAAAATTATACATTTCACAACAGTGGGGAATATTCTAACTAAATTCAAGATTTTTGGAAACGTAGAAAATAACTTTAACAAGAAGCGGAGGTCAAGGGTTGCGAATGACGAAACTACAAATCAAGTAATGCTCTCTGTGATAGAAGACCCTAAAAATTCCCTAGGCAAAAGGTCAGCAACATTTTCAAATAACGTAGGTAAATATACAGTTTCAAAAATATTGAAAGAAAAACAGTTTTCGACCTTACAAACCAAAATTTATACATACCTTGAGACCAGGAGACTTTGAGCGACGGTTCGAGTTTTGCTGTCTGATACAAGGGGAGCTAGAAGATGATCCTTTTATGGCAAGACGCATTATTTTTACCGATGAAGCAACGTTTACTTCCAATGGGACTGTAAGTTCGCAAAACTGTCGTTAGTGGAGTGACGTTAATCCTAATTTTGTTATACAAACTCGTGATCAGTATTCATTCAAAACAAATGTGTGGTGCAGAATTTATAAAGATAGAGTAATTGGACCAGTTTTTTTTTCGACATAATTTAAATAGGTAACGCTACTTGGATTTTCTAAATACTTACTTGTACGATTTTATTCATGAACTACCCATAAGTGGGAGGTTCCAAATGGACGAGTAATCGACAGGTATTCTGATATTTTCTGGCCAGCTAGATCTCCGGACTTGAACCCTCTTGATTATTTCTTTTGGGGCTACGTAAAAGAGAAAGTGTATCTAAAGAGGCCATTTCAGAATGTTGATCATTTGGAGAGGGTAATTAGGGAAGAGATACAGGCTATAACGCCTGCCATGATTAGAACCAACAGATATCTCGAAAACGGTTGCTCGTATCCACTTTTAACAGGTATACCTTTTTGACGTAGAAATGGCAAGGGAATAATTTGTTTTACTCAAAAATGTAATACAAGACTGTACCAAAAAGTTATGATTGTTCGAAGGAGTGGAAAGACATGTAGGTGGCGCCCCCTACAGGTAAGAGCAATACTAATATTAAATTCGAATTTGTCATACCAAAAAACCCCCGTATATCAATTTTCACTCCATTATTTACATTATCATAGATTTTATTTAAAAAATAGGAAAATTAAATAAAAACTTTAACACCCTGTATCTCGAGAACTAAGGCCTTGCGGACACTTATTTATATAGACTTTTATGTTAATTGTTTGGTCCTGAATATGTACCTGAAGTATTGACATTTCCTCATGAATCACCCTGTATATATATATATATATATATATATATATATATATATATATATATATATATATATATATATAAAGGAAATTTACCAATTTTTTAATATTTGATTCTACGCATTAAGACTCCAAATCTCATGGAATTTGCAAAGTCTACTCGTCTGACCTGAAAAGGAAGCTTGCAGTTAATTGCACAACATTTATAACGTCTTGTTATTCATCAGTACTACAAATATTGAACTAAAAACATTAAATCCACATATAACGTCTACTTAATAAACAATTGCAAATATGAACAGTGTTAAATTTCAGTACAAATATTTACCGACATTTATCAGTTTATACCATCTAATTGCGGTGTAAAAATTTAAATAAAGGCTTCCAACTCGACATTAGAACAATAGTCTGAAATATTAATGAATTTAATTGTTGAGTATTTAGGAGAAGTGAAAAGGTGCATTTTCCCATTCCAAATAATACTACTAGGAAATCAACATGATTTATTAGAATTGCAACTTGCAACAGAATTTTGTAAGATAGAGCTAGATCTGATGAGTGAGGCGTCAAGATTTAACATTAGGTACATTAAAATGATATTTCGAAACAAGTTGATATTGCAAACGATTAATAAGTCCAATTAATTAAAAATTTAGATTATCTGAAATTTTTGACAAAATAAATTGAGCTCCTGAGAACATTTTTTGTTTTTACTTCCCTGGTAAACGGAAAAAAGGTATTGTAATCGTGAAAAAATCACCCCTCCCCCCGTGTTTTTACAGATCTTCACGTTTTAAGGTCCCTAGATGCCAAAAAACATGTTTTCTCTATTTCGTCGGTCTGTCGTTCTGTCTGTACGCTACATGGATCAAAAACTACTTACCCGATTGACTTCAAAAATCAAGGGTCATAAGGGAATGAAATTGATATATTTTGGTAAAATTCCAACGTGGCGCAACAAAATGGAGGCCTGGTGCAATGTTAAAAAAATATTACTAAAAAACTACTACCCCATTTTTGTTACTTTTGCGGGGTATCTCTGTTATTTTTATAGATAGAAAGTTGAGGTTTTCTCGACAGTGTGCTACTTTTTCGTAAAACTAAAGATGCCGTTAACAAAATTTTCATAGCCCTTCTAGTTTTTAAGATACAGGGCTAACATGAAAATGTTGCGTTTTCAAGCACCCCTCGTATCTCAACTATCAGATTACTTATCGAAAATGTGAAAACTGTTTCTTATATAACTTTTCCCTTAAAACTCAATTCCACCTTCGGAATTAGTATACAGGGTCAGGTCAAAAAGTTATCGGACCTCACTTTATTTTTTTATGTATATTTATAGACTATTAAATTTGTCTTTTTTTATCTTTTTTTAAATTTCGGTAAAGGTCGACTACTGGTCTTAAATTCAAGTCGTTTCTCAAAGTTCAGCTCGCCGATCAAAGTAGCTCAATACCTTGAAAAGTTTGGCGACCACTGCCTTAGACTTGTATGCCAAGTAATGTTGCAGTTAAACTAAAATAATTAATAAACGCTTTGCGCCAATAAAATCAAGTTATATAATTTTAAATTCTCTAGAGAATGGCCTTTCTTACGTACACTTTATCTCTATCTTTGTTAATAAATAACCCTGTAGGTGGATGTTATAATATAATAACTCACCACGTACATACAAGTATCTCAAAAAGCAAAAAATGTTCCTCTTCCTGCGTAAGTTAATAAGTTTTAAAACTACTTAAAATATTATTTAGCGTTGGTTCTTTGATTTAGTTATTCAGGTTTTTGTAGAAATAAGTTTGTTTTCTATTAAAACCTATGCTGACTCGTAAAAACTTTATTTCAAGTTAACTTGTATCATATTTCATAAATTATTTTTTTAAATAAAATTTATATATATAGCTAACTAAACAAACTAACTAAAGAATAAACCTGTTTAAAATTTATTGCAGTCACATTTTATAACTATATGATGTAACAAATTATCAAATTGAAATTATCCTCTATTATCTGACAATAGTACTTTATACTCAGAAAATACTCAACATCACAAGATACAATTGGAACATATTCAAACAAATTCAAATCACTGTTTATTAAAAATTGTTTATTATCTGGATTCAATGTCTCTTTATTGTCCAAAACTGCACTAATATTTTTCAAATTTTTGTAGCTAATTTTTGAGAAATTACTTTATTTTTGTGTTAGTTATAGTTTCACTCACTTTTTCTATAATTTCTATGTTTTTTTGACAAAGACAGTCCTTCTATCTCCAATTTTTTTATAGTATCAGACAAGCAAGAAAAATTGTTTTTAATGTAAATTAAATCCTCACGTACATCTTCTTTGCGCAAAACGTTTTGTGCATCTTGTATACAATGTGAGTATTCCGCATTAAATTGGTTGACTATATTTTTTATTGCCTCGAAATGTTCTTCGTATTAAATGGCAGCGTTTTTCCAAGTTGCCCATACAGTTACAATTGATGATGGGGGCAGGGGGATGTTTCCTGCAGTTTCCCTAAATTTTTCTACCCGAGGCGGATCTTTTAGGAATACTTTCTTCACCGAGGAAATCAGATCGTTCACTTGTGGATAAAAAGCACGAACATTGCTTTACACATGGAGCAGCATCTGTAATTGCCACTTACACTATTATAATATTTAATACCACCGGGCCATAAAATAGTGAGAGAGTCGTTGAAAAATCCAGCAACAGTTGAATGATTTACTTTGTCTAAGGTCTTCAATGTAAATGAATATGATTTATCCCTTTCTGCTTCTTCACCCAACACACCAAAAACAAAATTAGCAACACATCTCTGTTCCACATCAGTTGTTTCATCTAGCGACACCCATATACTTTTATCTTATACTTTTTCCCGCAATTCGGTCTTATTGCACAAATCTCGAACATAGTTTTTCCTTAACGTAGATTCATGTGGAATTGATGTCTTTGTGTACTGCTCTAAAAATGACTTCACGGCAGGATTACTTTTTTGGATCTGACGCTTTGTAGTTACTATGTGTTGTGTCACAATATTTACAAAAGAGCACAAAACCGTCAGTTGTAAAATCCGGAAAATCTTTCACGAATTGGTTTAATACCGCACTTAATGAACGCTTTTTTTTCGGCATATTGGACAATGTTCACGCCACAATGTGTAAACTAAACTAACATTCTTAAAACGTGCTTATTTGTGATTGTAAATCCGTGGTAAATTTATAGCTTTTAAAGCACAGAAGTTTTATTGGGTAACTATAACAATTTTAAGAAAAGATGGGTAAAACCCTTGGCCTGTCAGCAAATAGACATTTTTTATTATTTTATTATTATGGAATATATTTGAAATACATCAAATTTGTCTTGGAAAATAAAAATATATTCAGAAAAATTAGAATATATGCATTTTTCCTTGACGTTCGAAAAATAAACATTTATCTCCAGACAGCAACATATCCTAAAAATTGTACTATTTCATAATTCTAAAACCTTCCATGTTTCAAATATCGTTAATTTTGGTTACATGATATATTATACACATCAAATTTGTCTTGGAAAATAAAAATATATTCAGAAAAATTAGAATAGATGCATTTTTCCTGTAATAACTGCAAAATATACATTTAAATACAAAAATGCCAAAATATGCATTTGCATATGCTTTCATGCAAATGCATAAACATCCTAAGCCTTCTCATGACGTTCGAAAAATAAACCTTTATCTCCAGACAGCAACATATCCTAAAAATCGTACTATTTCATAATTCTAAAACCTTCCATATTTCAAATATCGTTAATTTTGGATACATGATATATTATACAACAAAAATATGCATAATTTAATACAAAATTCAAAAGCATTAAGAATGTGTTGTATCTAAAAAAACAATGTTGGTTCTTGCCTTGCTTTCTTGAAACATCCTGAATACATTAAAATATAAGTATAGGAAAAAACAGATCGAATTAAAAAACTTTTGGTTGGAATATTTTTTTCTAATTTCATTAATCTGGGATATTTCCATTTTAAGAGTTAACATCCATACATGAAACTGTTATTGACATGGTATAAAGTATAAAACCATACTCTTATAAAAATTGTTCTCTTTCCTAATAATATTAGAGATTACTCTATGAGTAAAGCAAATTTCCAAGATTTTATTCGTATGTAGACCACATATTGCTTATATTTATTTTTGTCATTTTCTCTGCAAATTTATTAACTATAATAAAACTTTTGAAATGTTCGAGATAATTTTGATAACATAATGTAATTCACTAAAAATAAACCCATTAAATGGATTGTGTTTGATGACATAATTTCCTGTGTTACTTTTGTGATTATTCAAACAATTTTACGTGTTCTGTTATCTCAAATAAGCCGTTTTCTGATGCTCTTCTAGTTTTGGAAAACTTAGTGGAAATTCTGAGTAACCCTTTAGTGCCAGAAGCCAAATTAAAACAAATTGAATTTTCATACAAGTGGATGAGTTATGAAGATAAGCAATATATGAAAGTCTTAAATTTACTTTTAGTTTTTTTAACAGGTTTAAAATTAAAAAAAATATTAATTTAAGTTTTTCTTATTATCTGAAGATCAGTAGTTTACATTAGTTATAAGTTTTATACTAAATATTTTTCAATAGAAATACTTAAAATTAACTATTACTATTTAAGACATGGCCTACAGTGCCATATGGTTTTAAGCACATATGTATTCTTTCTAAATTATTTTTGTAAAACTGTCATCAACACTTTTGAAAATCTTTAAATTTTAGAATTATCGAGGATCAAACTATAAAAACTGCTGTACTGCTAAATTTTAAAAAATGGACTTGGAACCACGTGTAACTCGTGCGACGAATTATGTTAATTCGGCATGAAATATATGTTAGAACTTTACAAAATCAGTGTAGGATCCGTGAAATATATGATTTACACTGGGGAACAGCAAACATGTTTCCGAGACCCAAATTGAAAATCTTACTTATTTTATTATACTAATTATCAATCTGTCTTGCAAAAGTCTCAGTTGGCTCCAGTTTTATAGATCCATGTTTATTTTGATAATTTACCTACCCTGCCATTAATGCATGGGAAAGTTCTACCATTAAATGAGAAATACCTAGATTTAGTATACAGGTGTACTTTATAAAGAGTGTAAATACGTATAACGTAAATCCTAAATTGTTAGTTAGTTATATTTCAGCCACCAGTTGATCGAAAGCTGTTCGTATTTGAGACGTTAGAGAGTTTTCAGCAACATGCCGCAAGTTTGTGTAAATAAGCCGGATTATTTTTGTTATAAATGTGGTGAATTGACTTTTATAAAATAAAAACGTACTCTTAGCCCTTTATTAAAAAAGGCTTACCACTTGTATTTCGGCTGCAAAGTTGGAGACCAGAATAAAAATTGGGCTCCCCATAACTGCTGCAACAAATGTGAGTCCAACATCTAGCGAGAACCGAAAGACTGGTTACTGACTATTATTTTTGCTTGACATCTCCCATTAAAAAAGGCTTTTCGGAGAAAAAAAGGTCTGCAATACAGTATTCACATTTACAATCCACCATACGCCCGGTATCTCATAATGACGAGTTGCCTCTACCTAATCCACTTCAGGCATATACCCTTGATTCTGATGATGATCAAACCGATTAAAACGGTAGTGTACCGGAAAATATTGCCGGCCCATCAACCTCGTAAAACTCCGATTTTGTCTGTGAACCTCCCAGTAAAAAGCCTTACAAAATAAGTCAAAGTGAATTAAGTGACCTTATAAAGGATAAAGAATTGCCTAAGAAAAAAGCAGAGCTTTTGAGCTTTCGATTGCAACAATGGAATTGACTTAAAGATGAAGTAAATGTTTCTGTGTAACGAAGCCATCAGAAAAACCTAACACCATTTTTTTAACATGGAAATCAATTGGTTTGGTGCTAGCTATAAATCCATGATACAAAAAAATGGACACTTCATTGTTTCCTCAAAAGTAAGTCTTAAAGCTGTGTTACTCTATAATGGAAACAAGTGGCTTCAGTCCCAATTGATCATGCAGTCCATATGAAAGAAACGTATAACAATTTGAAATTACTACTGGAGACCATACAATATGAAAAACATAAATGGCAAATTTGTGGGAATTTAAAAGTTGTGGCGATTTTGCTTAGAATGCAGCTAGGTTATACCAAATACTGCGGCTTTCTTTGCGAATGGGACACAAAAAGGAAATTTGGTCTCCGAGAGAGAGGGAAGAAAAAATGTGACCAGGTATTTAATAGAAAAGTTCCCTAGAATCAGTAGCGGCTCGTGGTGATTTATATTGAGAGGTCAATAACAAATTTAAAAATAGGCACACTTAAAATAGAAATAAATATCTTTTCTTTAAATTGAGCTTCAAATTCTCTTGAAGTTCAGGTCTACTCTTCGTTCTTTAGAATTGCAAAATTGCTGAATGACACGTTCGTTAAAATTGCACGCACATTCCTTTTATAAACGATTTCTCGATACTTAACATTGCTAAGGCGGATAGTCTATCTTGGCCCAGCTCCTCAACAAAATTTATAAGCCCTCGAAAAATCCCTGGATTTTCAGATAAAGCCGTTTCATCATGGCCACGTAGTGCCAGCTCGAATACCCCACAAAATGTTACACAATTTATAATTTTGTTTAAAATATAACGATTTTTGGATACATTTTCATTAAAATCTCTAAGGAATTTTCTATACGCTGTGTCTAGCTGAGTGCGAATATCAACACTTCCGACCTTAGCGTAATTCACCGAACATTTCATGTGATCTGCAGAAAACGCATGTTTTTTATTTTTTCTTTTAAGTGTTTTAAGTCTTTAACACCGCTTTTGCACCATAATGAGTCCGACGAGTCCTTAGAAAACAACAAACAAACATAACAGTAAAATAAGTTAGAGACTTCAGAACCACATATCCAGTTAGCTAAATCGTACATACTTTTGCGAAAGTTTCGATGAACCTCTTTATTTTTATTTTTACTAGTTTGTCGTATACTAAGTTCTGGCAAATTGCGACCACTTACCTTGAATTCGGTTATTTTCTCAAAATTAAGTTCGTTAGCACTCTTTAATTGTTTAGTTTTTTGCACTACCAACATTTTATTTCATCTACATTCTCAACTCAAACATAGACCACCTTGAAATTGGATATTTTTGCAAAATTAAGTTCGTAAGCACTTTTTAGTTGTTGATTTTTTTGCACTAGTCACTACCAATATTTTGTTTCCTGTATATTTCCAACTCACACATGGATCATATATAGAAAAAAATATATATTATGAAAAACAGTATATACATCAATTATCGATTCAAACGTCAAAACAATATCGAGTTAGAATATCGACCGCGCGACCTCTGAACAATTGACCTTCCGCATGCCGATGTGATACCGCGACTGATCGATCGAATTATGAAAAGAAACCGGCTAATAACCCAAATTGCGATTTCATATTCCATTTGCTATCACGTTCGGCTGCCGCTCGGTAGCTGTGAAATCTTCGGGTACTTTCGTCAAGCTTTAAGATAATCAGGGCAATTCGGACTGCCCAGCCTAGCTTAGTCTAGCGTATTTTATTATGCCTAAGGAACCTAACGAGACCATTTGAACCGCGGCGCGTGGCTAATAGTGTAGCGTATTTAAATTTTCCCAAGGGTTCGCGTTTTATTACAACTATTACGAGGGACGGTCATTGACCAAATGACCCTATGGAAGAGCCGCCACTGCCTAGAATCAGTGACACTAAAATTAAAGAGGGAATATTTGTGGGTCCTCAGATTAAGAAACTTTTCGGAGATGCGCAATTCGAACTTATTTGAAAGCAAGAAAAAAAAAGCTTCAAAAGCTTTTAAAATGGTTTCAACAAATTTTTTGGGAAACATAAAAGCAGAAAACTATAAAGATCTGATTGCCGAACTTCTTATGTGTTACCAAAACCTAGGGTGTAATATGTCGTTGAAAACTCATTTCCTGGATTCTCATCTGGATTATTTTCCGGAAAATTGTGGAGCTGTAAGTGACGAGCACGGTGAGAGGTTCCACCAGAATATGTCAAACATGGAAAGAAAGAAGAAGGTATCAGTGGAAATGGAACTGTGAGATGTTAGTCGACTACTGCTGAGAGATTACGAGAGATGGCTCAGAGGCTGCTTTCAAAAGGCAGACTAAGTAGCGCAAAATGGGTATTTAAACTTTAGATTCAATGATAAAAATATTCCATTTAATTACTTTTGTTGAACCATCAATTTATTGTTATCTGTATTTTGTAACAAACGATTCAGATTAACTAAATTCATTAATAGGTATTTTTTGTTACTCGGGTGTAGTTGAATCCAAAAAAAATAGTTTTGTCCAAGAAACAGAAAAAAAAAGTTGAAATTTGTTTCCCAGTGTTATTAATCTGTACCATTTTTGACGTCCCTCAAAAGATTTGAGGAGATACTTGCAAATTTATGGATCCAGGTCGTACTACTTTTTCCATCAAATTCAAACTCAAATTCAAATGATATATTACCAACGATTACATTATGTAATATAGTACAGAAAATATATAGAAAAAATAAACATACAAACAATATTAAAAGAACAACTAACAGTTATAAATGGTAGAACACATAAAACATACAAACAACGTGCTAAAACTAACGAAAACAATTGAGAGACAACAAATAAAGGGGTCAAAATTGCAGCTGAGAAAAAAAGAAAAAATAATAATAATAACAAAAAATAATACTTGCACTAGATTTTGTGGGTATGAGGATTCCAGGCACATTAAAACTTAATAGGAGAAAAAATAAAATAAAATAAATTTTACTCAGATATTGATTGAAATTACTCATGAAGCGAGTAAAAGGGATTTTCGCTGAAAAATGTTTGTGTTTTCTTCACGAAAATTTTTTCAATCTGGATATTTTTAATTCTTTGAGGTAGATGCCTAAATATCTTGATCAGACTTTTTTCAAAAAAGGTTCCCTCATATATCTCGTCGGTATTCCATTATTTTAAGCCTCATTCGCGGGAAAAAGTTCCCTGTTTCGCATCATAATTCACAATATTAAACATATACAAAGAGAAAACTGTCATGATTTTTAATCATTTAAAAAGTGGTTTGCAATGTTGTAGAGAGCTGGCCCCTGCTATGATTCTAACAATTTTCTTCTGTAGTATGAGTGACGTTCAACAGTATAGCTTAGATTATATAATGCATAACGGGAACTCTTTAGTTTGCCAGCCAGATCCTCAATATGAAATTCCCAAGTTAGGTGATTATCGACATTTAAGCCTAGAAACTTAGTTTTATTAGTAACTAGAAGCGATTTATTTTGAAGTTTTACCAATGGGCATCGCATTTCAATTCGTTTGTTATGAGTAGTCCCATACTCCATCATAAGTGATTTACCCGCGTTTAGGACTAGTCCATTTTTAGTACACCACTCAAAGACTGAATTCACATGGATGTATCATTCGCTTATTGAATAACACTTCCATGACATCCACCAGTTTCACTGCAAAAATTCGCAAAATCGTTGCTAAAGATTAAATATAGAAAAGGAGATAAAATGCCTCCTTGAGGGACACCATAAGTGACAGCATTATTTTTTAATATTTTGGAATTTTTGCCTTTGCAGCAGAATAAAAATAATATATTTATCTAAAAATATAATATCTTTAAAAAGGGTTATTTTTGTTAAACCCTTCAGCAGGGGTGCTCAAACGGTTGATCGCGATCGACCATTAGATCGCGAGTGTTTTTTGAGTAGATCTCGAGAAGAAACATTTTTTTAATAAGTAGGTACTTAACTAAACTACAAAAATTTATTACGTAATAAAATAACACTCTGCTAGCGGCAAAATGCGGTTTTATCAAAGGAACGCGCGGTACTTGTCAAAGAAAAGCCGTTTTTTTTCTTGCCGCTTTTCTAGAAATTTCGGGCGGCGCGTTTGACGGGAACATTCGAGAGTTTCGTTCACGCCGATATAAATGTTGCGCCTGCAGGAATTGGAGTCATTCTGAATTGCAACTTGAGGGCAATAATACGTCGATACAAAGTTTATTATTAAATAGTACAGAATGAGTGCAGCGAAGAAATCTAAAACGTATCATTTTAATAACGATTGGGAGGAAGAATTTTTATTTTTTATGGTGAAGGATAAGTGTATTTGTCTTATTTGTCGTGCGTCAGTTGCAATACCTAAGCGTGGTAACTTAGAGAGGTATCATAAAACGGTTCATAAAAACTATGAAAAGGATTTTCCGCCACAGAGTAAATTAAGAAAACGAAAAGTACGTGATTTGATATCTTGTTTGAAAAAAGAACAAACCATGTTCACAAGACCAGCCAAACAATCAAAAGCTGCTACGATCGCATCATTTAAAATATCTCATATATTGGCGAAACACAAGAAACCATTCGAAGATGGATCGGTTGTGAAGGAAGCATTTATTGAAGCGGGTGAGACTTTATTTGGAGATTTTAAAAATAAAACAGAAATCATGTCTTCTATTAGAGAACTTCAGTTATCTCGTCCGACTGTCACAAGGCGTATTGAAGTCATGAGTCAAGACATGGCAGATAAACTAAAAAATGATATCATGGAATGTACATACTTTTCTTTACAGTTCGACGAATCCACCGATATGACAGACACTGCGCAGCTGTTTATTTTAATCGGATGGTATTCATTGACATGTTGGCTAAGGAAGAATTTTTGACAATCATTCCTCTGAAAGGGGAAGACCCGTGCGAAGATATATATGACGTTTTCTTCAATTTTGTAAAAAACTACAAGCTACCAATGTATAAATTAGTGTGCATTACAGCTGATGGAGCACCAGCAATGACTGGAAACAAAAACGGTTTTGTGGCATTGTGTCGAGCTCATGAAGATTTCCCTTCATTTTTTTCAATCAATTGCATTATACATCAACAAGTTTTGTGTTCAAAAGTTTTAAACACGGAGGAAATTATGGGCATTGCAACAAAAATTGTGAATTCCATCCGTGCACGTAGCTTGCAACGGCGGCTCTTTAAGTTGCAATTGGAAGATAGGGAGTCAGCTGAACACACTGATTGAGTTCTTCACACGGACGTCAGGTGGTTGAGTCGCTGAAAATTCCTAGAAAGGTTTCAAGAATTATTGTCCGAAATAACAGCTTTTCTAGACGAAAGAGGTGATAACACTCAGATGTTGAAAAACGAAAAATGGCTGACTGATTTGGCATTTTTGACTGACATCACATTGCACTTAAACACCATTAACTTGGAGCTTCAAGGTAAAGGAAAAACTGTTATTGAGATGATTAGCGCAGTAAACGCATTCAAAAGTAAATTGCAACTTATGATAGATCAACTGAAAAGAAAGGATCTGAAACATTTTCCGTCTTTGAAAGCAAGGATTCCTCAGTTGAATTATGATACGTATGAGGCTGAATTATCAAATATTTTGGGACAATTCGAAATGCGTTTTTATGATTGTAGTAAATTGGCAAATGTAGCATCATTTATGAGTTATCCTTTTTCATGTAAAAACATTGAGGAATTAGCTACTGAAATAGCAAGTCAGTTTAATATGAACTCATGTTCTGTTGAAAATGAGTTGGTGCAGATTATATCAGATATACATCTCAAAGCTACAGCATCTGATACAAATTTCTGGTGTTTTATATCTGAACATAAATATCCGAATCTAAGGCAAATCGCCCTTCAACTGACAGCAATGTTTGGGTCAACTTACTTGTGCGAATCTGCATTTTCTGAAATGAAGATAATTAAGTCAAAATATCGCAATCGACTAACTGACGATCATATGTCATCATGCTTGCTATTAGCACTCAGTGGTTACGTACCATCTTATGAAAAGTATGCTGAGGACATGCAGTGCCACGCTTCAACATCCAAAGTCACTCCTTAGTTAAGTTTAACACCATATGTAACTCTTTGGTTTTGTAACAACTAATGAACTCGTAATTTTGAATAACTATCAGTTTTTTCATTGATATTGTAGAGAAGAACCTAACTAAACCTAACCCAAACCTTGACTAAAATAATGTATATTGTGCGGAAAGCTAATATCTATACGTATATATATATATATATATATATATATATATATATATATATATATATATATGTATATATATGTATATATATGTATATATATATATATATATATATATATATATATATATATATATATATATATATATATATATATATATACACAGCTAGTTTGAATTCTCGGGTAAGCGGTCTGGGGTGTGTGTCAAACAAAAACAAAAATCTCATTTATCCATCAATCATCAAATTAATGGCTTCCTCAGGAGGTAAATAGCTAAAATACAACACTAGTGAATTACACAGTACAATCAAAATAATACAAACTTACATTCAGAGTTACCATACAGAACGTTAAACAAATTTTATTTAAAAAACATTGGTAAAAAAACAAGCGTGTTTAATGTCCCCTGGCTAACTCACATCGTAGATGCTTACAACGAAATGCATTCAGTTGTTCGTAAAATACAGAATTTATACTCGACGCGGGAGTGGAACACATTGATAGCTATAAAAAACAGAATCACTCATATATCAGACCCACAATTTTTAAAGAAAAATTTAAGGATCCTTTTAAACTTGTTTTTAAATAACGGGTACCCGAGAGATGTAACGTTAAAACTGATTTATAACTCCAACATATTTGACGGACCAACGGAGGATTATATACAGACAAATTTTAAATATAAAACGCTACCTTATGTTGTTGGACTTACTGACAACGTAATTAAGCATTTTAGTTCATGTGCCAATATAAAAGTGGCTAAATATAATACATTAAAAATTGGTCAATTATTGACAAAAACTAAAGACAAAACACCGTATATGCAAAATTACAATGTTGTATATAAAATCCCGTGTCTGGACTGTCAAAAATTCTACATAGGTCAAACTAGTCAAAGCTTAAAAAATCGTATTATTCAACACAAAAGCGATAGTAGAATAGATAAAAGATCGTGTGCTTTAGTACATCACTTTCAAAATCTGGGCCATAGATTTGACTTTAACAACACAAAAGTTTTAGCACGTGAAGGTAATTATAAAAAAAGAACATTTTTGGAAATGATACATATAAATAAGGATACAGATAATTCTATAAATTTCAGATCAGATGTTGATCAGCTTAGTACCATTTATTGTAACATTCTTGTTTAGCACCACTGTATTTCTATGTACTTTGGTACTGTTGCCTTGTATTTTTTTTGAACCCGTTAATGTTAAAACATACATAAAATAAAACTTCAGATTACCTCAAACAACTTTTGTATTTAACTTTTTTTGCCATCTCTTACAGGTTGCGAGGTAATGTATCGGACCATAATAAAACGACCAACCTGTACAAGTTAGCAAAACAGTAGTAGGTATTTATGCCTGAAAACTTAAAAATAAAAGTAAATTTCAACTTACCATCTCAACTTTGGCAGTGACTAATTTAACTGAAGACCCCATTTCGTTGTGTTCGGCGGTAGAGTGGATTTCGGATCCACCAGAGTGGTGAGAGGTCTTCGACCTGGTGCTCATAGTAGGGTAGTCGTATTCTTCTATCTTCGTATTATGTCCATTTGGAAGGCTGAAAAGTGAAAAATTATACTTTTTACATTCTAGAAATCATTGACGTAAGTTGTGGGAAAAATTATTTTAAAAGATGCTTCAATGTTAGTAAGTGTAAAACATACTTTAAATGAGTCAATTAAAATACATTCGAGCGTAACTAGTTTTAGTTTTTAATGACGTGCTAAAACTGATGAATCTATAAAGTTCAAATTAATTTAGAAGAAAATAATATTCAACGAGTAGCCTAACAAGGATGCTTATTAAAAATCAACAAGTCGAGTATGCTCCTAAGACCGATTTCTAGCTCCAGGAGCTCACCAACCCATATTTGTTATAGTCTATACAACCTTTTCAAGATTCGATGATTTCATTTGATGAAAATTCGCACCATTTTGTTAATATCCGTAAGGATATAACATTCGGATAAGAAGATAGGTTTGTTAATATTGATGCCAAAGCCTATACACAAATGTTTAGATGTGTAAATTTTTAGGTATAATTAGGCAAAAATTAAGGGGAGAGAGACTCTCTAAATGCACAACGTTGCCTTTGAATTTGGGTGATGGAAATGCTGGAGTCTTGTCTTCGTGACTCCTACTTTCAACTGAAATATAAGTTTAACTTCCAAAATGATGGTCTTCTGATGGGGTCATCCCTCTCTCCCCCCACATTTGGCAGAACTTTTAAATCACTTAAATTGCATTAGAACAAGTATTAAGTTTACAATGGAGAAGCAAGAAAAATCCTCCTTACCTGCTCTTGACATTCTTATTAAACGAATTGAAGAAAGCTTCCAAACGTCCGTGTACCGAAAGATCATACACACACTGGACAATGGCCCAGTCTGGGTTCCAACCATACCTCAGCCACAAACTACAGCATCATAAGAACCCTTTGTATTACAATTGTTACAACTTATAATAATCCGACGGACTTTTCAAATACCTCTTATGCATCCATTTTTGTCAGATATCATGATAAAGGTCTCCAACATGTATGTCTGACTAATACTCTTCAAAAAACTCTGTCTCATTAAATTATAATTATTAACATGACACGTGTTTCGCCCTTTCGAGCATCATCAGACAAACAACAGAGAGAACCTTTGTAAATAATCACACTTACAAATTCAAAAACAATAACTTACAAATAGAATAAAACACGCTAAAGTACAACAAAATAAACAACTACTTATACATATTTTTTTGGCACTAAAATGAGGTTAAGTCTCATGCGAATAAACAAAATAAAATATTAAAAAGTATTAAAAAAGTTGCATGTCTTTAGCTGGGATCGAACCCGGACCGCCAGAGTGGCAGGGCAGAATAAAGGTACTTATTATAGGCCACTAGACTAGTCAACGAAAATAACCAAAAACAGAGACTTCTAGAAATTAATGGATGAAATGAAGGTTGTTTACAATAATTATTACATTAAATTGTTAAATATTACGGTTGTTTCAAAACTAAAAACGTCGTTAACGTAAGGGAAAATAGGATTTTTATAGCTCCGGTTATTTCTATTTTTTCCAGTAGGTCAAGCTTTTTCCCCTTCCTCCTCCTACTTTCAACTGAAATATAAGTTTAACTTTCAGAATGATGGTCTTCCAATGGGGTCATCCCTCTCTCCCCCCACATTTGGCAGAACTTTTAAATCACTTAAATTGCATTAGAACAGGTATTAGGTTTACAATGGAGAAGCAAGAAAAATCCTCCTTACCTGCTCTTGACATTCTTATTAAACGAATTGAAGAAAGCTTCCAAACGTCCGTGTACCGAAAGCTCATACACACACTGGACAATGGCCCAGACTGGGTTCTAACCATCCCTCAGCAACAAACTACATCATCACAGGAACCCTTTGTATTACAATTGTTACAACTTATAATAATCCGGACTTTTCAAATACCTCTTAGGTCTATAAAAATGATAAAACCTTGCAGATGAACGGTGCTGCATATTTATTTGACAACTTTCAGACCTTATTGAATCTCCTTCCCCACAAAATCACTTGCTACATGCGTCCATTTTCCGTAACAACATTTATTTGTCAGATATTATGAAAAAGGTCTCCAAAATTTATGTCTGTCTAATATTCTTCAAAAATCAAAGAAATTATCCATATTTCTCAAAGAGACCTAGTTTTAATAAGAAACATAGAATCTATGTGTCTCATTAAATTATAATTATTAAGATGACATGTATTTCGCCCTTTCGAGCATCATCAGAAAAACAACAGAGAGAACTTTTGTAAATAACCACACTTACAAATTCAAAAACAATAACTTATAAACAGAATAAAACACACTAGTACAACAAAATAAACAACTAATACATATTTGTTCGGCACTAAAATTAGGTTAAGTTTAATACGAATAAACAAAATAAAATATTAAAAAGTTTTAAAAAAGTTGCA
Organism: Kuschelorhynchus macadamiae; assembly: GCA_030620095.1. NCBI lineage: Eukaryota > Metazoa > Arthropoda > Insecta > Coleoptera > Curculionidae > Kuschelorhynchus > Kuschelorhynchus macadamiae. Next base: position 87,765 of record JAUTXW010003782.1, read on the forward strand.
TGTCTCTAGCTGGGATCGAACCCGGACCGCCAGAGTGGCAAGGCAGAATAAAGGTGCTTATTATAGGCCACTAGACTAGTCAACGAAAATAACCAAAAACAGAGACTTCTAGAAATTGATGGATGAAATGAAGGTTGGTTACAATAATTATTACATTAAATTGTTAAATATTAGTGTTGGTTCGAAATTAAAAACGTCGTTAACGTAAGGGAAAATAGGACTTTTTATAGCTTCGGTTATTTCCATTTTTTCCAGTAGGTCAAGCTTTTTCCCAAGGACATTCATGTAAAATATCAACGTTAGAAATGGAAAAATCATGATCTGACTTTAACAAATGATTAGCAAAAGCTGAAACAGTTTCAGTCACATCAGAATTTCTGAATTTGTTGACAAGGCTCAAATGTTCTCTCACCCTTGTGGACATTTCTCTACCTGTTTGTCCCACATAGGTCGTAGAGACTTAACCTCATTTCAGTGTAGATCAAATATGTATAAGTAGTTGTTTTGTTGTACTTTAGTGTGTTTTATTCTATTTGTAAGTTATTGTTTTCGGATATGTGAATATGATTATTTACTAATGTTCTCTCTGTCGTTTGTAGGTTTGATGATGCTCGAAAGGGCGAAATTATAATTTACTGAGACCGCGACTGGGAGTCTTTTTCTATGTTTGTTACCTGTAATCTGGATCGACGTAGTACTCGTACTTGTACTCGGATTCGAATCCGGGGTTATCCAGTCCTCCTGAATTCCGGTCGATCGGGAGGTCGTTGTAGTTCCGAATCGCGCGTAGAGATGGCGAATGCGTCAAACCTTTCGGTTTGTACAGGGGATCGGTAATACTCCATTTTTTTGCTACCTGAAAAATTCAAAATATTTTTCTATATTAATATTGATTGAAATGTAAACAGATGAGATATTAAACACAATTAATAAGTAACAACAAATAAATTAAATGTTTCATTAATTATTATTTAGCCCCTTGATTCGTAGGGGCGTGCCGAGTTTTTAGGATGCCCCCGGCAAAACTTTTCTTGGGAGACCCCTGCATAATTTCCCCAAAAAAATAAGTAAACAAATAATGTCATAAATTTATTAACATAAACCATAACATAAAATAAAAAATATCTCTTGTAAAAAATAAAAATAAAAAATAAAAAAAAGGAAAGAACGATATACATTTTGAGATTAATAGGTAGAGGTAAACTAATAAACGAAAAACACAAATTAACTAAACATTCAAAAATAATAACTATACTCTGGTTCAATCAAAACTAAAAAATAATAAAAAAACACAGAGTACAAGAATCGTTTTCTTTGGCGGTAGACTAGACCTTTTTGATTTTGTATCGACTAGATAAATACTCTCTAGTTCGTCAATATTTACTTCTCTGGCCCTTTCTTGCTCTAGACTACTTTGAGTCATGCTCAACTTAAGGAAATTTTTACTTAATTTACAGGAAGGACAAGAAATAATACTACTTAATAATAATTCATTGTTATACAATAATGATTTTATCTGAATTAGCTCAGTTGATAGTTGAGAAGTTTAACTTTTTTTTAAGACTAATTCGATCTACTTCTTAGCTATATTAATCTATTATAGTACTCTTAGAGTTCTGTTCATCTAGTTCCGTGGTAGGTTATTTAACACTTCCAAAGCTATAAGCAACAACAGGGATTGTTAGAGTATTTGTGGCCATATTCTTGTTAATAGAGGACAAGTATATCCTATTTAAAGCTTTTATCCTTTACTTCATTTTCATAATTAGTTGCTGCTTAACTTATTTGCAGTTAATTCTTTGAGACTGTAAAAATCCCAGGTATTTGTATCCATTGCCAGCACTAAACCTCTTCCAGATCTCTGCAGAAGATGAATTCCTTATGAAAGAACCATTTACCTCTGACAATGCTATTAGTTCTGCTTTTATCTAGTCCGAAATCCATACAGATATCGTTGGAGTACTCTTCTGTTGTTCCTACTAACCTCTGTAATCCTTCGTTTATCCCTGAACACAATTTGAGGTCATCCATATACAGTGGCACAGTTGATGTTCGCTATTTGGTTTTTATAGCCTCTTTTATGGTTAGGGCTGTGGACAGAGGATTCATTGCCACACAGAACCATAGTGCATCAAGCGCGTCACCCTGAAATATGCCTCCTTTTATATGTATATTAATGAGTTTGATTTCAGAGCTACCATGTTTAAGTATAAGACTCGTTTCTCACATTGACATACAGGTTTTATACCAGTAAGTGCTTTCCAGTTCTGTGTTTGTTGTTTATATACTATTCTGTGATGTTTTGAGGTAGCATTGTTGGCATCTTCTCCACTCTGCTCTTTTCTATTTGGATCCAGCTTGAATTTGCTCTGTGCCTACATGATTTCTATCTAAATATTGCCCCAAAAGTCTTTGATAGCCTCCCCATTTGGTAGATTTCCCTGATTGTTATCGTTCGGAGAGTTGAGGTGATTCCGCTATAATAATCGTTGGCTTATTATGAACTGTTGTTTGTCAATTCTCCTTTTACATGTTGTTTTGTATCATTTAAGTCTGCAGGTATATACCTGCCTCTTCTTCATGATATCAAGAAACTCTACTGGGTTTATATTAGCTACATTAACATATCGATCTAGAACCATCCTAGCCTTTCTATCAACTTTCCTGCTAGTGTCTATTATTATTATTGTTAGTATGCTAAAACAGCTAGATTACTGTAAATAATACCATCATCAATTTACGTCCATTTTAAAAAATAAATTAAAGATGCAGAAGGTTGGGTATAATTATTAATATTCAACAAAGGCACTTGTCTATTGTCTTATATTCAACATCATATTTAATAACAGTTATTACAAACTTTTTTTGTGTAACATATATAAATATAAATTTGTTTTTTTTTCAAAATTATAGGTATTTTTAAACGAGGGACAAAATTCTAACAATAAGTTTTGGAATTACGCCTAGAATATAAAATTCGATATAAAACTATTTTGTTCTTATTTTTTTTGTGAAATACTAGAAAATTTTAAAATTACCTAGTTTAAATTTTAGATAGAAATGATTACCTACTTACTATTACAAATTGGAACAAAACTTTTTGATGATATATATGAATGAGCCATTTATTTGTAAGATATTCTATACCCCAGTCGTTGCTTTCAAAACACTCTAGTAAACGATGATGAACTTAGAGAATGGCTCTAGCAAGTAAAATTCTGAGGAAATAACTTGCATTTCTGCCTCATAGATTATTAAATGTTCTTGGTTTGATAACTTAAATGCTGCTTTTTAGGTACCCTCATAGAAAGAAATCTGAAATACTAATGTCTGAGGATTTAGGTGGCCAATAAAAGTTCCCATTTGAAGAAATCAGACGATGTTGAAATGCTTCATGTAAGTTTCCCATTGAAATCCGAGCTGTATGTCTAGTCATAGACTCTTACTTGAACCAGTACCCTGGAACAGCTTTTCCAATTTAGGGCAAGAAACTTGTCTGAAGCATTTGTGAATATCTTTCTAATGTAATGGTCACTATTTCTTTTAAAAAAGTAACTCTATGCTATGGGTGCGAGAGAAAACATATATCTTGCTCTGCGTCGCCGGTGCCAAAAATGGCAACCCTGTTGGCTCCCACTATAGCCTGAACCAGTAGCGGCTTGTTTCTCTTTAATTTAATATGTTTATAGCAAGCAATTTAATGTGTTTTTGCCAATTTTAAGTATTTGGCAGACGCCTAGTCAGAAATTCGGACTTGGGGGGTCAAAATTAGAAAACAGGTGATGTAAAAATGTTGCGGTTCCTTTTTACTTTCCTTGTAGATCTTCACGTTTCAGGGATGTTGGAACTCTCAAATCCGTCGGTCTGTCTATCTGTTTGCGGCATAGCTAAAAAACTGCTTATCCGATTGACTTCAAATTGTGGTCAAAAATTAAGGGTCATATGGGGATGACATGGTAATATTTTTGTGAAAATCTAATATGACGGAACAAAATGGCGGTCTAATAAAATGTTTAAAAAATATTACCTAACAACTGCTTCAAATTTTGCCCAAGTTTATTCGTAAGTGTGACTTACGAATAAACTGGTAAAAAATTTGCTGAGGAGCATTTATGGCTAAACAAAATAGCGGCATAATTAAATGTTTAAAATATCAGTATCAAAAAATTATTTAGAATAGAATAGAATATAATAGAATAGAATATATATCCAATTAAGTTAAAATCTTATACAAAGATCAAGTGTGAAAAAACAGATGAACCTGTAAATTTGGTATATCCTCTATGGCGAAAAAAAAAATGGCGGCATAATTTAATGTTTAAAAAAAGCACTAAAATTCCATTTCCTACAGAAAAAAATCCGTTTTATAGTGGAAAATAATAAATATCATAAATAATTTTTTTATAGATAAGTAAGTTCGTAAGTATGTATGTATGTACATATGTATGTATATATGTATTTATATATGTATGTATGTTAGAAAAACAAATTTTATAAAATCAGGACATAGTTCTATGCTCGAAACATCCCTTTTAACAATTTCCATCACACATATTGTATTTATAAGGCAAGACTTTGGTACTTGGGTTCAAAAATTAGCCCTTTTAACAGAACCTTTCTCGTAAAAAAAATTACACATATTGACATTTATATAATGTAATAATTTATTACAAAATGACTATATAGATATATAAACTTTGTTATATGTGTGTTTGGTGGAATCCATTACCCATTTTTCTCTTGTTTTCCATGCCAATTAACATAATCGAATGGCTTAAATATCGAATTAATATGTATAAATGTTAAGGCCTTACGGTTCGGACACCACTGATATCCAACCCTAATTACGTCAATACTTCCTTGTGACATGATACCTCCAGACTTAAATAGTCTGTATCTCCACAAACAACACACTTACTCAACATAGTTTTTCATTTATTTAAGCGCTACAACACACAGAACTTACAAAATCAATAAAAAACTAAAAAAAAAGTGTATAAACAACATCGATTGAACGCAGTAACATAAATGACAACATTGCAGCGTCTGTTTAGTAATTAGACTATAAAACAAGAGTGCTATGATGACTGCTATGAATAAATAATTGTAAAACTACTAGGGGTAAGGGACGTAAATTTGGCGTAGCGTCGTTACCAATTCTATTTGGTAATATTTTTATTATTATATTTTTGTAACCTTTATTATTTACTATTTACTACCTTAGTTAAATACTTAGACAATAAAACAATGTTTTATAGTAATTCGATAAATTTGGCTTAGAATATTTGATAATTTTTAAGACGTGACAACAATATACACCTATCAATTTAGTGGAGAGGGAAAAAATTCAATGTATGATCCCGTGTTAAATGTAAATAGTTGGGTCTCTCTTCTTTTTATAGTCTAAGGGTAATTACAAATAAGTAATGTTCCAACTGTGAATTGTCATTTCGAAGTCGCAAAAAAATGTTGAAGAGCTACAAACTTGTATGGATAAAACTTCATGAGAATCTTTTCTTAAGGATTTGAAGAACCAGATTTGACAACTGTCACGTTTAATACACCCAATAAAATACTCAGTGGATTTTAAACCTGCTTCTGATTAGGTTTATAATACAAATTGTTTAGATACTCTAATATTTTATACCATTAACTCCAAGGCTTTTTTATATAACTTTAATCCTATTATCTCAATTTTCAAAGGCCGAAAAAAGCTTCATATGAAGCTTCATAACGGTGAGAAAGCAATTTGCAATACGACGTTCATTTTATAATATTTTTGTTTCTTGTTAGTAGCTGTTCTCTTCCTTAATTTATTTATAATGAAATCATGATATTATTGCAGGAATATACCCATCATTAACCTTGAAACAACATAATTCTGTACGTAATTTTATTGATTGCAAAGTAAAAAAATCCTATGGGTATAATTTTTGCGTTTCATTGACATCATAAATAACAGGTATACCTATTGTATATTTTACTATCTATTTTAGGATATGAGGATGCGCATCAACAAAATAGTAAAAATTACTTCATGCCTTTGTTTCTCGAACAATGAGATTTTAAACAAATGAGTCAGCTATTTAATTAAAAAAATCAGTTTATAAACTTATTTAAATTAACAACAATTATTAATCATACGGATGTACTGATTTAAAATTAACCAAATGATGCATAGGACAAATCCAGTATTTGTTTAAGAAATTTCATCAAAAGTACGCTTTTTTATTCAATATGGAATTGTTATTACTGCTACCCTTAAAAAGAAATGAATACCGATTTGTCTTTAACGTATCTCAAAGGTAAGCCGGGAAATAACCCTTAAGATGAATAAGATGGCAACGTTGTGATTAGCCTGCCGCACTTCTTAGCTCAACTACTTGAGGGTTCTCGACGAAATTCGACAGTTTTAATTCCTGTCATTCGTTATTTAGATTTGAATTCAATCGTTTCTATTATTTTTGCTTTTAAGGAGTCGGAGGAAACATTGACGTAATGTTAAATCATCTTAGGGACATAGGGACATTCTGAAAATTTGGCTACTTAAGTAAATTGCCCCTGAACTGTCGATGTAAACTATTTTTAGCCATACAGCGTTGCCGCTTGCAGCAAAAAGTAGCAACAACTTTGATATTTCAAATGAGACACCTTGTATACAATCGCATTTTTAAATTCGTAATTATTTCTGATTGTTTTTGTTTAATAATTTCCTATACTTATCCCTAAAGGATTTCGAGTTAATTATTTACCATATTTTTGTTAAAAACATTCGAATTAAACGTTTATTACTGCGATATCTGGACTCGTAGATACATTGGATAAGTAGTTTTTTCATATATTTTTTTATATTATATATTACATTTCACCAAGCCGCCATTTTGTTTCGCCATACTGGATTTATACCAAAATATTACCAGGTCATCCCCATATGACCCTCAATGTTTGATCAAAATTTGAAGTCAATCGGGTAAGTAGTTTTTAAGCTATGCAGCGAATTGTCAAAGAGACGGACACACACACACAGACAGACGGACCGACGGAATTGATAAAACTTACTTTTTGTCATCAAGGGACGCTAGAACGTAACGATATGTAAAACCTAAGAGGGTGATTTTTTCAAGATTACAAACATTTTATTTGGCCGCCATTTTGTTCAGCCATCTTGAATTAGTACCGCAGTTTAACTAGTTGGTCCCTCTACCACAATTAGTTATGGTACACAATTTGAAATCAATACATTAAGCAGTTTTTCAGGCTCAATTTTTAAATATTTTATCAAGCCGCCATTTTGTTTCGCCATCTTGGATTCATACGAAAATGATGGCATTTGATTTCAACATAATACTTGATGTTTGTGTAAAATTTGAGATAAATTGGACAAGCAATTTTTTATTAATATGTTTTTAACATGTCACTAGGCCACCATTTTATTTCGCCATATTGGATTTTTACGAAATGTTACCAAGTCATCCCTATATGACCCTTAATTTTTGACCAAAATTTGAAGTAAATCGGATGAATAGTTTTTTAGCTATACAGGGATACAGAGCGACCGATGGACCTTGAAACGTAAAGATCGGAAAAAATCTCAGAGGGTGATTTTTTCCACGATTACAACAAATTAAAAAATATAAGAAAGCAAATTACTGCAATTAAAAATTTTGCATTTTTTCATATATTATGCAAATAATACTATTAATAAAGCGAAGGCATTTTGTACAAGGAAAATCCACATTGTCGTATATTCATTTACCTGAACATAAAAGAAAAATACCAAGGACTTTCTCATAGACGGTATATTGTTCTCTTTAGGGACAGCGTACAGTATATTATTTCGTTTGTTTGCAAATTTCATTTTATTACTTTATTTCCATCCTAATTAGCTGGTGCAAAAGTCAATATATCTGTAATTAATGGAAGGTATACATACGCAAACACATCGCTGAAGGTCATACTGTTTTATACAATTAATGCAAAGCAATTTATGTACCTATACAGTACTTACGTTTAAAAATGACATAATATTATGTTTTTCTGACATATTCTGCCAGTATTTATTAAAAATTTCTTGTTTTAAAAAATATAGCAACGCATTTTAAATTTCTTAAGAAAAAGGCAAAATCTTATTTCTCTGCTTTCCTTTGCGTAATTCTTTGTATAATCTAATTATTTGTTCGAACTAATATTTATATTTTTGGTTATAATAAAGAATACATTGATCTAGGTGACAATAAAATCGATGTCTAGTCTGCTTTTAAGAGAGGAATCTTAATTTTGATGAAAATAGCAACTTAATATCTTTTTTTTTTTCGTCAATTTCCAAAACAAATGGACTGATGAATACTTTTTTATGCATGCACAGTGGTAAAACTGTGTGTTTGTTGTGGAATGAAACAATTTCTGTTTTAAAAGAATACAATATGAAGCGGTGTTACTCCAGCAAGCATTTCGCTCAATATAATTTACTCACGGGCCAGTTAAGAAGAGATAAAATTAAAAAACTCATTACCGATTTAGAGAAACAACAACAAATGTTCCATTTACAAAGATCAAATCTAGACATTGTTGTTAAAGCTATAGTATAATAGTTAGTTCCAAAATAGCGAAAACATCGAAGTCATTTTCTGAGGGATAGTTTGTTAAAGAGTGCCTAGTAGATGTTGCAGAAGTTTTGTGTCCAGAAAAGAAGAAAGAGTTAAAAGTGTCATTTAAAAAATTGGTGACCGGCTGGACAATATGAGAAGGGCACCATCTTGTTGCCATATCAAATTAATCGGTAGTTGTTCTAAATGCCCCTCGATTTCGTTTTCTAATAACTCCTGATACCTTTGTCCGGTTAAATTCCCATTTAAAAATATAGGTCCAATAACATGATTGTTAAGAAGGCCACACCAAACATGCAGGGATCTTCTTCCCTGAATTTTGACCGCCTGAAGAGCTCGTGGGTTTTCTTTTGACGAAAAATGCTTATTTTTTCCGGTTAAACATGCCTCCAGTGATAAATGTTGCCTCGTCAGTGATTCTCAGCTTCAAAGTCATGTCTCTCATTAATTTTCATTTAATTTTTTATCTGTTTTTGTTAATTTGTTTTTTATATGTTTGTTTATGCTATTATAATTAATACCTACTTATTTCTTATCTACGGCTAAGGCAGTTCTTGGGTACTTTACAGATAGGTAAATAGAAAACAGGGATCCAAATGAAAGACCATCACGCTCACCTGATTTGACTCCTCTCGATTTTTTTCTGTGAGACCATTTAAACACAAAAATATACGTGTCATGTCATGTCAAACATAACAAGCTTATGACATGTTGACCGTTTAAATGGCGAAAGCCATACATATCAAATTTCGCACGTTTTTAGTGCAACAAGGTAAAATTAATATGCACTCGCGCGGCCTGTAATTGCAATTTAATTTAAATAAACGTGACAAGGTGTTTTTGTTATTATGTTATGCACTTTGTGAACCTTAACAATATCGTTGCCTTGCAGCAGCTTACTTTCATTCAGTTAACGTTCTGCAGTTTGATTGAATAATTAATGAGTTTATTGTTAGAGGAATAACGAAAACACTAATTTAGTAATATTTTCGATGAAATATTCAAATTTACAATCAATGCTAATGGTCACAGAAGCCGACAAATTTGTTAGTCTAGATATCTTTATTATTTTTACTAGCTTAACTCTTACAGTTCATAGAATGTAACTTCCTTCTAAATAATTGCTTCCATTTTGGGACACTCTCACACCCAGTTAACTAACATAGTTCTCTCTAATTGAATGTCAATATTTAAGGGGTGATTTTTGGGTCCATTTTAAGAATTTTGAGATTCAGGGTGGTAAAGTTTTCAAAAATTAATCATTTTTCAATAATATCTGTAATACCACTCAAAATGTTTTATTGAAATTTGATATACAAGAGACATTTCTTAGATGAGGTTTTCGCGACAGTGTGCTACTTTTTCGTAAAACTAAAGATGCCGTTAACAATATTTCCATAGCCCTTTTAGTTTTTGAGATATAGGGCTAAATTGAAAATGTTACATTTTCAGGCACCCTCGTATCTCAACTACCGGATAACTAATCGAAAATTTGAAAACTGTTTCTTATACAACTTTTCCCGTAGAACTCAATTCCTCCTTCGGAATTAGTATACAGGGTCAGGTCAAAAAGTTATCGGACCCTACTTGATTTTTTTAAATGGAATACCCTGTATATTTATAGACTTTAAAATTTGTCTTTTTTTATTTTAGTTATATTTATTTTATATATATAGTTTTTCTATCTATAAAAATAACCCCGCAAAAGTACCCAAAATGGGACACCCTGTAAATTTTGTTAAATAAGTTCTAAACGGCGCCTAATGTCGAAATAATCTAAGAAATCAAAAAGTTTACTGAACAGAATAGGGAATTTGAATTTATTGTAAAAAATAGCCAGTGAAGTCGCAGTTAAAATTTTGGGCGGTTAAAAGGGGTTGCGACCTTGAAGAAATTTTACATTTCGTAACTTTCAAAAAGCACAAACTGAACCAAAAACCAATTTATAGAAGACAGCCAACACGTATTAGAAAACATCCCCGTGGCTATCGCAGGGGCATAAAATCTGACAATGACCAGATGTGACGCCAAAAAAAAATTGAGAACATATAGTTATGAACAAAAAAGTGGGAACATATGTAGATATTTAGAAACAAAAATCAAGCATCTCGAACCACAGATGTTAACGTGAGATACTTTTTGCTCCGGGGGATTATTATAATAACGATAAAATATGAATACATGAATAAATCCATTTAATTTTGAAAACTAAAAAATACGAGTGCCATTTTTAGTTGAACCTACATTTCATCGCTTTCCTTAAAAAATCTTAATTACATTCATACGGATATGAAAATTAATTGCACTTTGTCTACTAATAATTTATCAATTTAAAATGCAAAACGTTACCGGATACACATTAATTTATATTTAAATAAATCCAATTAGGACATTAACAACTGTTAATACTACGTTTTTGATAAACAATTGTCGTTCAGGGTAGTTGTGTCATGTGGGTGGTCTGTAACTTTTTACTGATACTTCGGTTTTTGTGTAAAAACAAATTTTTGAACAGACCCAACCGTAATAGATACGAACAAAAGTTTCTTTAAATTTAAAGTTCTTTTAAAATATAAGGTTTCCATGTGTACAGGGTGTCCCAATTTTGCTGGGACCACATCAACCATAGAATTTTAAATGGGAAACCCTGTATTTTGTCCATTATTTCAATCCTTGTGAAAAATAAACATAATTTATCAACTTAAACTATAGTCGATTTCTGCGTACTTCCCGCAATAATTAAGGTTATGTGTGATTTTTTGATAACTGGAAATATTTTTCGAATCATTATTAAAAAATCAAACATCTAGAATTGGGCATTTGGGTGGTAATAGCCAGTTTATAAAGCATCAAGGCATATGCGGAATACAGAATTTTTGTCCACACCTATACAGGGTGGACATACTACGAAATCAATCTTGCACCTCTTTAAAGTGAAAAAAGTCGATTTTTTTAAATAGAACACAACATATTTTTTCATTCATATATATATATATATATATATATATATATATATATATATATATATATATACAGGGTTCGCCAAACTCAGTGGCGTATTAGAAGTATATGGAGAACGAGTAAAGATATTTACTTGAGATTTGGGTAAGGTTCATACTAAGAAGTGAACTATATTTTAAAAATATTTTCGAAGTTGCGGCGTTGCCAGCTCTATTGCAGACAGACAGGAAGTTTCTTTTTTTAAATACAATACCCTGTATATTATTGCATTGTCAAATTGTACGAAGTATTCTGAGCATTTTTTATGTAATATGTTCTATACCTATTTTGAGCAGTTTTGGAAATAAAAATTATTTTCTAATTTTTAAGGGTCAAATCGAGTTCAATGTAAAACACGATATATTTTTAGAACGTTGTCCCAGAATCCTGAAATTTTTATACGAGTTTCCGAACATGTAGGTTAATTCACGACTCAAGGTAATTTTTAATTAAAAGTTATACAGGATGTATAAAAATATAGTTTATTCGCGATGAACAGAAATGTTCATAACTCGATTTTTTTAAATGGAACACCCTGTATATTTTAATTGCATCAAATAGAGAGAGACATTGCCTTTCAAATGACATTAGGTATTCCTATACCTATCTCTGATGGGTAATGAACTAAGTGGCATTTTAAAAAAAAATCGACCATTTTAGTATTTTCTGTAAAAAAAATTTATTTTAAGCGCACTGAATAGAGAAGTAAACATTTTTGTCAAATACTGGCAAGTTATTTCTACGTATATCTGTCTTAATGATACCTAAATGGAAATACTTTTCCTGAGAAAAATCGATAATTTAATAGTAACAATGTGTATTCACAAACGCTTTTGATAAAAAATTAACGATACTACCGAATAAAACAATACTCACGATGGAACACCCTGTATATTTTTGTTGCATCCAACAGAGAAAAAATTACCTTTCAATAGTATTAGCATCGCTGATGATTAATTAATTAGATGCCATTTAGTAGAAGCACGAATAATATCTCGTAAAACGAAAGATTATTTAACTAGTAGGCTGTGCACGCCTGTCATCTCCCAGGAAACCAAACAGAGAACATTTGTTTTTAATATGCATAGTTGTCAAAAATTCACTAATTTAAAATGGCAAATTCTTAGTCAAGTGTAGAAATTCTAAATTTGTTTTATGTACACGGTCAATGTGATAAAATAATATCAAGAACATGTAGACAATTTAATCAACTTTATCCAGATTCTGTCCCAATGAACGAGAAAAAGTTTAAAAGAATAGAGAAGAATTACAGAGAGTACAATAATGTTAAAAGACCAAGACTTCAAGTCAAACCTATAACAGGTAACGAAGACAATGAAATTACTGTTTTGTCTTTCTTATTTCCATACATACCCTCACGCATCAATTAATAGCGCAGAGAAAGATTTAGGCATTTCTTACAAATCGGTGGAAAGAATTTTGCACAAACATAGAATGCATAATTATAAATTTATAACAGCCCAGGCTTTAGAGCCTACTGATCCTCCTCAGCGCGTCGCATACTGCGAAATGATCCTGATGCGTACACAAGAAGATCCCAACTTTTTAAAAAAGTTATTTGGACGGATGAGAGCAAATTCACAAAAGAAGGGATATTTAACAGAAGAAATTCACATTTTTGGTCCAAAGAAAATCCTTATTTTATCAGAGAAAAAGGTTTTCAATACAAGTTCGGTTTCAATGTATTTTGCCTCATGATGAATGACAAAATAAAGTTTTGCTTTTACGATGAAAATTTAAATTCTGAAAAATATTTGGAAATATTGAAAACTACAGTTTCTGATTTTCTCGACGAGTTACCATTGAACTTACTCCGGAGCTGCTGGTATCAGTTAGATGGGGCACCGGCTCACTGTACAAACGAAGTAAGTGCGGAACTTACTACAATCTTCAAAGACAGATGGATTGGCCGACGAGGTCCATGGATTTGGCCACCTAGGTCCCCAGACCTTACCCCTCTCGACTTCCATCTTTGGGGCAGGGTAAAACGGATAGTTCATCAGACGCCAGTAGAAACAAAGGAAGAACTCCTAAATCGGACAAGAGAAGCACTGCTGGCATTATCCGCGGAAGAGATTCAAAAAGCAACGAGTCATGTAATGACACAAGTTCTGGAATGCCTCAGAGTTAATGGAGGACACTTTAAACAGTTCAGTTACTGACAATTCATTTGGGGATAGTTCTGTTGTTAGCTATATTTTTATATAAAATACATTTTAACGAAAACGTCCGATTAAATAGACTATTTATGTGCTTGGTAACGCAGTTTTGTACCTTGCAAAACAAGAGTCAGTCTTTCGCGGCCATGATGAGAGCAGCTAGTCAATAAATAGGGGGAATTTTAAAAAGCTTTTAGATTTATTAATATCGAGAAGTTCCTAAGAACTAAAAGATCATCACGAAAAAATTAAAAATGTTTTTACTGTTGACTCGAAAACTATTCAAAACGAAATAATTGAATGATTTTCTGATTATTTAAATGATCATGTAAAAAATGAAATAATGAACACACAGTTTTTTTCTGTGCAAGTGGATGACACCACTGACATTACGCAAACCTCCCAGTGCTCCATAATTTTAAGATACGTTAATTCAGAAGGTTCAGTAGTCGAGAGATTCTTAGGATTTTATAATGTCAGCTCCGATAGAACCTCAGAGAATTCATATTCTCCATTGGATCAAATTTTGAACCAATTTGACTATAAACCTAAATTAATAGGACAATGTTACGATGGGGCAAGTGTCATGTCTGGCCCTCTAAATGGCCTTCAAAAAAAAAAAAGAAAAAGCGCCGCAGGCTGTATTTGTCCTCATTCAGCAAAGTTTAAAAATATTTTTAAAAGTCGAATTTTTTTGCAAGCCTTAGTGGTATTCCCTCATTTTTTCATCACTCAGCCAAACGAACGTATGCTCTTACATCTCCATCTACGAGGCGTATACCAACAATTACAGAAACTCGTTGGTCTTCAAATTTGAAGTTAGTAAATGTGATTGTTCAAGTTGCGTTATTCAAAAAAAAAATGGTTTGACATTCATTTTTGCATATCCAATATAAAACGCTGTCGTGAGGCGCTCTGTAAAAAAGAAATGAACATTTTTTTTAATACCATGTTCGATAAAGCAAATTCTATTACAGAAATAAATCATTACAAACGTGAACTTGCTAAGCTTACACCTGAAGAAATTAGGAGTAAGTATAGAACCCTTTTTATGAAATATTGGACCATATTTTAATGGAAATGACACTAAGCTTTCAAGACTCTGAAAAACTTACATTTTTATGTTACGCAGATTCTGCTAAATTTTCCGAATATAGTTTAAATTTTCCGACTGGCCCGTTAAAAAATTTGTTACAATTATATGGGGAAATATTTTCAAAAAGTCAACGACTTAAAAATGAGCTTGGTCTTGACAGTAATTGGAATATATCGCTGCAAGAGCAAGTGAAAAAAATTAATGAAAATAAAGATATTTTAACCAAAGCATGTAAAGTGTTTTCCCTTATTTTGACAATACCGTCGACTAGTGCTTCAGTGGAAAGAAGTTTTTCTTGCCTCAAACGTGTAAAAACGTATTTAAGAAATACAATATTTTAAAAAAAGACTTACTTCTCTAGGCAATACTTCAATTCAAAATGAATATCTGGAGGAGACAAAACAATAAAGGTTCGGAACCATTTATTGTTTTGTCAAGCTTTCGGAGTCAATTTATCCCATCCTTAGAACTTTTCTACAAATAATTAAAAAAAGAAAGAAACAAGTTAGAAACTAACTAATACGTACAATACGTTTGAACTCACCAATGTGGGTGCTATTAAAACAAAAACATACTCTGAAGAAGACACACATTTAGTTGCACCATTCTGTTTATTTAAAAATTTTAAAATCTGAAAGGTTAATAGCGAAAAATGAATTTAAAAACTTTTAAAAACATGTCCATCATGGGACTTCGTTTTGTTAACTAGCAAACAGGTTTTTTTAGAGGAATTTTAAACACGAAAGTAGAGGGGACGTGAGTGAGAAAGATACAATATTATTTTTAACAAGAAAAAAGAATTAGGGAGAGTATACTAAATTGGTAGTTGGAAGACACAACACAGAAGGATGACGGGTTGCCTATCTTACAGTGCTGTGTATACAATGCTCAACCGAATTCGATGCAATTTATGAAAATGTATAAATAGCAATATGTTGATTTTATAATGGTAATTAATTCAGAGAATAGGTGTGAAAGTTCACCCGAAAACCTTTAAAAATACGATAGTTGTCCTATATTAGTTGTACAATAATCAATTGTCCAGAAAATAGCAATATAAAGATAAAATAGGAAATAATTTATGTAATAATATTAGTTACATATGATATATATAATATGGACATTTATAAATTACTCATCGGGGGCGGGAGCGTCCCAACACTGAAATTTGTTTTTTTGTAATGTTAAGATATAACTGTATATAGACCTGAGGTTCTGGGTGTCACTCTTGTTGTTTATGACTGGGTGTTGGAAATTTATATGTATCATTTCGAGAAAAATGCGTTTATAATAAGCGGACGCTTTATCCAAAAATTTCAGCGCCACCTCAATTAAGGGAGTGGTTTTCTTTAATGAAATGTTCACTCAGTGCACAGGACGGAACCCCTCTCCGACAGTGGCTCTTATGTGATGTAATTCTGACTTTAAGGCTTCTATAAGTCTGTCCTATATATGAAAACTCACAGTCATTAGATGGAGTTTTATAAACTATGTTGTAATTCTCTAACAGTGACAAGGGTGTTTTCGTTTCAGTGAACAAGAGAGCTAGAGTTTCTTGTTGTTTTCTCGCTCTTAATCTCAGTATTCTTAAAAATATTAATAAGTCTGTTAGTGAGGTTCTCAATATGTGGAAGAGAACAAAAGAACAACCTATTAAGGGTCCTCTATGAATGGTAACTGCCTGGACAAGTCCAACCTAATTTTAGATTTTTGCTATTTTTTATAGCGATTTGAAAAATACATCCAGTTTTCCATTTCCATTTTATTCTAGTTTCAAAAATAGCCGAGTAATTTCCATTTAAATAGTTATCTAGATCATCCTGTACATATGCATTATAAAAAAAAACGTCAAATAACTACATATGTTGTTCATTACAAATATTATATATATATATATATACAGGGTGTCCGGGAAAATGTGGGAGATCTCTCGGACTCAGATAGAACATTAAAAAATAAGATGACAAGTTCCCATAAATTTTTTTCCTAGCGGCCCTCTCTAGGGAGATACGGCCCCCTAAAGAACCCCACTGGAAATCGGTTTTTCTAGAATAACTTTTAAACGACTCAATATAATTTAACGAAAATTTAATATGATAGACAGTAGTAAGGACCTCTCAAAATGCTTCCCTTAAAACATAATTAGCTTGTTTAGTTTACCAGGGACGAACTAGATTGTACATTTTAACGCTCAAATTTTTAACACCCTGTATGATAAGGAGTTAAAAAAAATAAATTTGGATACCTTGAACATTAAGCTAAAGAAAAGGTACTCTTGTTCATTGTCGATAAAATGAACCGTTTTCGAGAAAAAAAATAATAAAAGTATTAATGTTTTATTATTGTTTATTTATCAGTATTAAAGAATGCACTTTTTTCAAACGTTACTATGGTACGAAATAAATAATCTCGCATTGACGTGTGCATTTGAAATCTTCTTGACACGTTGATCTTTTTGTACCTACTTCGATATTAATTTATTAAATTTTGAATACCTTGGTAAATTTAATTCGATAATGGGATACACATTTAGTGAGTATGCAGATATGCATCTTATGTACGGACTTGCATCTTGCAATGCTTATGAAGCAAGAAGGTTGTATGGAGAAAGATATCCTAATCGCAATATTCCAAATGAGAAAACATTTCAGCGAATTGACCAACGTCTAAGAGAAACTGGTGGGCAATTCTCAATTAATAAGGTAACATTATTGACGTTCATTAATTATTTTTAGGAAGTTTTGGGAAAAGGAGTACTGATGCTGGTATGAGGAGAACAGTACGTACGGTGCAATTGGAGGAAGATATTTTGGATACTGTAGCTGATACTCCCTCAATAAGCACTCGAATATTAGCCGCGCAGCTTCATGTGTCAAAAAGTACAGTTGCTGAAGTACTTAAAGAACAGTTGTTATACCCTTATCATCTGCAAAAAGTGCATCAACTACTTCCTGAAGATTTTCCTCGAAGAATCCAGTTCGCAAACTGGTTGTTAGATCAACAACGAACAAACCCAAACTTCATTAGCATTATTCTTTTTACCGATGAAGCAGGATTTACCAAAGATGGTATTGTAAATTTACATAACTCGCATGTATGGGCTGATGAAAACCCTCATGCCACTGTCGTTCATCATCATCAACATCAGTTTCAATCCATTAATGTTTGGGCAGGAATAATCGGCAATTTTTTCATTGGACCATGCGTATTACCGGCACGATTGAATGGTGAACTTTATTTAGAGTTCCTTCAGAACGCTTTTCTAGATTCAATAGAGCATTTGCCACTTGAAACCCGCCAAAGGATGCATTTTATGCATGATGGAGCCCCACCCCATTTTAGCGTTGCTGTACGGGACCACCTAAATAACGTCTATGGAAACCGTTGGATAGGCAGAGGAGGTCCCATTGCCTGGCCTCCACGGTCTCCCGACCTAACGCCAATGGATTTCTACCTGTGGGGTCATCTCAAAACCTTGGTGTATTCCTCTCCGGTTGCTACTAGGGAGGAACTTTTACAGAGAATCACGTTTCATTGCGATATGATAAGGAACAATGCTGGGTTGTTGTGGCGAGTACAGCAGTCCTCTATTCGTCGTGTCCGCGAGTGCATCACAAATCACGGAGCACATGTTGAGCCCACTTATGAAGTTTTTAATTGACTTTTTTCTATTTAGCGTATTAGGTTGTTCAGGATCAAAACATATTTAATACTCCCAAAGTTGTATTCTTTTATTATTTTTTTTTCTCGAAAACGGTTCATTTTATCGACAATGAACAAGAGCACCTTTTCTTTAGCTTAATGTTCAAGGTATCCAAATTTATTTTTTTTAACTTCTTATCATACAGGGTGTTAAAAATTTGAGCGTTAAAATGTACAATCTAGTCCGTCCCTGGTAAACTAAACAAGCTAATTATGTTTTAAGGGAAGCATTTTGAGAGGTCCTTACTACTGTTTATCATATTAAATTTTCGTTAAATTATATTGACTCGTTTAAAAGTTATTCTAGAAAAACCGATTTCCAGTGGGGTCCTTTAGGGGGCCGTATCTCCGTAGGGAGGGCCGCTAGGAAAAAAATTTATGGGAACTTGTCATCTTATTTTTTAATGTTCTATCTGAGTCCGAGTATATATATATATATATATATATATATATATATATATATATATATATATATATATATATATATATATATATATATATATATATATATATATATATATATATATATATATATATATATATATATATATATATATATATATATATATATATATATATATATATATATATATATATATATATATATATGCCCTACTAATTACAGTATAAAGATCAATACAGCAATATATGTACTCAAGAAAGATATACAAATACATGAAATAGTGTAAATAGTGTAAATAATTGCCACAAAAATTAAAATGAAACTAGAAATTTAGTCGCTGATATTTTAAGCATAAGTATGTTAATAATAAATAGTCATATACCTTACACCAGCAGAACATGTTTGATGATAATTTCTTACCAGTACTGCACCAATAACCAGATGAAAATGATAAAACGTACTTTCCTATTTTATTTGGATCATGATAAGGAGATTTTAAAGGAGTGTTGTTACTGCGTTTTTTTATCAATTTGTACCTAAATCTAAGGCTTATAATGTCAAGTGTACAAAAAAAAGGAACTTTGCCTTTTTTCTAAAAATACAACTTTGAAATTAAATGAAGAAATTAGGTAAACATTTTAAATTATTTCAATAAAATGTATAACTCATATATAAAGTAGGATGTTTCTCTGATCTTGTTTATACATATAACATGCTATTAAAAACGAAAACAAGTTCGGTGATGGGTTAATTCCATTTTTTCAATTATTTAATTTCTCGTGACTTTGAATGATATATATTTTCAAAATATGTAGTCAAAAGGAGCAAAGTAAATATTTATATGGAATGTGGTGTTGTTTTCAATAAAAATATGTTATGATTATATTTTAGATTTGTTATTTTATTTAAAAAATTTCCTTTACCCGGAATTTCTCTCATTATGAATCTTTCTTTTTATTAGAAATAGTAAAGTGTGATCCAATTTAATTCAGTACATAGTCATTTAATAACCCATTTCACATCCACGGAAAATAGGCATAGTAGGGTTGGTTTTTGTGGGGGGTATCACTCAGCGAAGAGTCTTTGACCCAGCCGTTTATTTTGCAAGCACTCCCCATAAACGAGAAGCATATCTATTTGTTCCGCCCTTGAAAAACTTGCCATTTTAAAGGGATTACAAAGAACTTTTAATCTACGCCAATAGAGACACGAAGTAAAGCACGAGAATTTGCAAAAGTGCAACAATCTGCCAAGCCCACATGTGATAAAAGTTACTTGTCAAAATTCAGTTGTTTTTAAAATCCATAGCAACCTCTGTCAAGGCTAATATGATTATTTTAATTTTAGCAAAACTTAATACTTTATAGGTAGTTATCACACTACGTTAAGTTATCATTAACATAACTTTCATAAACAAGTGCAAAATTGAAAATTACGTACCCTATATTTATGATGTTAGTCAGTTGACCCGTTATGGTACAGGGTCTGATCAAAACTTGAAATATCGAGTTGCGAAAAACTCTTTTTTTTTAAACTAGGGACATTTTCTTTTTTGATATTTTATTGGTTGAAGGCTTGAATAAAGAGTAAATAACTGTGATTGTTTTTATCCTGGCCTACTCCGTTTTTCCATAAAATACAATTAAGCTGGAATTATGAAACATTTTTAAGTGGCTTTATTTGGAAAACTATACAATGAGGGCATAAAGTCTGGAAACCTTGAGATATGTCAAAACTATACAAGTTGGGTAAAAAAGTTTCATATAAAAGTTGTATAGTTCCTTATGATTAATGATTCAAAAATGTCTTGAAATATACAGGGTGTTTTAAAATCAAGTTACACGCCAAAACTTCAGAATCTCTAATGGAACACCCTGTATATTATTTCATTTTAAGAATCTACATGAAATTCTGATCATATTTTATTAAGCATACCCTATCACTAAAGTCAACTGTTTTTGAGATAAAAAAATGAGAAAATGGAAATTTGGCTTTAAACAAAATTAACTCATTTCCCTATGCATAGTGAAACCTGGTGGATTATTTTAGAACTCCCATAGAAACTGTCATGTACTGACAATAAACTGTGTCAATTTTTAACATATTGTTGGAGAGTTACTTTTTTCCTGATAAAAATGCTTTCAGAAAGAGAAAGAATAGAGATTCTTATGATGTTTGGATCGGGAGATCGCCAAAGAAATCTTGACGAAAGTATGTGAACTTTTTAATAATACGCATCCCGAGCGAGGACAAGCAATTGCAAAATCCACAGTTAGCAAAATTATCAAAAAATTTCGTGATCATGGTTGTGAAAAGATCTTCCCAGGACAGGTAGGCCAAAACTAGATGATGATATGAAATTGAATGTTTTACTCAGTTATAACGAAAATCCACATTTACCTACAAGTCAAGTAGCATTAGATTTAAACCTTAGTCAATCATCGGTAAAAAATATTCTGCACACGGCAAAGTATCATCCCTACAAAATAAGATTAATCCATGAATTAAATGAAGACGACTTTGACCGCCGACTTGAGTTTTGCGAAAGTATGCAAGAGCGGTGCAACCTGGATCCATTCTTTTATAGAAATATTTTATTTTCCGATGAAGCCACCTTTTTTCTTAATGGTACTGTCAACCGACAAAACTGTAGATATTGTCTAGAATCCCCATTGGGCTCAAGTGGCTCATACGCAATATCCGAGGAAATCAATGTTTGGGCTGGAATATTTCAAGATTGAATTATAGGTCCCTACTTTTTCGACGTAAATTTAACCGGCGAAATTTATCTTGATTTTTTACAACTCGAGTTGATTCCTGCCTTAGCTCAATTGTATCCAGGTAATGAGCCCGATATGCCTACTGCAGCAATGTGGTTCCAACAAGATGGAGCACCACCTCACTAGGCGCTACCTGTTCGGCAGTATCTCAGTGAAATATTTCCTAACAGGTGGATAGGACATCGTGGTCCCTACGAATGGCCGGCCAGGTCCCCGGACTTAACTCTTCTAGATATTTAAAGAGCAAAGTTTATTTGAACAGACCTCCTAATATCGATGCGCTGAAAAATCGTATAAGAGATGAAATCCGACAAATCCCACCTACTTTCATTCGAAATCTACAACAAGAGTTCATCAATCGATTAGGATATTGTCAGGAGGTGAACGGACAACAGTTCCAGCATTTATTACGTTAAAACGCATCATTTAGAATTTTAGACTATCGTTGTTAATCGTTATTAAAAAAATTTTGTAAAACAGTTTTCTCATTTTATTTATCTCAAAAACAATTGACTTTAGGGATAGGGTAAGCTTAATAAAATATGATCAGAATTTCATGTAGATTCTTAAAATGAAATAATATACAGGGTGTTCCATTAGAGATTCTGAAGTTTTGGCGTGTAACTTGATTTTAAAACACCCTGTATATTTCAAGACATTTTTGAATCATAAATCGTAAGGAACTATACAACTTTTATATGAAACTTTTTTACCTAACTTGTATAGTTTTTGACATATCTCAAGGTTTCCAGACTTTATGCCCTCATTGTATATTTTAGACATAGATGAAGTTATACAAAAGTTGTTTAGAATTATTGGGAGAGTTCAAAAAACACAAAATATACAGGGTGTTCCATTAAAAATAACGAAGTCGCGGTCATTTCCGGGGAAACCGGAAACAATATTCAATTGTTTTTATGTTACAAATGTTCACGCCCTGGGTAGTAGTTTCATTGCCACCCGTTATACTGTCTTTTCAAACATTTTTATTGGGCGTCATTTTGTTTCATCATATTGGATTCCTACCAATATTTTACCACTTACCATCTATATCACACTTGGTTTTTAAGCTCAATTTAAAATAAATTCTGTTAAGTAGTGTTTACATTAACACACACCGCTATTTTGCTACGTCATGTTGATTTCGTACAAATCTATCCCTGTATCACATTCAATTGAATAAAAAAATTATTGTGTTGATTTTAAAAAATATATTTGGCGGTCATTTTGTTTTCCCATCTTAAATTCGTACCATAACTTTACCAGTTTATCTCTATATCACATTTAATGCAAATATATTTTAAAATTATTCTAATGAGTAGTTTCTTCAGGCCGATTTTTTAAATACTTTATTAGGCCACCATTTTGTTTTGCTATTTTATACTCATACCAATATGTAAACAGTTTATTCCTGTTATTTTTTTTATTCAAAATTTGGGGAAATTGGATAATTAGTTTTTATATATATATATATATATATATATATATATATATATATATATATATATATATATATATATATATATATATATATATATATATATATATATATATATATATATATATATATATATATATATATATTTATATATATATATTTATATATATTTATATATATTTATATATATTGTGTTTTCATTTGGCATTTTCGAAGCTTTCTTTCTCGCGTCCGAATAGAGACTGAAGTGTTGGTGACTGCGACGCTTCCTTTTATACCCCCACTCGGGGCCGAAGGTTATATCTGCGCAGGCGTTGGTCGTTATTTATGTTTTCCGGATGATGCTGTTGTTGTTGCGCTAATTGCGCTTGAGTTTTTGCGGATTTTAGATTTGTCGATTATTGTCTTCCATACTGTTGGTAGTTTTAATGATTCGTCCCTTTTATTCAAATCACCTTGTTTTTCAATTTCTATGGCTTCTCGGATTATTCTGGTCTTATAATGTTCTATATTGGCAATCTCCCTACACCCATCGAAATTTATTTTATGGCCGGTTTCCTGATGATGTAGGAATAAAGCTGAGGTTGTTTGTTTATTTTTGATGCGTGGGTTTAACTCTTCCACTCTTGCTGATATTCGCCTGTTAGTTTGCCCTACGTACAACTTTTCACAGTCCTGGCACGGAATACTGTACACTCTGTGGTTTTCCAGTTTGATTTTATCTTTTGGGTTTTCGAGTAGTTTACCTATAGTTGTTTGTGGCTTGTGTATTGTTTGTATGTTGTGTTTCCTCAGAATTCTTCCGATTCTGTCTGTTGTGCCTTTTACATATGGTGAACTTCTCGTTGCTTTCCCGGTTCATATTTTTGGTTGTTCGTTGTTCGGGAAACCTGTGCATTAATAGCTTTCTCTATGGTGCGATTTGTGTAGCCATTTTTCTTTAAGTTCGTTTTGTCTCGTCTGTGTTTCAGTTAGTCGCACGGATCTAGATATTAGAGTATTTGCCACAGCTTAAATTTGTGCTGGGTGATTATGTGATTTTGCATTTAAATATCTGTCTGTACGTGTTGGTTTTCTATACACGGTGTATTCGAAATGTCCGTTGTGTAGTTTTGTGACCAAAACATCTAAAAATGGTAGTTTGTTGTTTTCCTCTAACTCTAGAGTAAATTGTATTCTGGGGTGGATTGAATTTACGTGAGTCAGAAATTTTTCGAGCTCTGCATGACCATGTTGCCATATAATAAATATGTCATCCACATAACGAATCCATAATTTTGGGTTTAAACTTGCTTTCTCAAGAGCTTCTTTCTCGAAGTATATCATAAATAAATTCGTGACTACTGGTGATAGAAAGGACCCCATTGGAGCACCATCCTTTTGTTTATACATTTGCCCGTTGAATGAAAAATAAGTATTTTAAGGCAATAGTCCGAGAGTTGTATTATACGTGCCTGGAAATCCTCGTTCATAGCAATCTTGTCCAATGCTTCGTCGATGGGAATACTGGCATATAACGATTTGACATCTAGGCTTGCTATGATATCGTTTTTTTCAAGAACGATATCTCGTATAATTCAAGTGAAATGCTCCGAGTTTTTTACAAATGAATCAGCTTTTTCTACAGTTGGTTGCATAATTTCAGAAAGGTATTTCTCCAGTTTTTGTAGCGACGAATTAACAGCCCTAACAATAGGTCTGATAGGCGCCCCTGGTTTGGGTATTTTTGGTAAACCATAGAGTTTAGGGACATCTGCTCGACTTTTCCCGTGGTATGATTTTTTTGTTGAATTTCGGGGTTTATTGGTGAACTTTTATTTTATTTTTAGTTGTTTTTTCTAGGTACGTTGTCGGGTCCTCGGGAACAGGCCTATAACAATTGTTTAGTTCAAGGTGTAACTTTAAAGAGGTTGTTTGCTTATTTCTGATGTTGAGTTTATGTTTCTAATTTTTATTAGATTGCCCAGTAGTTTGGGTTCTACGTACAACTTTTATATATATATATATATATATATATATATATATATATATATACATATATATATATATATATATATATATATATATATATATATATATATAAATATATAGATATATATATAAATATATATATAAATATATGTGTATATATATATATATAAATATATATATATATATATATATATATATATATACATAAATATATATATATATATATATACATATATATATATATATATATATATATATATATATATATAGATAGATACTTATTT